>CM065708.1:7062085-7074585 GCA_017654935.2 Phymorhynchus buccinoides | reverse complement strand
AAGTAAACCGGCACAATCTTCTACTTTTACTTTTTCTTTTTTTTGTAAATTCAGTTAGTTGTGTTTGTGGTTTCTTTGATCTAATAAGGCTTTGTGCAGTGATAAATCACTATAAAATGCTATTTAACAGAAAAGATAACACTCAATTTAAAGTCAAAACCTCTGACAGAAGAGGCAAATCCTCTGTTAGAAATTCCCAATCCTCTGAAATTAGCTGACCCTCTGACAATTCTGATGCTTTGTGTATGTGGTAGGGGGGTCGAAGGGCAATCAACGCATTCATAGTGACAGAAGTGGTTCTTGCTGTTGTTATTGTGTGTGTCTGCATATGTGTGTGTGAAAGAGATAGTGTGTGTGTGTCGCATGAAAATAGGTAGCTCGTAAAAATAAGTAGCTCGCTACTATGAGTCTGTATTTGCGACAACCACAAATTTCACTTTTTCTGTACATTAACCATTTAACTAACCCTATCCCTAACCCTAGAAAAAAGTGAAATTTGTGGTTCATACTCAATGTCGCAAATACACACTGTCATAGGTAGCGCGGAGCTACTTATTTTTACGAGCTACCTAT
The DNA here is from genome assembly GCA_017654935.2 of Phymorhynchus buccinoides. NCBI lineage: Eukaryota > Metazoa > Mollusca > Gastropoda > Neogastropoda > Raphitomidae > Phymorhynchus > Phymorhynchus buccinoides. The sequence goes on along the minus strand of CM065708.1, from coordinate 7,074,012 downwards.
TTTCATGCGACAGTGTGAACAAACACACACTCACGCACGCACAGAGAGAGAGAGATGCACACGCACGCACACGCACACCAAAAGACAAGCAAGCATAAAAAATAAATGAAATGAGAGGCAAATTTTGAACTTTAGCAGAGGCGAAATTGAAAATAGTTAATAGATCATACAAAAATCAACATAAGAAGCTAGATTTCTAACCTGGAAATAATCTGCTCGTAAACATCCCAAGAAAATTCCAACGTCGCCTCTTCATTTTCATCGTCATTCTCATCATCGTCGTCATTATCATCACTGATGCAGCAGCTTGTCCATTTCTGCGACGACTTCCTTTCCTGTCGTCTGCGCGAAATGTTCTCTTCCAGGGTAGACCACCACTGCATTAACGGAGTAGAGGAAGAAACTGTAGTTGCGTCCCTTGCTTGCACATTCTTGTCGTGGGGTTGCATTGTAAGAATGGGCTCGTTTTCAGTCACGTGCTCTGACGTCAAACACTGCCTCAGGACTTCTTCAGTCGTTTCTGCGTCCAAAACTGCGCAGCATTCCTGAAAAGAAGTTCGAGAGAAGGTCGAGATTTTTTTTAAAATAATGCTGCGTTCACAACTGTTTACTCTGAAACAACAGAACCATTTAGCGGAAGACGGGGTCGGGTAAGAAACAATTTCAGAACCATAAACTTATACAAAAACTTATAAAGATCTTCCCTAATCCAAACTTATGGTATTGATAACATCAATAATATTTTGAAACTTTCTTTTCTGTTCCACAATTTAACATCACTAGAAAGTCAGAAGGCAAAATCTTTATTAGACATTGTCAAAGTAATAGAAGGAAATTTTCATTTTCTTATAGAGCTGCTGTTCATTGGAATGAACTAAGTACTAACATCAAGTTTTTGCAACGGGGTAAAATTGGGCGGGTAAAGCCCACCCCTTTGAAATGAAAAAATCAGTCTCATTTTGCCCATGAGACGAGCGTTAATGTCTAGCATTCGTCTCATGGGCAAATTTGACTGAAATTTTTCTTTATTTCAGATAATTGGGGTTTTTACCCGCCCATGCGCTTTTTACCCCGTCTTCCCCTAATATTAATTAACACCTTTTATGGATTCCAGTCAGAATTTTCAGTCTTTTTTAATGAGTTTGACTGTTGTTCTTCAAAAACTTGCTCAAACCCAAAATAATTATGCAATGTCATTGCCAAAGAGGGGATGTTATATAGGCCGCGAGGCCTATGCTTAAGAAGCCTGTCCCTCCTACTACTACTACTACTACTACTACTACTACTACTACTACTACTACTACTACTACTACTACTACTACTACGTCTTGTAAACTTTAAATGCTTGCAAATGAGGTAGAATGGTATTTTTGTTTTTGCAAAAACATTATATTATAACTAGTCATGTAATTGGTATGTCGATGGCAGTATGATTTTATTTCAAGTTGCAGTATTGTATTTAAACTTGATTGAGAATGTGAATGTGGTCTCTATGTTTCTTCTTAGAATGTTCATATTGTAACTATTTTACTCTTGTATAATTAATTGTGTGTGAGTGTGTGCGTGCGTGTATGTGTGTGTATGTGTACGTGCGTGCGTTCATGTGTGTGTGTGTGTGTGTGTGTGTGTGTGTGTGTGTGTGTGTGTGTGTGTGTGTGTGTGTGTGTGTGTGTGTGTGTGTTTTTGTGCATGTATATGTGTGTGTACCTGCATGCATGAGGCGTGCGTACGTGCGTGTGTATGTATGTGTGCGCACGCGTACGCGTGTGTGTTTATGTGTGTGTGTGTGTGCGTGTGCGTGTGCGTGTGTGTGTGTGTGTGTGCGTGTGTGTGTGTGTGTGTGTGAGGAAGTAAGAGAACGTTGCGTGCAATCATCGTGTTTATTTTACTTTCTAACGATTCATTATTTGTTTGCCTTTAATGTTCTTGTTATCAATGTAAAGCGCACTGAGCTCATGTGAGAAAGAGCGCTATATAAATTCCCATTATTATTATTACTACTACTACTACTACTACTACTACTACTACTACTACTACTACTACTACTACTACTACTACTACTAGCCTACTATAAAAAATATGATGGTGGTTGTTCAAAGAAGAAGAAGAAGAACCCAAACCGCATGTTATCCAATCCGCAATTCCAAAACAGTCACACTCTTATGCCGCCTATCACATTCCCAGACACATGCAAAGCCCAATAATGTAAATCCATCTTCTTCTTTCCCCACACTATCCCGCAATGGAACAGCCTCCCTCAGCAAGTTGCCACCACCACCCAGTCATTTGGAGACATTCTTAATCAGATGTCCATAAACACCTCCATCAAACTTCCATGCCCTAGTCACTTCTCCCTCCCCCCCCCCCCCCCCCCCCTCCCCCCTCCCCCCCACCCCCGCAATGTAGTCACCATACTACTCACCTGCCTGAGGCCTGGATCCTCCAGGATCTGCCTGAGCTGAGCGCGGCTGGTGTTGGGCAACGCCAGGACCTTGGTGATCGTCGCGGGGCATCCTGGGAGGTCAGAGGTCACGTGACGCAACACCGTTTCCGCCTTCCGAAGCTGGTGTAGACCTTTCGCGATGGTCTTGCGGAAGTCTTCCGTGTAGTCGTGGCCGCTCTTCGCTGCGGTACCGGTGATGGATTCGTGAAAACCGGGTCCCCTCTCGTCTGGGAATCGGAGATTTGGGTCACGATCGTTTGGATCGGTTGATACGGGATTTTGTTTGTCAGGATCGTTCTGATTGGCTGACTCTATTAGGCTGTCCTGTTTAGGCGAGTCCCGACCTGATGAATCTGGGTCGCGTTCGTTTTCACGAGCTCTCTCAGAATCGTTCCCGTTCTCATTCCCTCGGCACTTGGATGATGAAGGCTGGGGGTTTTCTTCTGCCGGCTCCAGATTATTGTCCGGCATCTTTCCAAAGACTGCCTTGTGGTCACCAGGACTTAGGTATCCGAGTTCTTCTCCTTCGTCTTGAGTGGACGGATTTCCTTTCTTCAATGTCGATGCTTCAGACTGAAACGTTGCGCTGCCTTCTTTCGGTTTCTGAGCGAAGTCTTCCGCAGTGAGATTTCTTAGTTTCACAACTGGTGCGGATCGCTCTTCGGTCGTTCCGAAACGTTCAGATTCTTTGAACTTTCCCACATCGTCTTCCTTTACGTTTTGAACCGCTAGGCTCAGATTGTTCTCCTCGGATAAGTCTACGTGGTCGTTAGGTAATGAAGCTTCATCATCACACCGTCCTCCCCCTTGAGACGAACCGTTGGTCTCGAAACCGAGCAAGGTCTTCGCTTCAATCACCACGAAGCCTAAGTGAGGACTGATGAGGAGGATGTCAAAGTCGCCTCTTTTGAACCCGCTGTCCAAATCCTTCGGAGTGGGAAACAGTCCTTTGTAGGCAACAGGCCCTACTCCCTTTGGAGAGCTTTCCATTCGCTGCAGGACAGATGCTGAAGGAGATGCTGTTTGGTCCCATTCTTTGTTCGTTGGTATTGAGGCGTCAGGGGTTAGATATTCTGGATTTCCATCTTCACCCTCTCTCTGGGGCTCCACGACGCTTTTGAGGCGAGTTTCTTCCGTGACTTTTCCTTTGTCTTCGGTGGAGCTGTCCGTCAACTTTGACCCGGAAGTTGATTCAGACGATGACTTAGACTCGCTCCTCGAAGAACTGCCTTCGCTACCTTTTTTGATGCTGTCATTTTTTACTCCATCGTTTTTGAAGCCGCCGTTTTTATGAGCGTTGTCGATTTTGGTGTTTACGTTTTTGGCGCTTCCGTTTTTGTCGCTATCGTTTCCGACAGAATCATTTCTGACGTTAGTAAGCCTACCAGAGTCACAGCGCCCTTTCAAGGAAGGTCTCTTCCCTTGTGGCGGCGCGGATGAGGATGCCCCATCCTTGGCTTGGTGAGCACCATCCCCACCACCACCACCACCACCGGCTTTACTCTGATGCTCCAGAAAGAAGAGATAATCGTCATACTGGTAATTGGTCAGGATGAACGTGGGTCTGGTCTTGCGAGAAGAAGCAGCAGCATGGCTGGAGGAGGAGGAGGAGGAGGAGGAGGAGGAGGAGGAGACCGCTTCAGCCAAGCACCGCGAGATGGTGCCCTCGGTGCGATCGCCTAGCAACGTGGCTAGTTGTAGCTCGCGCTGCTCCATGACGTCATGCTTGAGGGTGGAGAGGTGGGGGAGCCGGTGGTACTTGGTTTTGTTGCTTCTGATCGGAGGGACGGAGTAGGTCTGGTGACGAAGTTCCGGGAACCGTTCTAGCGTGGATTGACGCATTTCTTCGATCAGTTTCTGTGGAAGGTAAAAAAGACTACCAACTAGCAACCATACAATACACAAACAATTATTGTTATTAAACTTTTTACCCCGTCTTCCCCTACAAAAATGTCAACAGATTCGTGTGATGGGGCTAACAAATAGGGGAAGACGGGGTAAAAAGCGCATGGGCGGGTAAGAAGCCCACCCCAATTATCTCATTCTACAAATTAAGGAAAACAAAACTAGTAGTATTCGTGTTAGATTCGGCTATATAATAGCATTTCTTCAGGTTTATATCCGGCAAAACATTGACACGCGGGCCTCTCATTATATTTTGCAATGTGAAGATTCTGATGTCACAAAAATGCAAATAGTGTCATGACATAGGCCATTATCACAATACTTACTTTGCAAATGTTCATTATTTTAATTTTCCGCCTTGTCATAACCGTCGAGCAAAGCAAAATGTCCACCAAGGTGAACGTTGATCCCAAGCTGTGAAGATCTCTTTAATGTCGAGATGTTCTATCTGTAAATGTGTGCACTTAATATGCTCTAGGACAGACATTCAAACAAAGGTATTGAGTGTCTGTAAGTTGTTGTTGAGACCTTGCACGTTCAAATATAAAGGTTTACAACGGGCTCAAGAATGTTCAGTTAAGCAGGAGAACGTTAGAAGAAATTGACTGTTATAACAGCTGTTCCACCCCATAGAAAATCAAGCTATTTAGTTACAAGACTGAATTTAGAAATCTTAGATAAAAACTGCACCAAACTTTTGCTTGTCAAAATATTTGGGCTGTATGTTCTTCATTGTATTTTTAATATATTTCTTCCATCAGATTTATGGTAAAAACTTATTTTGTTGAGCAGTATCATACAACATATTTAGTAGAAAATGTTCTTGAATAATACACAAACATAAATTAAATTGCCCATGAGTGAACATCTAGCAATATCCACTGAATATAAGTAATTTAGTCACATACTACAACATATTCGTGATTGTAATTTATGAAAAGCAACTTATGGTAAACTAAAGTTGGCTTGAAACAACTTCTGAAAATATAGATAAACTAAATGTTCCTCCCAAAACAGCTGTGGTTACAATCATCAAGTGACTGTTAAAACCATAGTCAGTGCAAAGCCTCTTGTAGGAAATGATCTCTGAATGAGTGAGTGTTGATGTAATGGAAAACATAACGTCGCTGTCCGACGCTAACCGTGTATCTACAAAATTTGACAAAAATAGATCTTTTTACTGAAACTCCTTCCAGTGACCTCACGCAGGTCTTCTATAAATATCTTGTGTCTGCGACCAATGAAAATGCTCAAATTTGTCACATGATACCACGGAAATAATCGTGTATGTGGCGGGTTGTTGCTGGTTTTGATGCGATAAGCGTGTAACTGGTCACGTTAATCGTGTAACTGCCGGCAGCTGTCGTATATCCCATTGTGAGAACAATGCACTAACTTTGTGACTAACCGTGTAACTGAATTATCACGAAAAGTTTGGGTGTTAATGCAACTTTTATTGTGTCACATGTTCACTCATCGGGTAAAGAAGAAGGGTAAAGCGTACATCAAATGGGGATTGACTTTGTAGCAGGCGACAATATGTTTTTTGATGCTCCTGTAAAATCACTGATTGTGTAAATACACGGTTAGCATCGGACAGCGACGATAATGAGCATTTCATCATGAAGCCTTGATCAAAATCTTGCTAGAGCACCTGGGTGTGTGGAAACGTTATAACCGTTGAGTGCCCCACTAGTTTACTGAAGAGCAGAGAAGATTTATGGTTTAACACCCAAACTACACAAAATAGTTGATGGCGAGAAGTCAGCTGGCATCTAGGACATCGTGACTGGTGATGAAAGATTTATCTGTATATCCGATCCAAAACCCAAGCAACAAATGTGTATGTTCCTCAGAAAACAGAGCAGTAGCAACATTTCTCAATCAAATAGTCCCCTTGAATTTTTTTTACTGAAAAGCTGGTTCCAGTGCCCTAATTTCTTTCCCAGAGAGAAGAGCTATCACTGCGGATTGAAAAATAAGCATCCTTTTCCCCAAAGGCCTTTTTGATTTGCCGTCCAAGCATTGATACCCGATTTGCCCCCTATTTTGTTGTGACAACGCAAGTGAGCACACTGCTCCAGCTACTCGGGAAGTTTTGCCAAAAAACAGACTTCTGCGGAGTTCAACTGGTCTTCTTTTCACCTAGTTTTCTGACTTAGTCCCTTGTGACTTTTCCCTATTATTTTATGTGAAGCTTTGGCGAAGGGGGGGGGGGGGGGGGGGGGGAGCAAATGTAGAAAGGTTAAGATGCTCGAGAGTTCGCCGAGGTGCGCTATTTTGGACACATTTTTGAATGTTGGGAGCCATAACCATTTGGTTTTAACCCTTTCACTGCCAGCCATTTTTCAGCCAAAAAGTGCCATTAAATTTACCTGGGTAGAGAACGAAATCCATCTGCAGTATTGGGGATTCTTCTGTGACATGTATAAAATAAGGTCTATCCTTACTTCCCAAAACCAAGACAATAGGTTCTTTGGATAATAGACTCCAATTTGATGCCTTTTAGTGACATAGGTGTTAAATCACTGTGGTGCTAAAATGCGACTTTGGCGGTGAAAGGGTTAAAGAATATTAAAGTGTGTGTGTTCTAGTTAGGGAAACTTCTACAAATCTGAACTATCCAGGAGGGTGCGCACACAGCCAGTTCTCCACATTGCAAGATATAATGAGAGGCCCTCGTATCCTTTTGTTTCCCTTCATTGATGATGGGTTTTATACTTACAATGGACAGTAAGTGCTCACATGCACATATTCCGGATGTAATAGAGGGAGCCCGCTATTGTTCTGAGTGAAGTGTGTGTGTGTGTGTGTGTGCGCGCGCGTGTATGTGTGTGTGTATGTGTGCGTGCGTGCGTGTGTGTGTGTGTGTGTGCGTGTGCGTGTGCGTGTGTGTGTGTGTGCATCCATCAGATTTTCAACCATTCTCTTACTATGTTCTTTCTTTTTATATTTAAGGAGATTTTTATACTCTCGTCTTGCCTGACAGAAGCTAAACCTATCCTGTTCATCTAAAGTACGACGAAATTTCTTCAAAAGCTTACGCACACGTTTCCTTCCACTCCTACATTCACAGTCAAACCAATCTTGCGCCTTCTTTCTTCCATTCACACAAATTCTTTTCTTCATACAATCTGCTGCTTCTTTCAGAGCTTCATTAAACATATTAATAGCCTCATTAACATTCACATCAACAGCCTGAACTGCTGCTTCTAATTTCATTTTAACTGATTCGGAATTCAAACTAGTGTTAAAGACAAATGCGTGATCAGAGTTCCAAGTAAACTTATCAATATACACTTTCTCATTATGATCGCAAATAACATGATTATCAGGAAAATTAACAGAGAAAACAACCACTGCAACCAAAATCACATATGTACGTGTGGCGTCCTTCAAGGTCGCCAAAACACATACCATTCAGGATATACAGACTTAACGCAGTGCACATGTTTAACAGGGATTTCCCGAAGCTATTAATAACTGTGTCTTGCGATTTTCTATTTGTATTAATATTACTTTCGCTTCTGTGCATAGAGTCAAAGAGATCATGTACTGATGCATCATTTTTAAAGAATATTAAAGTGTGTGTGTTCTAGTTAGGGAAACTTCTACAAATCTGAACTATCCAGGAGGGTGCGCACGCAGCCAGTTCTCCACATTGCAAGATATAATGAGAGGCCCTCGTATCCTTTTGTTTCCCTTCAATCATGATGGGTTTTATACAAGTTGACAATGCACAGTAAGTGCTCACATGCACATATTCCGGATGTAATAGAGGGATCCCGCTATTGTTCTGAGTGAAGTGTGTGTGTGTGTGTGTGTGTGTGTGTTGCGCGCGCGCGTGTATGTGTGTGTGTATGTGTGTGCGTATGATGCGTGTGTTGCGTGTGCGTGTGTGTGTGTGTGTGTGCGTGTGCGTGTGCGTGTGTGTGTGTGTGCGTGCGCGCGCATTCGTGTGTGTCTTGTCTGATAACTGTTTCTTTATGTGGACGGATAGATAAATGGATAGAGTGAATGAAAGAGAGAGAGAAGAAGACAGACACGAACAGGAAGGAGACAGGACAGACAAGAACAAAGAAGACAGACAGACACGAACAAAGGAGACAGGCAGACAAGAACAAAGAAGACAGACACGAACAAAGGAGACAGACAGACAAGAACAAAGAAGACAGACAGACACGAACAAAGGAGACAGGCAGACAAGAACAAAGAAGACAGACAGACAACAAAGGAGACAGGCAGACAAGAACAAAGAAGACAGACAGACAAGAACAAAGGAGACAGACAGACAAGAACAAAGAAGACAGACAGACGAACAAAGGAGACAGGCAGACAAGAACAAAGAAGACAGACACGAACAAAGGAGACAGACAGACAAGAACAAAGAAGACAGACAAGAACAAAGGAGACAGACAGACAAGAACAAAGAAGACAGACAAGAACAAAGAAGACAGACAAGAACAAAGAAGACACAGACAAGAACAAAGAAGACAGACAGACAAGAACAAAGAAGACAGACAAGAACAAAGAAGACAGACAGACAAGAACAAAGTAGACAGACAAGAACAAAGAAGACAGACAGACAAGAACAAAGAAGACAGACAAGAAGAAAGAAGACAGACAGACAAGAACAAAGAAGACAGACAGACAAGAAAGAAGAAGAAGACAGACAAGAACAAAGAAGACAGACAAGAACAAAGAAGACAGACAAGAACAAAGAAGACAGACAAGAACAAAGTAGACAGACAAGAACAAAGAAGACAGACAAGAACAAAGAAGACAGACAGACAAGAACAAAGAAGACAGACAAGAACAAAGAAGACAGACAGACAAGAACAAAGAAGACAGACAGACAAGAACAAAGAAGACAGACAAGAACAAAGAAGACAGACAAGAACAAAGAAGACAGACAAGAACAAAGAAGACAGACAAGAACAAAGAAGACAGACAAGAACAAAGAAGACAGACAGACAAGAACAAAGTAGACAGACAAGAACAAAGAAGAAGACAGACAAGAACAAAGAAGACAGACAAGAACAAAGAAGACAGACAAGAACAAAGAAGACAGACAAGAACAAACAAGAAAAACGGACAAGAACAAAGTAGACAGACAAGAACAAAGAAGACAGATAGACGAACGAACAAGACAGACAGACAAAGTAGACAGACAAGAACAAAGAAGAAAAACAGACAAACAAGACAACGGACAAGAACAGACAAGACAACGGACAAGAACAAAGAAGACAGACAGACGAACAAACAAGGACAACGGAAGACAGACAGACAAGAACAAGGAAGACAGACAGACGAACAAACAAGGAAGACAAACGAACAGGAACAAAGCAACGCACTAAACATAAAAACATGATAGTGACTCACTTCCTTCCTGCCCGCCTCGTCGCAGAACCGGTGCAACAATAAATCCCGCTCCTCGACATCATCCGGTCTAGCCACACAACGGACGTCACCACAACCACCACCACCGCCCATCTTCTCTTCTTCCTCTCCTCCTCCTCCCCTCCCCCTCCTCCTCTTCTTCCCTCCTCCTCCTCCACCTCCTCCCGTCCTTGAACTTGACCCCCAAACCTCTCCTGACCTTGACCTTGACTCTGACCCTGACCCTGACCCTGACCTTGAACTTCCTGCGTGAGATCCCGGAGGATGATGATCGAGCCTTCCGTGTATAGTAGTAGTAGTAGTAGTAGTAGTAGTAATAATACTAATAGCGGGTTCCGGGCCAGGACCGTCGTCTATGGCGAATGGCGGGGGAGCATTGTTTTGATTTTTGCTTGTAGTCAGAGGTTGATTTTGTTTCGATTGCGATTGCGTTTGGATTTGGTTCCCACATTGTTGTTGTTGTTGTCGGTTGCTGCCATGCTGCTCTTCAAATCGGCCTCTGAGACTTTGATTTGGCGATGGAGGACAATTCTGAGGACTGTTGGACAGGTCTTGGTTGCCGTGACTCTGTTGTTGTTGTGCTTTCCCCTGCTGCAGCTTAATCTGTTGTTGTTGTTGTTGTTGTTGTTGAGGCTGCTGCTGTTGTCGTTGTTGTTGATGTTGTTGCCTTGAATGCGACGGAGGTTGTTCTTGAAGCGAAATCTGCTTATTTCCAGAACTACCACGGGGCGATTCCGTCAGTTTATGACACACGTTTTTGTTGAATTCGGCAGAATTCGCAACAGTTGAACCAACTCCGACAACGAGACTCGGTTTGAAATCCACCTTCACTGGCTGCGTTTCTCGATTAGACACATTGCATCGGTTTTCATTTGAAACGGTGTCAATGTTCATAGAACGATTTGTCGGGGCTGGAAGAGGATTCCAGAAATCTGTAGTTGTTGTTTGAGCATCGTTCCGCTTTTGGTTGAGGTCTCTCTGCGAGCTATGACCTACTACATCATTTTCACGAAGCTGGAAAGGAGTGGCGAGGGAAACATCAGCGCCAACATCTTTAAGACAAGCGCGTGACGAATTGTAGTTTGGAACCGGAGGAGTTTTTGAGATTCCCTGGGGTGCGCTTTGGACGGGGACAGACTGAGACTGATTTGGATTGTACTGCTGGGACGGAAAGGAGTTGAGGTTGTGCTGCATGGACTGGGTAGGATAATAATACGAACCAATCTGCGCTTGACATTGAGCACGAGACTGATCGAAACGGTTCTGCTGAGAAGGACAATGATAAGGATTATTGTGTTGCATGCGTTGGGTAGAAAAAGAACCAGGCCGTTCGACTGGTGAAGTAGAATGCATTGGGTACTGCAAAGGCTGGTTTGAGAAAGAGGGTTGAGAAGAGTTTTGAGAAGACAGCTGCTCTCGAGAGGAGGGAGGAGGCTGCGTAAATGTTTGTACATCTTGGTAAGTCTGAGCGGTGACTATCCGATGGTGAAGCTGCTGCTGATTGGAAAGACTTCTTGTTCCGTTAGAACCTGAAACGGCGTACTCTGGGTACTGGTGGGGTGGTGGTGGGGTGGGACTAGATTCATCAAAGCTTGACGCAGAAGAACCGTCGCTTTCGTAACTATTGACAGGTCTGGTGAACTGGTTGTGGGAAGACGAGACAGCCGCGGGTTGATTTGACGACGCTTGGAAATAACTGCGTGGCACTGACGGCGCGGCAGAAGAAGAAACGCGTCCAGGGTTACCCACAAACGCGGGACTTTGTTGGACAGGCCGGTTGCTGAGGCAAGGAACCGCACCCACGTAGGGCCCGTGAAACCGTCCACTTGGAAATGCTGAACAATAATTCTGCCCCTGGCGAGCAACGACATTCCCGTTGGACAACAACATCCCGTTGTCCGCTGGACGATACTGCTGCCGAGGAAAATTCAGATTGTTTTGCGCGTGCTGCTGAGCGTTCTGAGCGCGCGAGGGGCGAGACCCAGACTGCGGAAAGCTTTGCGGGGGATTCGGGTAGCGTGGATTCCCTCTTGTTTGCTGACAGTGGTGGTAGGAGGAGGAGGAGGAACACTGAAATAGCTGATGAGCTCCACTCCGCGGGGTCGGAGTTTGAGCCCGTGGTTTGAAGTTAGATTGATGAAGAGGAGGGGGGAGATGAGGAGGGGGAAGAGGAGTGGAA
>CM065708.1:7052085-7054585 GCA_017654935.2 Phymorhynchus buccinoides | reverse complement strand
CAACAACTCAACTGTCAAGCATTTCAAGTCTGACGCAATTATGACTAGACCTAAAAACGACACAAACGTTTCAACTTATTTTGCTCAAATTAACGAACACATTACCTGATTGTATGTATGGCTTGTACCCACGTGTCGTCATATCCGGCCACAAGGAGCGCTCCATAGTATGGGAGACCGCCATCTTAGTCAGTAACTTTGTTTGAAAAATGCCCGATCGATGCTGTTTACACACAAATCTGACTAAGATGGCGACACTTCCGTTGGAAGGGTCGAGATGCGCACGCAGGTGGGCGGGAGCCATCGGCAAAACATATCAAGCAATTAGGCTAAGACAAGTCATTATAAGTCACTGGAATGTCTACTGAGACGGCGCGACCGACGAAGAATCATTGAAGACTTGAATAATAATAATAATAATAATAATAATAAACTGTGGGCAAAATGTGTCTGAAATGTTCTTTATTTCATGAGATAATTGGCATGGGCTTCTTACCCGCCCATGGGCTTTTTACCCCGTCTTACCCCAAGCCACCTTAAAATAATTTTGCACTTACAACCATCAAACTTGTTATTCTCGCCGCTTCTTTGCATTGTCCTTGCAGACCAGGTCAAGCCTGATAACTAAACCCAATGTAATGTCCTTCATTTTGAGGCCTACACAACGCGAGACACCATACACAGACACACACACACACCACACCACACCACGGCACAAGTAACACAGCAGTTGTGAAGAAGAAGAAGAAGAAGAAGACGAACTTTCGGTAACACTTTCAAACAGGAAGTGTTTTCAAACGAGGCCAGTCAAATCGGGAAAACCCTGTTGCTAATTTTTGATTTCAGCTCCCCCCCCCTTTGTTTCCGCCTTGTTGAATCGGCTATAGTTGGCGCGAGCAGAAACGTTTGTTGATGGGTTTATTCTTTGTCCGAGTAAGGTGCGGCAAAGGAGTATAAGGTTGTCGCGGCTTGTCTCCTTGGTTTTACCGTCCATACGTATTTGGAGAGACAGGAAAATATCCCGTAGGGGGAAGACGGGGTAAAAAGCGCATGGGCGGGTAAGAAGCCCACCCCAATTATCTCATGAAATGAAGCAAATTTCAGTCTCATTTTGCCCATGAGACGAGCGTTAATGTCTAGCATTCGTCTCATGGGCAAATTTGACTGAAATTTTCTTTATTTCATGAGATAATTGGGGTGGGCTTCTTACCCGCCCATGCGCTTTTTACCCCGTCTTCCTTATCAGTCACTGTTAAATCCAGAATGTTATCATTTTGCTTTGACCTCGTGACAAACCATCAGAGTGCTAGTGAAAAGCTATCATTTATTGTGTATAAAACCCTTTTGAGAATGTATGAATTAAATGTACACGAAAATAAATGTATCAAATACATTCATACGTTATTAAATGACATTGGTTTAAGTAGTTTTTGGTTGAATCAAAATCATCTTGATGTACATCAATTATGGTTCAAAGAGAAAGTAAAGAGATGTCTTAAAGATAGCTTCTTACAAACCTGGTAGCCTACATGCAAGTTGATATTGATGAGTCATCTTGCAAATCAAGACAGTACTTGTGGCGGTGCCATAGCCGATGAGGTTTAACCGAGGCGTGGTCACCGCTACAGCTATCTGTATTAATTTTAAAAATCGGGACTTTATTGGTTTCGTACTGCCTCCGGGCATTGCCCCCAGTAGGGGAAGACGGGGTAAAAAGCGCATGGGCGGGTAAGAAGCCCACCCCAATTATCTCATGAAATGAAGCAAATTTCAGTCTCATTTTGCCCATGAGACGAGCGTTAATGTCTAGCATTCGTCCCATGGGCAAATTTGACTGAAATTTTCTTTTATTTCATGAGATAATTGGGGTGGGCTTCTTACCCGCCCATGCGCTTTTTACCCCGTCTTCCCCTATTGTTCCCACCATATTTGTATTTACAAATGTCCCATATGTGTCTGATTCAGACCAAGAGGACGTAAAACTCCATTCCCCCCCCCCCCCTCCCCCCCGTTGATAATGATGATTTATATATGAATTATAGAATGTTTAAACCATCATTTGGTGTTGATCCCTACTACTTAGTACTTCCTCAGAATTATGTGTTTACCATTCTAAAATTTAGAACAATAGTAACTTGCCAGTAAATAAATTGCGCTACGAAGTGAAAGTGAAAGAAATTGCGAAAAATGTAAGAACGGCCTTAACGTACATGATGTGGCAGATGAGTTCCATTATTTGTTTGTCTGTCCCTTCTTTAATACTGAAAGAAATAGATATCTTCCGCAGTACTTTTTTGTGCGACCAAATGCGTATAAATTTAATGCTTTGTTTTCCTCGAAAAATAAGAAACTCTTGATTAAGCTTAAGCACTTTGTTACAGTTATAAACAGTTCTTTTCGATGATGTGTATGGACAAAATGTCACATGTTTTGATTTTTGTAATATGGTATAGATATATTTGTCCTAGTTATTATTTGCCGTTTGTTTACTCATAGGGAA
>CM065708.1:7037085-7047085 GCA_017654935.2 Phymorhynchus buccinoides | reverse complement strand
ACCGGGTTTGCTTTATTTACATTTTCTCTTCTAAATGGAACTTTGAAGCCTCAACTCACCTGAATCGCCAACTGGCAAAGTACTAGAGCCAAGATCCAGATCTATTACTTTATCATTTGTAGTGGCAGGATTGTGTTGTTTGAAGCATCATCATCCATCATGGCGTCGGCGACGTGTCTGACAAGACTGATGGAGCTGAAGGAAATGGCGCAAGACGCCCTGGGCACTCCGGAGCTGGTGAACTTCCACGCTTTGTACAAGGTGCTCGTGGGGATCCTCGGCCAGATTGCGGCTCTGCACAACGTAGGTGTCGTTATCACGTTTCTCCTCCCTGGCAACACCCGCACTAGGTCAAATCATTCATTGAAATACAGACAAATCACAACAAGAACAAACACTTTCAAATACAGCTTTTCCCCCCAGAACTATCCCAGTTTGGAATTCTCTTCCACCAGCAGCAGCTGAGGCTCTTCCTCCTTGGTATCCTTCAAGAGGGAGCTCAACAACTTGTCTTTCTAATCACTGACTAGGGGGCCATAGATCAAAGTAGCGGTAAATGAAGGGCAGGAGCTGTGCCGGTCGGGGTTTGGCCCCCGGGGACCGCTACGGTAGCCGGATTGGTCTTGCCTGGATACTGTGAAACAAAGGTCTATGGTCCACCCCCACCCCCCCCCCCCCCCTCACACACATACACACACTTTATTTTTGTTTTGTTTTTTCCACACACACTTTGCCGCAAATTAGTGTTCTTATTATTTTAGTTTCCGCACTGCGCAACCTCTTGAGTCACTGTAATGTCTACTGAGACGGCGTGACATGAACTTATTGAAGACTTGAATGTATGGCACTGTGTAGAGTGGCACAGTGGTAGCGCGTTCGCTTCGTGTCAAGTAAACCCGAGTTCGAACTTCAAACCTGGGTACAGGTGATTTTTCCTCTCACTTTGCACTAGGCCTTGCGGTCTGAACGTGGATTCTTTCGGATGAGACGATAAACCGAGGTCCCGTGTGCTCATGCACTTAGCGCATGTTAAACCCAGTGGCAACGAAAAAGTTGTCATTAATTTGGTCAAAATTTACCCCCCTCCCTTCCTTCCTCATCAGTCACACAAAAATCGCATGCCCAAAAAAATAAAATTGGGTGGCGAGCCTCTGGCTGCGACGCGCTCTCCAGGTGGGAGCAACCCGAATTTTACAGAGACACCTCTGTGACTATAATGTACCTAACCTAACCTAACCTAATACGGTGGATCCTCCCTTTGAAAAAACCTGGAATACTGGAAATTGTCTGCCCCTGTCTCGTGCCCTATTATGCAAACGCCACCTACTTAATATTATTTATCGCCGTTGCCTGTCTTGAAGTAGTATGGTTCCAGCAAAAAAATAGCATAAGTGCATGGCTTTGTACATCGATTTCTCGGCAAATATGTAGATTTACACCCTCCTGCTCTATTTCTTGGTTCTTTCCGTGGTTAGGGATAGGGTTAGGGTTAGGGTTAGGGTTAGATGGTCTTTTCTTTTGCCACAAGCATCTGTTTTTTTGTCACAATCATCTATTTGGGGGGGAGCATTAAATCGCTGCCAAATAGCCACAGGAAATTATCTGCCCCTCAGGACTCGCCGCTAGGTGGCGTGAGCAGTTCGTTGCCTAAAATTATCGCCCTTTGGAGTGGGCAAGAGGCAGTAGCCCCATGAACTTAAAGACCCCCCACGTCACGTGTAAAAATCACGAGTTTCACGTGTTTTCCCTCTTATAGCTAGTAAGAAATCTTAAGAAATCTTCCTGGCATAAGAGGGAATGTGACACGTGACGTGGGGGGGGGGGGGGGGGGGGGGGTGTCTTTGATGATTAAGGACGTTTTAGGCCTACATAGTAATGATTTCCCCCTGTATGGTCTAACGACCGGGAGAACGTTAAAGGGGCACCCTGGACGGATGACTTTTTTTGCAAGAAACACGTCGAGATGACCAGAAAGACAGCCTTTCCCAGGATCGGAACACTCATTTTGCTCTGGTTTCCTAGAAATCAAACCGTCAAAACGGCGATTCCTCCTTGGCGGAGATGCTTGGAGAGAGAGAGAGAGATGGGTGAGAGGAGAGGAGAGAGAGAGAGAGGAGAGAAGGAGAAGAGAGAGAGAGAGAGAGAAAAGCCATTTTGGACGGGGTGGGTGGAGGCGGAGCTAGCAAGGAGCTTTTTCTTCTTTGTAGTGCAGTCAAAAAAAAAAAAAATTGGAGCTATTTCCTTTGTTGTGAGCGAAACTCATATATTTAGGTAACCTGTATAAAACAAAATAAAATAATAGATAAAAAGGCTTGTATAATTGTGGAAATTTCGTACACACGATTTAAACTCAGGCGGCCATTACAAAAGCTAAGGCACATGCCTTCTCTTTCACTGAAAGAATTTGGCTTCCTGTACCTCCGCCAAGGAGGAATCGCCGATTTCACGGTTTGATTTCTAGGAAACCAGAGCAAAGCGAGTGTTGCGATCTCTGTAAAGGGTGTTTTCCTGGTGATTTCGACGTGTTTCTTGCAAAAATTCAAAATAATCCACGTGATGATTGTGGGCCACGCACAGTGCTAAAGACGAAGAAGGAGGAGGAGGAGGAAGCAGAAGAGTTGCATAAGGGAGGTAATTTTAATACTTACAAAGAAAGGGCAATGTCTCGGAGAAAGTAGGTCTTATGTGGGAGGGAGTCTTATAATGGGGGGTTGAGGGGTGTTATAAGGGAGGTTCCACTGTATTTTAAAGGGGCACCCTGACGGATGAGTTGTTTTTTGGTGTGTGCAAGAAACACGTCGAGATCACCAGGAAAAACACCCTTTACAGAGATTGCAACACTCACTTTGCTCTGGTTTTCTAGAAATCAAACCGTCAAATCGGCGATTCTTCCTTGGCGGAGGTTGCTGGAAGTCAAAGTCAAATATTTCAGTGAAAGAGAAGGCATTTCGGTGAATAGAGACCAAATCGTTTGCACAAAATGTTCACAATACAAGCCTTTTTAATTTTTTTAATTTTTTTAATTTTATACAGTTTTTACCTAATAAGGAGTTTCGCTCACAACAAAGAAAATAGCTCCTTTTTTTCTTAAACTGCACCAGAAAAAAGAAAAAAGCTTGAAGTTCAACCACCAATGAGTGACCTCCACCCACCCCATCCAAAATGGCTACTCTCTCCGGCATCTCCTCCAAGGAGGAATCGCCGTTTTTTGACGGTTTGATTTATAGGAAACCAGAGCAAAGTGAGTGTTTCCGATCCTTAAAAAGGCTGTCTTTCTGGTGATCTGTTGTCTCGACGTGTTTCTTGCAAAAACTCATCCGTCAGGGTCCACCTTTAAAAAGAGAAAGTGAGAACGGTACAATAAAATAATGTAGGACGATCGACAAGATGTTCTTTCTTCCCAAGGACTGTGACGGAATGGAAATAACGGTCTTCAGGGCTCCCAGGGACCCCCATTTGGGGGTCTATGAAGTACTAAATATATTCTAAAGGACCCTCTAAAAGAATGTGCAGGGGGTCCCAGGGACCAGGGAGCACTAGAAAAATTCTTTTTGGCATTCACAATGCCACTGGGACCCTCTATCCTGCCTCTAGGACCCTCTATGTTGTAAGTGAAGGAGTCCCTGGGACCCCTTGTTTTGCGGGGGGGCGATTGGGAGCCCCTGGTCTTCCACCAAAGGCAATCACAGCTGCCTCGATCGGTGGAGGAATTCAAAGCTCGGATTTTGATTTAAACCCCGCCTCCCCTCCCCTCCGTCCCTTTCCTCTTTATCTACCCTCCCTTTCCCCCCCCCCCCCCCCCCCCCCCCCTCCCCCCCCCCCCAACCTGTACCTTCTAGACCAACCCCTGCACAATAATAATTGACGACCTTGAAAACCTGTATTCCGTTTAGGAGCCATATATCTTGCACACCGTTGGACTTACAGTCTTCAAACTTGGTGTGTAGGCCCATTGACTCGTGGTGGCTCTGAATATTGGGGGTACCGAAGAAGGTCAAGGTCAAGGACATCGGTAGGCCTTGAAAGTGGTGGGTAGGGGTCTAAAAAATAATTGGCGTTTTAGCCATATCTTTCACAGTTTTGCTTGACAGAATCCGTTGTGTTAATACTAGCCTTTACAGGCTCCATTCAACGTACACCGACCAGAACCAGAACCAGAATCGCTTCAAATTTTGTGTGGTGGTGCATCATGACCTAGTTTCATCTTACTTCTTGTGTGTTGCTGTTCTTTGGGGGTTTTGGTGTTTTTGTTTTTTTAAGGGGAAGAAGAAGAGGAGAAGAGAGGAGATCTAGCCCTGGAGTCTCATTCTGCCCTACAAGGGTTGGATGTAGACTAGAACCAGAACCAGAACCAGAATCGCTTCAAATTTGGTGTGTTGGTGCATCATGATCTAGTTTCATGTTACTTCTTGTGTGTTGCTGTTCTTTTTTCTTTCTTTTTTTAAGGGGATGAAGAAGATGGAGAAGAGAGGAGATCTAGCCCTGGAGTCTTCTTGTGCCCTACAAGGGTTGGATGCAGACCAGAACCAGAATCGTTTCAAATTTTGTGTGGTGGTGTATCGTGACCTAGTTTCATCTTACTTCTTGTGTGTTGCTGTTCGTTTTGTTTTGAAGGGGATGACGAAGATGGAGAAGAGAGGAGATCTAGATCTGCAGTCTTCTTCTGCCCTACAAGGGTTGGATGCAGACCAGAACCAGAATCGTTTCAAATTTTGTGTGGTGGTGCATCCCCTACTTTCATCATACTTCTTGTGTGTTGATGTTATTTTTGCTTTATTTTGAAGGGGATGAAGAAGATGGAGAAAAGAGGAGATCTATCCCTGACGACGTCTTCTGCCCTACAAGGGTTGGGGGCACGCAAAAGCTTGGATGACGACGACGATGGCGGAGTGACTGCTCAGTCTTCGACAGTCGCCAGACAGAAGGAAAGGGAATCCAGGCATCGGGACCGCATCGTCATCACGGACCTCGTTCCCAGCGGTTCTGAGCATTGTGAGTTGCGTTACTTTCAACAAACTAAAGTCTCCCCTTCACTGTTAACCCCTTCAAGACATCACTGCATGCGGCAGACATCATTGCTGGCCTGAGGTGGTCTAGACTAAAAAGTAAATTGCAACAAAGCTCGCCTCTGCCTGCGATTCATTCTTGAGAACACTACTAGTTGATCCCAGTTTAATTTTCATTTTGAAATCGTCATTATTTGCATTAAAATCGGAATTATTAGTTTCCTTATTTACTGTCATTGTTAATGAAAAACTGATTGGAACATTTTGAAAGGCTCGTGTAGGGTCGATTTTTTAACATTTTAAACATTAACATAAGCTGATACTCCATGCGGAAACCCGTGCGCAATCCATAATTAAGTGAAGCAAAGAAGGGAAAATATTTACGCACGCGTCCGATTTTCCCCTATATGCGTAAACTTGTATCCTTCTTTCTTCCACTCATTTAGGGTTTTCCATACGGAACTTACGCGTCTAATGTCTTAACGCGTCACACATATATATACACGCACACGCACACGCGCACACGCACACACGCCCACGCTAACACACGCACACGCACACACAACACACATCGCACACGGCACACGCACACACACAAGAGAGACATACACAGAGAGAGAGAGAGGAGAGTGAGAGAAGGAGAGAGAGAGAGAGAGAGAGAGAGAGAGAGAGAGGAGAGAGTGTGAATGAATGAATTCTTATTTATAGAGGGTAATAGAATAAGCAATGACATGAGAGAGAGAGAGAGAGAGAGAGAGAGAGAGAGAGAGAGAGAGAGAGAGAGAGAGAGAGAGAGAGAGAGAGAGAGAGAGAGAGAGAGAGTGAATGAATGAATGAATTCTTATTTATAGAGGGTAATAGAATAAGCAATGACATGAGTGAGAGAGAGAGAGAGAGAGAGACGAGAGGAGAGAGAGAGAGAGAGAGAGAGAGAGAGAGAGAGAGAGATCAATACAGATAGGATGATGCTGTTTTATTATCACTAGCTCTTAAAGGGGCCAGCCACACGGCGACATAACATAGGAATCGCATCTGAATGCGATGCGATTATGACGATGTGAGTCATGATTCACGTGAAATTCATGTATTGGGTCTACTTGAGTATAGTGAGCTGAAAATGGCAGAACTATTTCAGACGTAGTAGTAGTAGCATCTTCGCGTGAATCGTGACTCACGTGACACAATCACATCGCATCCCCGCCGGCTTTACAGTTTCAGCTTCTGACTCGAGCCAGCTCAGGCTTCTAGAAGACAAAGCGGGCGACCAAGAAGACGACAAACAAGAAGAAAGAAGAAGAATACGAAGAAGAAAAGAAGAAGAAGAACAAGCGGAGGAAGAATATTCAAGGCGAGCCTCAAAGACCTCTACCCACCACAAACAGAGGAAAACTAGCATCACCCCTCCCAAAACCAGCAAAACTGCCACCACACCGAGTGCCGGAAACGAGTCCGCCACTCTCGAAGACGAATCCAGTGATGACAAGATAAATCCAGGACCACACCCTCCGTCCAGCAGCCACGACAACCAGCACGCTCGCAAACCCTCCAGAAAGCACAGCAACGCCAGCGCCAAGGAAGGTAAGACCAGCGGTGAAGAGAAGGACAAATCCGCGGCGGGGGCGAGGAAAGCTCCGTCGGAGCAGGCGACCGCACCGGTGCCCGCGCTACAGGGCAAAGTTAGCGAAGAGAAGGAAAGAGCAGCAGAGACGAGGAGATCTCTGGCGGAGCAAGCGCCCGCGCAGGACAAAACTGCGGGGTCGAAGAAAGCTGCGGCGCAACAGGATGCGCGCAGCAGCTCCAGCTCAAGCTTGTCCAGAGGAGGAGGAGGAGTGGACTCCAAAAGCAGGGACAAGGACGCTTGCAAAATGGAGAAGACGGTTCTGGAAAAGCAAGGTTCAGAAAAACACGTTCCGGAGAAAGGGGTTGTGGAGAAACCGTCGCATCAGGCTAAAGCGCTGCAAGGGGTTTCGGAGAAAAACGCTTCCGCGGCGGAGAAAGTTGCCGTGGAAAAGCAGGCCAAGGGGGCTGCGCAAGGGAGCGCGGGTAGCAAAGTCTCGTTTCCCATAGGGAAGGAACCCACTGCTGATGATCACGCTCATGCCATCAAGGGCAAGGTGATGAAGAGACGCACGTCCACGAAGAACGAAGAGGACGGAGGCTTGCCTGGCGGTAGCAACAAGGCTCGCAGGGTCTCCATACTTGAAAAGAGACTGTGAGTGAAACAAAGTTTAGTGAATTATACCTTGGTTTTGTTTTCATTTTTTACAAATTCAAGGATAGTTTAAATGTAGTAAAAGCTTAGTGAATTTTTTTTTTTAATTTACAAATTCAAGGATAGTTTTAAATGTACCATGTCATTTTTTTGTTTGCTAACTCATAGAAATCCTTCTATGGCTTGTGAATTATTTGTTGGTTTTGTTTTCATTTTTACAAATTCAAGGATAGTTTAAAATATTTATGCAGTAAAAGTTTAGTGATTTTTTTTTCATTTTACAAATTCAAGGATAGTTTTAAATGTAGCATGTCATTTTTTTTTGTTAACTCATAGAAATCCTTCTATGGCTTGAGGAAATTGTCAATGTTTGTCACATGAAATAGACAATTGTTTATTTACCCTCTTGTTGTCACGTTTTGATTGGCTAAATACCTGTAAGCAATGAAAGAAAAGAGCACCATAGCACAGCAAAGCTACTCTGTGTCAGTTTGTGAAAAGGTTAGCATGATTGTTGAATAGGCATTGTTCGGAAATAATTAAGGGGAGTAATTTCATGGTGTGTGGGAGTGATCTTGCCTAATTCAATCGGTCAAACAAGAGAAGTCACTCTACCACTCTACCATCAGCTCTCGTAGCCTATCGACTCGTGTGCTTGAGCAGACATACAGCACTTAGAACAACGTGCGTCATTCTAAAAAATGTATGTCATATATATTTTTATGTCACATTTTGCAAGTTTTATCAGTTTGTGGTCACTGACCGTCCCTAATTTTTCTATAAAAAAATGTTTGCAAGTCGCTGACTCGCATCCTGCGCTTTCAAGCTTTGATGCCATTGTTGCATTGTTGCTATGGTGTTTGACCGAGTAATGGAGGTAAGCAACTCTAATTTTCACGAAGTGCTCTCCCATAGCTTTTTTACAAAAATCGTCTATTCAACATTAATTGTTGTAGATCATATGCGCACCAATATCCAAAATTCACCTTACTCATGAATATGAAAGGGAATTTGTCAAAAAGCAACAACAAAACCCCGCATAAACGCATAAAGTCGATGACAGATACGATTGTAATGTGAACTTGGTAACTGTCAGGGTATGCTTACAGGGCTTTTTTCCTCATGTGTTTTATTTAGTCGATGATTGTGACATTTCTTTATGGTTTGCAATATACAATGCACCAGTCAAAATATTGCAAATAATGAATTTGATGTGGACACAAATGCCGCTTACGTTGACTTTTGTTTTTGCTTCCCTGAACGTACAGGTCAATCAGGCTCCAGAAATCAATAGATAAAGACGTTAAGGAAGAAGAAGGAGGAGGAGGAGGAAGAGGAAGAGGCAAAGAAAGAAAGGGACGGGGAAAGGGCGGGGAAGAAGTGAGAGCGGAATTGGAGCCTGACCACAGGGATAGGACTACTACGGGGAGTGGGGGGCGTTCTACCCCAACCTCCATGGCTGGTGACGGTGAGAACGATCTTCCCGTGTTCAATAAGAATTGTTCGGAAATAAATAATTAAGGGGAGTATAATTTCATGGTGTGTTTGTGGGGGGGTGGGGGTGGGGTGATCTTGCCTAGTTCAATCGATCAATCAAACAGGGGAAGTTACTCTACCATCAGGTAGATCCCCAGCTCTCGCCTCGTGTGTTTGAGCAGACATGCAGCACTTGGAACATCATTGTAACATTTATGTCATTTATATTTTGACGTCACATTTTGCAAGTTTTATCAGTTTGTGGCAAACTGGCCACCCCTAATTTTTCTATATATAAAAGAAAAAAAATGTTTGCAAGTCGCTGACTCGCATCCTGCGGTTTCAAGCTTCGACGCCATTGTTGCATTGTTGCTATGGTATTTGACCAAGTAACGAAGTGTAAGCAACTCTAATTTTCACGAACTACTGCTCCCCCCTAGGTTTGTCTGGATTTTTGTACTCCTGTTTCTGTACTAGTGCCTGGTGCGTGTGTGACACACACACACAAAGATTCCACTTCACAGCGCCTAAATTACTGAACCAATCTTAACGAAACTTGGAAGAATGGTTCCTTAGGTACCCTAGGTGCTGCCCGTAGTGTCAGATTGACCAAACATGACAGGTCGCTATGCTGAAGACTTCTTTCTTTTTTTCCTTAGTGATACAGTGGAACCTCCCTTATAAGACCTTCAGAAATCATCCCAAACGAGGTCTTATAAGGGAGGGGTCTTATAAGGGAGGTCATTTTAATACTTACAAAGAAGGGCAATGTCTCAGAGAAGTGGGTCTTATGTGGGAGGGAGTCTTATAATGGGAGGTCTTATAAGGGAGGTTACACTGTACATAACTTAAGGAGAGAAGAGACTTGAGTCAAACTGTTGGGATGCCGCGATGGATCCAATAGTAATTATTACTACAGTAGAATCCGCTTGATCGGCCTTCGGATAATCGTCCAAAGCCGCTTAATCGGCCAATTTCCTAATATACGGATTTTTTTTCTTCTTAAGCATGTGTTATTTTGTTCGTTTTTACGGCCAAAGCTGAAATCTTCAATCTCGCTTTATTGGCCACTTTTTCTCTCTAATTTTTCCTCTTTACCCTCCCCCCCCCCCCCTTTTTTTTGAGAGGGAGAACAACAGACAAACTGACAACACGCTTTTGACGTTTACATGGTTGAGTGTGAAGTTGGAAGGTGAGCTGTTGTCAATTGAAAGACCCTGCATGGCGTTAAAATCACTCCAGAAAACAAAATCATTGTCTTTTTACTCGTGCTTCTGTCAAGTTGTGTTCACATACAGTACACATA
>CM065708.1:7027085-7034585 GCA_017654935.2 Phymorhynchus buccinoides | reverse complement strand
AAAAACTCAGCCGTTTTTCGACCGAATCGCGTCAAATTTGTTGTCAGGCTTGCTGTGGCAGGGGCAAAACCTGGCAGGAAATTTGAAGAAAATCGGGAGAGCGCGTCACTCTCAGAGCAGCGCCAACGGGAAACGGGGCCTTATAACTCCGCCTTTTCTTAACCGAATCGCTTCAAATTTGCTGTACTCAGCGTTACCAGTACTTGGCGCTACTTTTGCTAGGCGTTACCGTTACTAGGGAGAGCGCGTCACTCTCAGAGCAGCGCCAATGGGAAACGGGGCCTTATAACTCCACCGTTTCTTAACCGAATCGCTTCAAATTTGCTGTACTCAGC
This sequence comes from Phymorhynchus buccinoides, assembly GCA_017654935.2. Taxonomy (NCBI): domain Eukaryota; kingdom Metazoa; phylum Mollusca; class Gastropoda; order Neogastropoda; family Raphitomidae; genus Phymorhynchus; species Phymorhynchus buccinoides. Next base: position 7,034,250 of record CM065708.1, on the reverse strand, counting down.
GTTACCAGTACTTGGCGTTACCGTCACTAGGCGTTACCGTTAATAGGCGTTACTGGTACTCGGCGTTGCGCTAGTAATAATAATAATAATAAATAAATCTTCTATAGCGCTATTCTCCTGACACAGCAGCACCCACCGCGCTTTACATGAGAAGAAAAAAAGTAAGTTTACCTCACGCACAGAAAAGATATTCAAAATACATGAACTTACAAAAATAATTAAATCACTTGATCGCACTCGCACAACTCACATTTAAAATACCTACATACAACACACGAATTATTTATAAGGTTGACTGACAGTGGATGGACAGACAGAGATATTTTCTGAAAAGATGCGTCTTCGGGCAAAGTTTTGAAAGAAGACAGAGATGGAGAGAGAGAGAAAGGATACCGGGGAGTCTTCTGTATAAATAGTTCCCCCACTTTCTGGAAGTTCTGTGCTTGTACTAATAACTTCCTTACTCTAATCTGTCACTCTCTTTGACTCTGCCTTTTCCCTTTTGCTTTTCTGCGGTGTCATTTGCTATCGTTCTGGCTTACTCGCTGGTCCATATTCTTCTGTATAAATAGTTCCCCCACTTTCTGGAAGTTCTGTGCGTGTAATAACTTCCTCTAATCTGTCACTCTCTTTGACTCTGCCTTTTCCTTTTTGCTAACTATCATCTACTATCTTTCTGGCTTACTCGCTGGTCCATATTCTTCTGTATAAATAGTTCCCCCACTTTCTGGAAGTTCTGTGCTTGTACTAATAACTTCCTTACTCTAATCTGTCACTCTCTTTGACTCTGCCTTTTCCCTTTTGCTTTGCGGTGTCATCTACTATCTCTCTGGCTTACTCACTGGTCCACATTCTTGCTGTATAAATAGTTCCCCCACCTTCTGGAAGTTCTGTGCTTGTAACTTCCTCTAATCTGTCACTCTCTTTGACTCTGCCTTTTCCCTTTTTGCTTTGCGGTGTCATCTACTATCTCTCTGGCTTACTCACTGGTCCACATTCTGCTGTATAAATAGTTCCCCCACCTTCTGGAAGTTCTGTGCTTGTAACTTCCTCTAATCTGTCACTCTCTTTGACTCTGCCTTTTCCCTTTTGCTTTGCGGTGTCATCTACTATCTTTCTGGCTTACTCGCTGGTCCACATTCTTCTGTATAAATAGTTCCCCCACTTTCTGGAAGTTCTGTGCTTGTACCTAATAACTTCCTCTAATCTGTCACTCTCTTTGACTCTGCCTTTTCCCTTTGCTAACTATCATCTACTATCTTTCTGGCTTACTCGCTGGTCCATATTCTTCTGTATAAATAGTTCCCCCACTTTCTGGAAGTTCTGTGCTTGTACTAATAACTTCCTCTAATCTGTCACTCTCTTTGACTCTGCCTTTTCCCTTTTGCTTTGCGGTGTCATCTACTATCTCTCTGGCTTACTCACTGGTCCACATTCTGCTGTATAAATAGTTCCCCCACCTTCTGGAAGTTCTGTGCTTGTAACTTCCTCTAATCTGTCACTCTCTTTGACTCTGCCTTTTCCCTTTTGCTTTGCTGCGGTGTCATCTGCTATCTTTCTGGCTTACTCGCTGGTCCACATTCTTCTGTATAAATAGTTCCCCCACTTTCTGGAAGTTCTGTGCTTGTAATAACTTCCTCTAATCTGTCACTCTCTTTGACTCTGCCTTTTCCCTTTGCTAACTATCATCTACTATCTTCCTGGCTTACTCGTCGGTCCATTCTCCTGCCGTTTTATCTTTTTGTTTCAAGAAATGCTTTCGAAAAGATTTCCTCCAGCCGAAGTCGGACATGCTGTGGGCCTCATTATTTCTTACTTGCATGACGACAGCATGACACATCTGCGCTCATAATTGACGGGAAACTGTCCGAGCGATCGAAGAACAAGAAGAAAAATAATAACTAGTTGACATTAGCCTGTATAAAGGGAGGGCCAATAGTAAATGCGAGCCGTCATTAGACCCTCCCTTTTAAGACCTTTGAAAAAAAAATCATCCAAAATAAGCTCTTAAGTGGGAGGAGGGGTCGTATAATGGAGGTACTTTTAATACTTACTAAGAAGGGCAATGTCTAAGAGAAGCAGGTTTTAAGTGGTAGGGAGTCTTATAGGGGAGGGGGGGGTCTTATAAGGGAGGTTACACTGTACTATAATTATGTGACCCGTCACCACAAAATGAGTCCCGTTGTCCCTAGGGTCACTTTTGAGTTATTAAACAACTCATTATTTTGTATTAAAGGAGCTTTCCAACAAACTAAACATTTTCAAAAATCGGACAATTTGTATCAAAGTTATGAAGATTTCAAGTCGTACAACCATCCCCGCCCCTCCTATTCAGGGAATCGGCGAAATAAGAAAATGCAACCAGAATGTTTCAAAATGTGTAACAAAACCACCAGATGTTTCAGATTTTAAAAAAAACACTTTTAAGGCAGAAAGGATTGCTCTTACACTACACTACAATACTTCTGCACGAGGAAGAGAAAGACCAGTTGTTCAATAATATGTCAAAATCTGAGAATTGATGATTTCAAGATTTGACCCCCTTCCACCTAAAATTGTCCCTAGAGGGGTAAGTGAGCTAGGGACAACACGACTCATTTTGTGGCGACGGGTCACAGATATGATTTTTCTACAGTATTGGAACATCTTGGTACAGCTTAGTCTGTCGTGGAAGACTAAGGCCGGGTTCACGTTAGACGCGTAAGTTCCGTACGGAAAACCCTAAATAAGTGGAAGAAAGAAGGATACAAGTTTACGCATATAGGGGAAATTCGGACAGTTGCGCACATCTTTTCCCTTCTTTGTTTCACTTATTTGTGGATTGCGCACGGGTTTCCGCATGGAATATCCGCTTATGTGTGTACTCGGCCTAAGACTCTCAAACTAGGGGGGGGGGGGGGGGGCATTTGCACTGGTTCTGGTGCTGCAGCCAAAGGGATTGGTTGGCCTTTTTTTTGGGGGGAGACCTTCCCCAACGCCAACTCTCGTCCTCAAACCCCTTTGGCCGAGAGAGTGGGGGATGTACCCTGGGCAAGGCTTCTCCACTATCAACAAATTGTAGCCCAGCCCGCCGGAATAGCAGCTGCCCCCCTCTGCTATCTGGCAGTCATGGTCGGAAACGACAGACAAGTAAAACCGATTTCAGTTGCGACCTCCTTCTCAAGTATGTGAGGGTGGGGTAAAAAGCCCCTCATCCCACCCTCAAGTATGGTAGGGTGGGGTAAAAAGCCCCCTCCCCAAGTATGGTAGGGTGGGGTGAAAAGCCCCCTTCCCATGTATGGTAGGGTGGGGTAAAAAGCCTCCCCCCCCCTCCCCCCCTCCCCCCCCCCCCCCCCCCCTCCCCCCCCCCCCCCCCCCCCCCCCCCCCCGAAGTAAGGTAGGGTAGAGTAAAAAGCCTGCCCCCCAAGTATTGGAGAGTGGGGTAAAAAGCCCCCCCTCACCAAGTATGGGAAGGTGGGGTAAAAAAAAAGCCCCCCATATGTAGGGTGGGGCAACCCCCCCCCCCCCCCCCAAGTATGGTAGGGTGGGGTAAAAAGCCCTGCCCCTCAAGTATGGAGGGTGGGGTAAAAAGCCCCCCCTCATCAAGTATGGTAAGGTGGGGTAAAAAGCCCCCCCCCTATGTAGGGTGGGGTAACCCCCCCCCCCCAAATATTGTAGGGTGGGGTAAAAAAAACAACATATGGTAGAGTGGGGTAAAAAGTCCCCCCCCCCCCTATGTGAGGGGGGGTAAAAAGCCCCCCCATATGGAGGGTGGGGGTAAAAAGCCCCTCAAAATATGGCAGGGTGGGGTAAAAAGCCCCCCCAAGTAATGAGGGGTGGGGTAAAAAGCCCTCCCCCAAGAATGGTAGGGTGGGGTAAAAAGCCCCCCATATAGAGGGTGGGGTAAAAGCCCCCCCCCCCTGAGTAAGGTAGGGTGGGGTAACCCCCCCTCTCACCAAGTATGGTAAGGTGGGGTAAAAAGCCCCCCCCCCCATATGTAGGGTGGGGTAAAAAGAACCCCCCCCCCCCCCCAAGTATGATAAGGTGGGGTAAAAAAAGCCCCCCCCCCCCCCACCACCCCCAATTTTCTTTTTCCAGTTATCGCCACCTGCGTGCGAATGATTCTTTCAAATTTTAAACGGTAAGGATAATTGTTGAATGTAGTCTCCACTTGGGGATACCGAATCTTCGTTGTGTACTTGCATTAAATGTTGTCGTCAGCGCTGAATGAATCCTAGGGGTAGCACTGCACAGCTTGTCAAATTCTGGGTTTGGTAGGAACAGCTCGCATTGCAAGACAGTAATGCTATGTCAAGCCGTGAGATATATAACTGTCACGTCAAGTTTCTAATAGCAACAGTGTATTCGTACACCTTTTCTCACGCGCGTTTACACTAAGCCTATGGGTTAATATAAGCAAATGATATCTCTGGATATTGTTTTATATCTCACGCTGGCAGGCCTCTTTGGCACTACCTGTACATTGGTATATATATGTATATACTGATCGTGCTTGTTCAATGTATTGAATATCATTATGTTGCTTTTTGATAGTTGTTATGCTTTTAACTATGTGGTCCAGATAAGGTTTTATACTAAGATTTTAACAGTTTTAAGCATACACAATAAATATATACTACTTTTAACCGACCTAAAGCCCCCACCCTCCCCCTTTTATGTAATCTCTATTATAAAATCTTTTTTTTTTAAATTATCGCTAGTCCCCAGATACGCGAAAGCATGGTAGGGACTATTGCTGGTACCCACGTGTCGTCATATCCGGCCACAAGGAGCGCCATATTATGGGAGACCGCCATCTTAGTCCTTACCTTTTTTTGAAAAATGCCAGATCGATGCTGCGTATTTGGCTGTTCCAATTCGAAACTTAATCTAAACTGTATTTATAACATCTCGATGTTTTCTTTACACATTTAGGTAACATTTTCACTTTGTTTACACACAAATAAGGACTAAGATGGCGACACTTCCGTTGGAATGGTCGAGATGCGCACGCAGGTGGGTTGGAGCCATAAACTCCAAGAAGAAGTATTTATTTGTTTATTATTCATTCATTCATTCATTTATTTATTTATGTATTTATTTATCTATCTATTAATTGATTGATTTATTACACAACATCCATTCAAACCAACAAGCAAAGGTTCTTTCCCCCCCAAAGTTTCGGCATTGTCTTTGTTCAGGGCGTCTTTACTGTGAACCAACTTGCCAGTTAAAAAGATATCTCACGTTTTCTTCCACAACTGAATCAAACTCACAATCATTTCAGGTAAAATGAAACGGTTACTTTGCTTTAGTAACCGTGTTGCTAACCTCTGGAACTCACTGCCACCTAACTTTAAAAGAGCACAATCTACTAACCAATTCAAAAATCTCATGGACAGTAACAAAACTTTTAGTCAAATATTTTTTTGAATTTGACGATTGATTTGAAATCATATTTTTTAACCGCATGCATTAAGCAAACATGTAAAATGATTTTAAAATGGATGAGACGTTTAATAAGCCGCGAGGCTTGAAAACTGAAGCCTGTCCCTACCTACCTACCTACATACCTACTTTTTAAAAAAGAAAAAAAGAAGGGTAACCATAGGCACACTACATCTAGAACAAATTTATTTATTTATTTATTCATTCATTTATTTATTCATTTATTTATTTATTCATTCATTTATTCATTCATTTATTCATTTATTCATAATGTATTTATTTAATCCTGTCTACACAGAGAAAAGACCTAGAGGACATGGTCAAGAGGATTTTCGATTTGGAGAAAGAAGTCACCAGAGTCAGTGTCTATCTGTGTGTTTGTTTGTCTGTCTGTCTGTCTGCCAGCTTGTCTGTTTGTCTGTCATCATGTCGAGTCTGTGGTATGCCCACCTGACTGTCTGTCTGTCTGTCTGCCCGCTTGTCTGTCTGTCTGTTTGTCTGTCATCATGTCGAGTCTCTGTCTGTGGTATGTCCACCTGACTGTCTGTCTGTCTGTTTGTCTCTGCCCGCTTGTCTGTCTGTCTGTCTGTGAAGGGTAGTGTTTAGCTGTAAGGGGGCAGAGTCGGAAGTGCTGAGTCGAAGCAGCGAAGGGGAGTGTTTAGCTGTAATGGGGCGGAGTCCACGCGGGGTTAAAACTGCCATGGGGTTAAAACTGCCATGGAGCAATTGCTAGTTATTTATATACACTGACATGCAAACACACACACACACACACACGCACACACACACTGACACACACACACATACACACACACACCACTGGCTTTGTTTGTCCCTTTTTATTACTTATTTTTAGATGGATGGGTGGGGAAAAAAATGTACTACAGTACACCCCGCTTATAGTAAAGTCCAGGGGAGCAAGGATTTTCCTTTACTATAACAGGTTTTTGTTATAAACGATGTTCGGATATAGTAAAGTTTTGATGATATTTTTTATCTTATCTGAGGACGTTTTTCAAAGTCAAAGCTAACGTAAAATACTGAATATAAACCCATCCCACCCCTTCCTCGTATGGTTTGAGGTCCAAAAAGGTGATTAGGTTTATACATGGTATATTTCCCTGTGTACAAAACAAAACTAGCTGTAAAAGCATATAGTGTACAACCTCTAACTTCCAGAATGGCCTTTGAATCTATTCATGCATGCACACGCACATGCGTGCATGCGCACACACCCACACACACACACCGTGACCGGACAGTTTGCCTGCGGACATTTCGCCTACGGACACTTTGCCTACGGACATTATGCCTATGGTCACCATGCTCACCGGACATTTTGCCTACTGGATATTATGCCTACAGACATTATGCCTAATAATAGATTATTATGCCTGCAATAAATTATCGCATTTTCATGATGCTATATATATTTTTTTTCCGATTCATTTTTTTCCACTAAGTAATGAGAGTGTGGACTCAATTGTCGACTTAGCTCGCCTTTTCCTCTGTGTGAGGGCGCTGCAGTAAAACAGATACAAATTTAATTGCAGCCAATGACCGGACAGTTCTCAATTGTATGTAATGAATTGCAAATGAAGATTGTGGGCGGAAATGGTCGACTTAGTTCGCCGTTTCTGCCATGCGAGGGCGCTGCGGTAGAGCGGGTACAAACCTAGTAGCAGCCAATGTAATGTTAGTTTGTCATAATGAGTTTCATGAAAGAAATTCGTGGTGA
>CM065708.1:7017085-7019585 GCA_017654935.2 Phymorhynchus buccinoides | reverse complement strand
GGTCTGCAGAAACACCTCGAAAAGGTCAGTGTGTGAGAGAGAGAGAGAGAGATTTTTTTGGGGGGGAGAGAGAGAGAGAGAGAGAGAGAGAGTTGGTGGAGAGAGAGAGAGAGAGAGTTGGGGGAGAGAAGAGAGAGAGAGAGAGACGAGAGAGAGAGCTTGGTGGAGAGAGAGAGAGAGAGAGAGAGAGAGAGAGAGAGAGTTGGGGTGAGAGAGAGAGAGAGAGAGAGTGGTTGGGGGAGAGAGAGAGAGAGAGAGGGAGAGAGGAAGAGGAGAGAAGAGGAGAGAGAGAGAGAGAGAGAAAGTTGCAGGGTTTGAGAGAGACTTCAGAGGAGAGAGAGAGAGAGTTGTAAGAGAGAGAGAAAGAGAGAGAGAGTTGGGGGGAGAGAGAGAGAGAGAGAGAGGGGGGGGGAGAGAGAGAGAGAGAGGGAGTGAGAGAGAGAGAGAAGAGTGGGGAGGGAGAGAGAGAGAGAGAGCAGAGAGAGAGAAGTTGCGAGAGAGAGAGAGAGAGAGAGAGTGAGAGAGTAGGGGGGAGAGAGAAGAGAAATCAGAGAGAGACAAAAGTTTGCGGAGAGAGAGAGAGAGAGAGAGAGTGAGTTGGGGGAGAGGAGAGAGAGAGAGAGCTGAGAGGCCAGTTGGGGGGGGGGAGAGAGAGAGAGAGAGAGAGAGAGTTGGGGGAGAGAGAGAGAGAGAGAGAGGAGAGAGCATTTAAAGTTGACAGGACAGAGGTAATGAGAGAGAGTGACATGTGACAGTGACAGTGGACACCGTTCTTGACTACCTCAACTGCCGCCAATTGGGGACACCCCGATCTCCCCGTGGGGATAAGTCTTTTGTAAAAATAGTTCCCCCAGAAGTTCTGAGCTTGTAACTTCCTCTAATTCTGCCACTCTCTTTGACTCTGCCTTTTCCCTTTTGCTTTCTATCATCTCTGACTGTCTTATTGGCCCATTCTTGCCTTTAAAAAAAAAGAAATACTAAATAGTTTGTTCTCCCTTGAGCTCCTCTGAAATGGGAATGCGTCGGCTGTACGTAGCAGGGACGGAGACCAGTGAAAACTGAAAAACCGGACACATACGTACCTTATCCATTATGGCCATATGGTCTGGGAACGAAGAAGAGGAAGTAGTGTGATTTTTATAAAATAAACAACAGCAGCAACAACAAAATAAATGTATTTTTTTGGTGTTTTGCAGATAGAGAAAGACTTTTATTACTCAACGGATGAGCTATGGAAAGAAGTAGTAAGATGGGTTCAATGTGACCCAGCACCACGAAAGGGACATTAAGTGTTTGACCATTCTGAGAAAATGGCATATTTGAAAACTTCAGACAATTCTCTTTCTAATGATAAAAAAAACATTCTTGTATCTTTTTTTGTTGTTGTAGAGTTATGAGCATTTAAAGTTGGTAAAGAGGTGTGACTGTCGGCCATTTTGAGAAATCAGAGTCTAAAGTTTGTTGTGGTTTGTTGTGGAGTTATGAGCATTTAAAGTTGGTAGAGTGACTGTCGGCCATTTTGAGAAATCGGAGTCTAAACTTTGTTGTGGTTTGTTGTGGAGTTATGAGCATTTAAAGTTGGTAGGGTGACTGTCGGCCATTTTGAGAAATCAGAGTCTAAAGTTTGTTGTGGTTTGTTGTGGAGTTATGAGCATTTAAAGTTGGTAGAGTGATTGTCGGCCATTTTGATAAATCACAGTCTAAAGTTTGTTGTAGAGTTATGAGCATTTAAAGTTGGTAGGGTGACTGTCAGCCATTTTGAGAAATCACAGTCTAAAGTTTGTTGTGGAGTTATGAGCATTTAAAGTTGGTAGGGTGGTTGTCGGCCATTTTGAGAAATCAGAGTCTAAAGTTTGTTGTGGAGTTATGAGCATTTAATGTTGGTAGGGTGGTTGTCGGCCATTTTGAGAAATCAGAGTCTAAAGTTTGTTGTGGAGTTATGAGCATTTAATGTTGGTAGGGTGGTTGTCGGCCATTTTGAGAAATCAGAGTCTAAAGTTTGTTGTGGAGTTATGAACATTTAATGTTGGTAGGGTTGTTGTCGGCCATTTTTTGAGAAATCACAGTCTAAAGTTTGTTGTGGAGTTATGAGCATTTAATGTTGGAAGGGTGATTGTTGGCCATTTTGAGAAATCACAGTCTAAAGTTTGTTGTGGAGTTATGAGCATTTTAATGTTGGTAGGAGTGGTTGTCGGCCATTTTGAGAAATCACAGTCTAAAGTTTGTTGTGGAGTTATGAGCATTTAAAGTTGGTAGAGTGATTGTCGGCCATTTTGAGAAATCACAGTCTAAAGTTTGTTGTGGAGTTATGAGCATTTAAATTTGGTAGGGTGGTTGTCGGCCATTTTGATAAATCACAGTCTAAAGTTTGTTGTGGAGTTATGAGCATTTAATGTTGGTAGGGTGACTGTCGGCCATTTTGAGAAATCACAGTCTAAAGTTTGTTGTGGAGTTATGAGCATTTAATGTTGGTAGGGTGACTGTCAGCCATTTTGAGAAA
>CM065708.1:6992085-7012085 GCA_017654935.2 Phymorhynchus buccinoides | reverse complement strand
TGCCTCCCCCGGATGGTAATGATGACCCCTGTTTTTGTGGAGTCTACCTGATGGACTATAATAAGCAGTAAAGAGAGTTACGAAAGCGTGTATTGGCATATCAGAAGTGCGGATTTTTTTAATATACGAAAGCTCGTCAAATTGGCATACGTAAGCGCAGATTGTTTTTTTTCAATTTTGAGAACAGATTTCCAGCCCCCACCCACCAATTCACCCCACCGTCGCCGATGTGGTTGTGTTCCATTGTCACTGGGATCAGATATGTCATGTCACTGTCAGTTCGAAGTCATCCTTTGCATTTTTTGTTGGTGCAGCGCCACAATATTATGCCATCTTTCAAAATGCTGTCAACCTTGGTAGACATACCCATCATGGATTAGAGACTTATTTCCTTTATTCGTATTCGATACAGTCAAATCCATGGTGTAAGAACAGGCCTGTAAGAATGAATATCGCATGTACATCATGAACAGCTGGCCGAGTTGCATTTCTCGTGACTCCCGTGCTCCACACTCATTTTCTGGTAGGTTACCCTTCGCGCTTTCGTATCATGGGTTTATACGCGCTTTTGAAACATATCCGGTTCAGAAATCTGCGCTTTTGAATGTCGCCCATGCAGTATTGTGATCATTATGCTCCGGTGGTGTATACAGACCTGTTTACCCTTATAATGAACAACCTGGAATTTGCCACAAAAAATCCTGGAATTTGAGAGAGAAAAAACAGAATTCACATTGCAATGTCGCTTATGCCACGATGCGAAATTTTGAAGTCCACGTTGCAGTACAAGCAGTGTGCATGCTCGTCTCCCAAACGCGAACTTGTTATTCCTGGCACTTTCAAATACTTTTGAGAAAACTTCTGCGTCACTTTTGGCCGTTGCACCCTATCACTGCTGTCGTTTGTCGAAGATTTCTGGTGCTTACCGCCAGCGGTTGACTTGCCCGACGACATGTTTGGCACTAAACTACAATCTCTGCCAACAAGAAATACTATCATTGGTTGAGGGGGGTCCACGGACCAATGAAAAATCGCGTCTCAGAACTCCAAGGTTTCGGTCAACCCTTGCGTCTTTTCATCCAAACGGGAACAAATAATAGACGTTTTTTTCGCAATCCCGGGATTTTCAGCGTTCACCCGGAATTTATTATTTTACCCAGAATGTTTGCAAATTCCCGGGATAATTCCGGCAAAACCGGGAGGGTAAACAGGTCTGTGTATATTATTTTTGCCTTCAGAATGACATGCACACCCAGCTGCACTATCTGCCCCACCCCAACACGCTGTTCAAGAGTTTCTTCCCCTCGTGGAAGATGATTGAGGACGCCCTGTGCCCCTACTCCTCCCTCACCTTCAACATTGCTGAAGTCAAAGATGCGTGGAAATGGGGAAAAAGGTAGTAGTAAAATGATGATGATGATGATGATGATGATGATAATTTTGGTACAATGGAAGCTCCCTTAATTAATAAGACCTTCAAAAATCATCCAAAATTGAGGTCTTTTAAACGCAAGAGAGTTGTATATGATGATGATGGATGATGATGGTGATGATGATGATGATGATGAATAATTTTTGGTACAATGGAAGCTCCCTTAATTAATAAGACCTTCAAAAATCATCCAAAATGAGGTCTTTTAAACGCAAGAGACCATCGTATATGATGATGATGATTGATGATGGTGATGATGGTGATGATGATGATGATGAATGATGATAATTTTGGTACAGTGCAAGCTCCCTTATAAGACCGCCACAAATTGTCCAAAATGAGGTCTTTTAAACGCGAGATCGTTGTAGATGATGTTGATGATGATGATGATGATGATGATGAATAATTTTGGTACAATAGAAGCTCCCTCAATTAATAAGACATTCAAAAGCTTCCAAACTGAGGTCTTTTAAACGCAAGAGAGTTGTATAATGATGATGATGATGATGATGATGATGATGATGATGATGATGATGAGGATGATGATAATTTTGTACAGTGCAAGCTCCCTTATAAGACCTCCACAAATCGTCCAAAATCAGGTCTTTTAAACGCGAGAGCGTAGATGATGATGATGATGATGATGATGATGATGATGATGATGATGATGATAATTGTTGGTAACAATGGGAAGCACCCTTAATTAATAAGACCTTCAAAAAATCATCCAAAATGAGGTCTTTTAAAACGAGCGAGAGAGTTGTTGTAAGGGAGGTAATTTTAATACTTACAAAGAAGGGTAATGTCTCAGAGAAGTAGGTCTGATGATGATGATAATGCTGATGATAATGCTGATGATAATGATGATGATAATGATGATGATGATTATTATCCTACATATTCCCATGTCTTTTAGCGAGGTAGGCAATTATCGCACAAACTCTCGAGTCTTTTTAGCGAGGTATGCAGTTATCCTGCAAATTCTAAAATCTTTTAGTGATGTAGGCAATTACTCTCAAGTCTTTTAGTGATGTAGGCAATTATCCCACAAACTCTCAAATCTTTTAGCGAGGTAGTCAGTTATCCTACAAACTCTCGAGTCTTTTAGCAAAGTAGGCAGTTATCCTCCAAATTCTCAAGTCTTTTCGTGAGGTAGGCAATTATCCTACAAACTCTCAAGTCTTTTAGCGAGGTAGGCAATTATCCTCCAAATTCTCAAGTCTTTTCGTGAGGTAGGCAATTATCCTACAAACTCTCAAGTCTTTTAGCTAGGTAGGCAATTATCCTCCAAATTCTCAAGTCTTTTAGCGAGGTCGGCAGTTATTCTACAAACTCTGGAGCCTTTTAGCGAGGTAGGCAGTTTTCCTGCAAACTCGAGTTTTTTTCGCGAGGTAGGCAATTATCCTACAAATTCTCGAGTCTTTTAGCGAGGCAGGCAATATTATTGTCCTACATATTATCAAGTCTTTTAAAAGTGAGAAACGTAGGCAGTTACCCTACAAATTCTCATGTCTTTTAGCGAGGTAGGCAATTATCCTCCAAACTCTCGAGTCTTTTTTTTAGCGAGGTAGGCAATTATTCTACAAAGTCTGACATCCTTTTTTTGTAGGGTCAAGGGTCAGCGGCCAGCAAACAGTTGTCCAAATTTCTGGGCGCATCGGGTCCTTCTGAACGCCTGCTGGAGTCCTTCAGCATTCTGAGCGGGCTCATCGAGCAGGGGAGACGAGGGGCCTGATGCTAGCTCGCAGGTTGGAGAGAGAGTGGGGGTTGAGGGGTGGGTGGGGTGGGTGGCAGAAAGAGCCGAGAGAGAGAGAGAGAGAGAGGGGGGGGGGAGAGATCGAGAGATCTGATGGAAATCGTTCGGCATCTGAGCGGGCTCATTGATCAGGGGCGACGAGTGGTTTGACCTCTAGCTCGCCGAATCTAGAGAGGTTGGAGAGAGAGGGGGGTTGAGGGGTGGGTGGGGGTGGCAGAAATAGAGAGAGAGAGAGAGACAGACAGACAGAGAGAGACAGAGAGGGGGGCACAGAGAGACAGAGAGAGAGAGAGAGAGAACGAAGGTTTGAGAGAGAGAGAGAGAGAGAGGACCTGATGGAGTCCTGTATTCTGAGTGGACGAGGGTTTGACGCTAGCACCTTGAGTCCTAGCGAGGTTGGAGAGAGAGAGAGAGACCAGAAAGAGAGAGGAGAGAGAGAGAGAGTGAGAGAGAGAGAGAGAGACAGAGACAGAGACAAAGAAACAGAGAGGGGAGCAGAGAGAGAGAGAATGAATGGGAGAGAGAGAGAGAGAGAAAAAAAGGGGAGAGAGAGAGAGAGAGAGACTCACAGAGAGAGATCTCAGAGAGAGAGAGAGAGAGAGAGAGAGAGAGAGAGAGAGAGAGAGACTCTGAAATGTTTAATTATAATGGCCACTCGCATGTATTCAATTGGTACACGTTTCTTGATACAAAATAAAATAAAATACGTATTTATTAACAACCAAAAGGGAGGCAATTTGCTTACAAAGCAACCCAATTATAAAGGAAGTCATTGAGAGAGAGAGAGAGAGAGAGAGCGAGAGAGACAGAGAGAGAGAGGGAGAGAGAGAGAGAGAGAGGGATGGGAGAGAGAGAGAGAGAGAGAGGGAGGGAGAGAGAGAGAGAGAGCAAAGAGGGAAAAGGGGGGGGGGGCGGAGACAAGAGATAGAAACAGAGAGAGAAGAGAAGAGAGAGAAGGGGGGGGGAGGGGAGAGAGAGAGAGAGAGAGAGAGAATGAAAGAAACTGAGAGACAGACACTGAGAGAGAGAGGAAATCAGAAATAAATTGGACAGACAGAGAGAAAGAGTTTTTGAGAGAGATTAAGAGATGTGAGAGAGAGAGAGAGAGAGAGAGAGAATAAAGAAATGCGACAGAAAGAGAGAGACGGACAGAGAGAGAAAGAAAGAGAGAGAGACATTCCGGAGAGAGAGAGATGAGAGAGAAAGAAGAAACTGAGAGACAGACACTGAGAGAGAGAGAGAGAGAGAAGAAAGAAAATTGACAGACAGACACAGAGAGAGAGAGAGAGAGAGAGAGAAAGAAAGAAACTGACAGACAGAGAGAGAGAAAGAAAAGAGACAGAGAAACAGAGAGACAGAGAGAGAGAGAGAAAGAAGGGTCAGTGCGGGGGGAGAGAAACACTGAAGAGAGAGCAAAGAAATTCGGAGAGACAGAGACAGAGAATCTGTATGTATGATAAACTCATCCTGAAATGTGTCAGAACTTCATGTTAAATGTTGTTTATTTTTGTTGGGGGGGGTGGAGGTGTGTGTGTGTGTGTGGCGGGGGGGGGGGGTATACTAAAGTATTTGAATTCTTCGGTTGAATCTTTTGAAAACTTGGACTCTCTTGTGCATTACCATGTACACAAGTTTCCCAGAGAGCCCAGTTTCCTGCGGACGGTCACGTCGTCAACACCCAAGGATGTGTCCAAGTTCACGGTGGAGGGCAAATCGTACCAGAAGATTCACAGCGGTCAGAACCGTGGACGAGACGGGAGGCCTTGCTGCAGGCTCTAACGAAATGTGATCCACAAATTGTCGTAATTTCGCGAGCTGATTATTGGGTGAGAGAATACGAATACGAATGTGTGATGAAAATCTGTTTAATGTCCTCCGGTCTGAAACAGACCCGGGAACATATAAAGGACATTAGTAGATATAAAGATGGTGGGGACGATCCTGGAGGCAATGCCCGGAGGCAGTGCAACACCCAGGAAAGTCCCGAATTTTTAACGATAGAGATGTATAATCTGTTATATAGATGACGAATGCGGTTTTGTTTGTTGTTGTGATACTTTGAGAGAGAGGGGTTGGGGGTTGGGTTAGGGAGTGGGGGGGGGGGGGGGAGAGGGAGAGACAGACAGAGACCAGACAGACAGACAGAGAGAAAGACAGAGACAGATACCAAAGCCTCCCAGAAGAAAGCGCGCGGCACGCATGCTATATATCACTGTTTCATAATTCGGTCTTTTGGGGTTATCTTTCCCTACTGTCTCGTCTTGAAGTCGGTTTTGGGGTAGTTCCGGTTCAAAATTAGAATTAAAAAATGGAAGTTACCTACCTTCAACAACAACTATGTTTTGTTCTTGTCTTCAAGTCTTAGGGTATTAATGTGGTCGTATCAAGTAAACAAATAAGAACATAACTGTTTATAGTCAACGAATGTAAACACTTTAAGAAAAAAACATGAAACAGGACTTAATATTATTAAATCTACAAACTGATAACTGAGCAATTAAACACCCCTCTATTTCAATTACGGAGCAGCCATGCCGTGTTGACAGCATTTCCTAACCGGAACTAAGTGTCCTAACGGGCACACAACTCGTCTGTTATTTCCGTTTTCATTTCGAAACAGTGCTATAGACGTGACGGGGTTCCTTGCTAGTTCTCACGAAATGTCTTCGTCTTCGCGACCTGTTGATTTGGTGAGAGAATACGAATACGAATGTGCGTTTGTTGTTATTTTTTAATTGGTGAGACTTTGAGAGAAAGAGAGGGTTGGGGGGGGGGGGGGGGGGGGGGGGGGGAGAAACCAAAGATCAAACAGACAGACAGAGTGAATGAGTGAGCGTGTGTGCATAGTAAGCGATCGGTGAAAACTTTGTGAAACAAGCGCGGATTCGCAATCGTTTGTGGCGTGCGACAATTGAAAACGAAACATCATTTTAAAGAGCAGCCTCGATTTGAAGTGCGGTCTATTTTTACCACTCCAATCATTACATACACTGAGTCGCCTCCCATGGCTCTTCAATAATTTTAATCTGTAAACCAGAATGTTATCTCTGCACCATTTCGTAACTTTTTATTTCTTTTGGAAAACATTCAAAACTATTTATCCTACTTATACTCATCGAAAGAAGCTCCGCATACTCGTCGTGTCTGTTGCAGTGTCTGTATTACGTATCTTTATTATTTTGTACGCTTTAAAATGAAGATTCATGTGCTCTGTTCAGTATAAATGCTTTCCATACCTAAGGACTGTAGATATGACAACTGAAATGTTACTTTATGCCCAAGTATTTTTTTCTCTTTTACAATATGTGCGACAATTTTGGACCGACCGACAAAGTGAGTTATAGGTTTGTGGCTTGAGCCACAAACAAAAATTGACAATATCGATCCTGTATCTACTACAGCAAGCATGGGAATTGTCAGTCTTTTGGCTGATTTCAGCTTTTTTGATGGTCCTCTTCAGTCTTTTTTTGCAAGTTTCAGCTTTTTTGATGGTCCAAGAGGACATTTATGAGATTAAAAAAAAGAAGCCCAATCGGCAATGAGTAAAACTTAAGTTATTGGTTCTAAATGAATGCAAAATGAACTAAATACACTACTCACAAAAAGTTAAGGATCACTATGAGAAAACAGGTGCGCAAGAAACTCCGTTCGCTCCTGTTATTTTTTTCTCAGTCAAGCCAAATTGTTATGAATTCTTGTTCAGCTGTAAGTGGGCGATGTTGTGTTAGTGGAAACATTGCACGTGATTCTCTATTACTGAGCTTGGCAGCAAAAGAAAAAGCGGAAACTTGCGAAAAAGGACCTTGTTTTGGATCGTTCTGCATGAACACATTGCACAAGCCAGATGGAAAAACCATTATGCACGTGCAAGCACTGCTGTTTATGTGTGAGATGCTGTCTCTTGCTGGGCTTTATAAGAAGACATACCACCAGTATTAGGCCTGATTTGACAATGCCTCCACGACGAAAATTGAGCGAGTTGGATAGGGGACGAGCTGTTGCATGGTTCCAAGATGGTGTTCCCAAGCGAGAAGTGGCCAGGCGACTTCAGGTGTCCATCTCGGTCATTGTCAGACTGATTCAACGCTTCACAGCCACTGGGAGGGTCCATGAAAGACGCAGATCTGGTCGACCGAAGAAGACAACTCCACGTGAAGATCGTCTCATTGAACGACAAGCCCTGCAGACAAGAACAGCCTCTTCCAGCATCATTCGAAGGCAGCTGAGGGTGGCTACTAACATCAACATCAGCCAGCAGACCATACGGAACCGCCTTCATGGGTTTAACCTCCGTTCTCGTCGCCCAGCTGTACGGCCACGCTTAACTCCAGCCCATAGGGCAGCACGCCGCGCCTTCTGCAGACGTCACGTGAGGTGGACACGTCAGCAATGGTCCCAGGTCCTGTTCAGTGATGAATCACGCTTCACCCTGAACCACAACGACGGCCGACTGAGGGTCTGGAGGCGCCCAGGGGAACGCTTTATTGACGCCACTGTCCAAGAAAAGGTGGCCTTTGGTGGAGGTTCTGTAATGGTCTGGGGGGCCTTCAGCCTTCACCACAGAACACCCTTGTATCATGTACAGGGTAACCTGACTGGCCTCTGATACCGGGATGAGATCCTTCGACCGCTGGCTGTGCCTACACTGCAGCAGATGGGACCGCCGGCTGTCTACCAGGATGACAACGCTCGCCCCCACAGGGCAAGGGTGGTCAACGACTTCCTGCAGCAGTCTGGAGTCAACAGAATGGAGTGGCCAGCATGCAGTCCTGATCTCAACCCGATTGAGAACCTCTGGGATGAGCTGGATCGCAAAGTGAGGAGCAACCACCCCCCTCCCAGGGATGCCCAGCACCTCTACCAGATGCTGCAGGCTGAGTGGCAGGCGCTTCCACAGAGGATCTTCACCACCCTGGTCAACTCCATGAGGACTCGCTGCGTCGAGTGCCAGAACAGCCATGGCGGATACACGCATTACTGAACTTTTGGGAGCATCAGAATGCCCTGTCTTGTGATTTCAATGACTTTGGGAAATCAAATTTCGATACGTACCCACTTTGATCAAATGTACAGACCAAACGATTGCTCGAAATTGAAGGCAATTGTGTATCGTTATCACTAAAGCATTGAATTAAATGTTGGCCAAAATTCAACGCATTGGCTTTCTTATTTGGAAAGTTATGAATTAGTTTGCAAGTGATCCTTAACTTTTTGTGGATAGCTTATATCAGTCTTATCTCTAATACTGTTTTTAAGGCTTAGATAACAGAAGAAGCTTCATTTTCTGGGGGCTGTATCCCAACACACACGGTTTTCAGTTGTTGTTTTTTATTCCTTGTTCCTATGCCTGCTTCCAGACCCCAACTTTCAGTCTTTTTTGCCTTCTCTAATTCCCATGCCTGTACAGGCTTAAGTATCGTCGATGCCGAGACTGGAGTTTTGGAGGGCAAGCCAGGGGAATAATGCTGGCTACACGAACTTCAAGTTTGAGTGCAAGAGGAGGGAAGGGAGAGGAGGAAGGGGGGGGGGGGGGGGGGGGGGGGGGGGGGGGGAGGGGGGGGGGGGGGGGGGGGGGAAAGGGGGAGAGGGGGGAGATGAGTGAGCGTGTGTGCATAGTAAGCGATTGGTGAAAACTTGTGAAAAAATTGACAATATCGATCCTGTATCTACTACAGGCTGAAGTATCGTCGATGCCGAAACTGGAGTTTTGGGGGGCAAGCCGGGGGAATAATGCTGGCTACACGAACTTCAAGTTTGAGTGCATGAGTGAGCGTGTGTGCATAGTAAGCGATTGGTGAAAACTTGTGAAAAAATTGACAATATCGATCCTGTATCTACTACAGGCTGAAGTATCGTCGATGCCGAAACTGGAGTTTTGGGGGGCAAGCCGGGGGAATGATGCTGGCTACACGAACTTCAGTTCAAGTTTGAGTGCATGAGTGAGCGTGTGTGCATAGTAAGCGATCGTTGAAAACTTGTGAAAAAAATTGACAATATCGATGCTGCATGTACTACGTCCTGAAGTATCGTCGATGCCGAAACTGGAGTTTTGGGGGGCAAGCCAGGGGAATAATGCTGGCTACACGAACTTCAAGTTTGAGTGCATGAGTGAGCGTGTGTGCATAGTAAGCGATCGTGAAAACCTGTGGAAAAATTGACAATATCGATGCTGTATCTACTATAGGCTGAAGATGTAAGAATACCGCCAATTCCGAAACTGGAGTGTGGGGTCAAGCCGGGGGATGATGCTGGCTACACGAACTTCAAGTTTGGCAAGCTGGCGGAAGAGACGGTCAACCTCCGCAAAGAAGTCTGTGACATGCTGCCGTGGAAAGACCGGCTGGACACAAATGAGGTAGGTGTGGGGGGTGGGGGGGGTGGAAGGTGGGGAGGAGGGTGGTTGGGGGGGGGGGTATGTGTGTGTGTGTGTGTGTGTGTGTGTGTGTGGTGCGTGGGAGGGGGGGTTGGTTTGTGTGGTTGCGCGTGTGTGTGTGTCTTGGGTGGGTGGGTGCAGTGTGTGGGCGGGGGTGAGTGAGTGTGTCAAAGTCAAAGTCAAAGTCAAAACTTTTATTTTCAGATGGAACATTGAATAATCAATCATGGTTTGCTTTTTTACATCAAGCCATCTATAACACAAAAATTAAAGAAGGAAATAAACATGACAAAAAATAAAAACATGTTTGTCCGTTTGCGCGTGCGCATGTGTTTGTGTGTGTGCGCGCGCGCATGTGAGTCTACAAAGGATTGTATGTAACTATGTGCAGTGTTCAACATACTCGTTGCAAGCTATTCTACAATGTCTTTGTATTCTACATAATGTCTTTGTATTCTACAATGTCTTTGTATTCTACAGAATGTTTTCGTATTCTACATAATGACTTTGTATTCTACATAATGTGTTTGTATTCCAAACAATTTGTTTGTATTCAGCACAATGTCTTTGTATTCTACACAATGTCTTTGTATTCTACATAATGACTTTGTATTCTACATAATGTGTTTGTATTCAACACAATGTGTGTGTATTGTACACAATGTCTTTGTATTCAACACAATGTCTTTGTATTCTACATAATGACTTTGTATTCTACATAATGACTGTATTCTACATAATGTGTTTGTATTCTACATAATGACTTTGTATTCTACATAATGTTTTCGTATTCTACATAATGACTTTGTATTCTACATAATGTCTTGGTATTCTAGTATGTCTTGGTATTCTACATAATTTCTGTGCATTCTATGCAATTTCTTTGTATTCTACACAATGTCTTGGTATTCTACACAATGTCTTAGGCCGTGTTCACATTACCGCGTAAGTTCCGTACGGAAAACCCTAAATAAGTGGAAGAAAGAAGGATAAAAGTGTTTACGCATATAGGGGAAATTCGGGCACGTGCGCAAATCTTGTCACCTTCTTTGTTTCACGTATATATGGATTGCGCGGCACGGGTTTCCGCATGGAATATCCGCTGATGTGTGTACACGGCCTAAGTCTGTAATTGTGTCGATTGTTGACATGTTTCGTCACTGCGAAAAGAATGCTCCTGTAAAATGGACAATAAAGAATGGATCGATTGGTTAATTGATGGATGGATGGATGGATGGATGGATTGAATGAACGATCGATTGATTTGACTGACTGACTGATCGGTTGTGCGACTTATTATTGATTTAATGATGATTACTTGAGTGTAAAATAATTATAGAAAGGCGTTATAGAAATACTATCAATTATTATTATTATTATTATTTTACTTTTGTCGTGAAGGATGATATCAAGTCAATCATGAATCACATACTGGTGCTTAGGAGA
The DNA here is from genome assembly GCA_017654935.2 of Phymorhynchus buccinoides. Taxonomy (NCBI): domain Eukaryota; kingdom Metazoa; phylum Mollusca; class Gastropoda; order Neogastropoda; family Raphitomidae; genus Phymorhynchus; species Phymorhynchus buccinoides. Next base: position 7,001,078 of record CM065708.1, on the reverse strand, counting down.
GACATGGAGTCGGCTGAGGACAGGGTACGCTCTTTGCTTTGACCCTGTCTCTGTCTGTCTGTCTGTCTGTCTGTCTGTATCTCTCTCTCTCTCTCTCTCTCTCTGTCTGTCTCTCTGTCTCTCTCTCTCTGTCCTCTCTCTCTCTCTCTCTCTCTCTCTCTCTCTGTGTCTCTGTCTCTCTCTCTCTCTCTCTCTTTCCCTCTCTCTCTCTCTCTCTCTCTCACTCTCTCTCTCTCTCTCTCTCAGTCTCTCTCTCCCTCAGTCTCTCTCTCTCTCTCAGTCTCACTCTCTCTCTCTCTCTATCTCTCTATCTCATTCTCTCTCTCTCTCTCTCTCTCTCTCTCTATCTCTCTATCTCATTCTCTCTCTCTCTCTCTCTCTCTTTCTCTCTGTGTCTCTGACTCTCTCTCTCTCTCTCTTCTCCCCCTCTCTCTCTCTCTCTCTCTCTATCTCTCTCTCCGATCTCCCCCCCTCTCTCTCTCTCTCTCTCTCTCTCTCTCTCTCTCTCTCTCTCTCTCTCTCTCTCTCTCTCTCTCTCTCTCTCTCTCTCGTTCAAAAGTAACCTTGAAGTTGAGAAGTATATAACAGCTGCTACAGGTAGATGGCAACGAAGTGCACTTGCAATATTTCAAACCAGAACATTAGGCCTAAATTGAAACAAAATATGTTTTTTGCATAATACAAAAGCAGATAGTTTTTGTCCTGTTTGTAAATCCAATCTGAAGGAAGATGAGTATCACTTTTTATTTCAATGTGAAGGCTATAAACGCATTCGTGATAAATGTATTATATTTAGTGACCCTGTAACACAACGGCGTAGTTTGATGAGTGTATTAACTCTAGAAAATGAGCTATTAATTAATTAACTAGCCAAATATTTTGCTGAATCATATAAACTTAGATCACATTCACTCTCAGTTTGATTCCCTATTACAAATTGGCTTATTTAGTGCCCGCTTGTCATTATGTATAGGACGATAATGACTTTGGTTTGATGGAAATATGCGCGCTGAGTATAGATTTTGTACTCTTATTTTATCTGTTCATAATCACATTGAGATTTTGTGTGAACTAATATGAGTATTTGTACTGATATCTTTCGTTTGCATTTTCCTTTATTTCATTACACCCCTCATGTCATGATGGCTATGTAGATCCTTATTGCATCTATGTTTTTAAATTTAATGGGAAAAAAAGGTTTAATTCGTTCGAATAAAGCCTCAGACATAAGATTGGGTTTTTTCAAGAAATGTCTTGATTTCAGGAAATTTTAAAACAGCGGGACTGTTCTTGAAATAAGTGTAAAATCTATTGAGAAATGGGGAGGTGTGTGTGTGTGTGTAGACTGGAAGTGGCTGATGCAAGCAGGATAGAAGCAGTCATGGCCCCCAGTTGCCACACACAAATCCACAATGCCAATCTAGCATGTTCATCCCATTCAGATGAAGCCCACTTCCAACGGCCACTTCATTAAAGTTAATTTCTTGGATCAGCATCAGGATTTTTGTTTGTGGCTCAAGCCACAAACCTATAACTCACTTTGTCGGTCGGTCGGTCGGTCGGTCGGTCGGTCTGTCGGTCGGTCGGTCCAAAATTGTCGCACATTTTGACAAAATTTCCCCTCCCAGTTCAAACAACGAGACCCTGTGATTGGTTTATAGCAGTCGACAAGTCACAAGATGATGTCATAGTATTATGCATAGTAGTACAGAACCATCACGAGCCGGTTACATCACTGGCACGTGTAACATTCCAGTCATTCCAATCCTTCTCGTGATCGGGAAAGGACGGGGAACAAAGGGAGACCGCCAATGTGGGTGTCAGGGAAGGTAAAACGGGATTCAAAGAGATCTCGGCTGTAATCAGCGTCCGGTTTGATGTAGAATTGTAATTAAAGTGGCGGCCCGAGTTTTCGTGCTTTGAGTAGAAAGAAAGGGGGGGGGGGGGTATGTGGAAAGGGAGAAAGTGGGGCATGCGTTTTCCACGTTACGTCACAGTAGGTAGTAGGAAGATCTAGGCCAAGTTCGATAATGAAGGTTATGGGTCAAAGGTCAAGGTCACTGGAGCCGAATAACGCTTCCGCGCGGGTATCCTCTCTAGCGTTTGAACGGATGGACTTAGGGTGCTCAAATTTTGCATGCGGGTAGATAATGGAGCGATCTAGCCCAAGTTCGATAATGAAGGTCATGGGTCAAAGGTCGAGACTACTGGAGCCGAAAACGCTGCCGCGCGGTTGGTGATTTAGCGTCTTAACGCTCTAGTTGACTATTTGTCTGTCTGTCTCTGCTTCCCTCGCCCACTCTTTCTCTCCCTTGTTTTCCTCCCTCTTCCTCCAGTGGTTTTGTATGATGGTTTCATCACATTACAAATATATCTTATTTTGATTAATATAAAAGTTATCCGTGAGTAACCTAGATTTTTAGCGTGCCTGTGACTACCCCGCTTTTACCAGTATTTATTGTTTGGTGAGTTTTACTCAGGCGTGGAAAAAATGTTTTAATTTGTACTGGCCACAACTTGTTCAGAATAAAGAGACCCCTGGAAAAAGTGAACAGACCAAAGAAACATCGGGGGAAAATGTAACCAAGCTTGTTTTTTGGTCAGCTGTATGAATGTAGACGCAAAAATGTATATAACTAGCTGTGGAGCCCTTGGCACATGAGACATAGGTTTAAAGACTCAGCGCTTGCGCGCTTCGAGTCCTTGCGATTCGCGCGCGGTTCGACTTCTCGTACTTCGCGCTCCACTAAAATCCGCCCCCTTTTTGACTCCGCCCCCTTTGATCGACTCAGCGCTTGCGCGCTTTGAGTCCTTGCTCTTCGCACGCGGTTCGACTTTTCGCGCTTCGTCCTTGGCGGAGTAAGGACGGCATGACCTTCGGAGGGTGCCAAGGATGCTTGATGCCAAATTTGGTGTCGATCGGTTGAGAACTGTGGCCGTGCATAAGGGACACACACACACACACATACATTTCGAAAATCTATATAAGATTTTATGTGTCGCAGTTCAAAACTGAGAGACTTTTAGGTGATGACTGGGCAGCCATCTTGAAATATTGAGTTGGAAAGCTATTGCCTCTGTTTTTAAGAAAACGTAATCTGCAAATGGATATAACTTCATGCAAAAAGGGGCTTGTCTCGAACCGGAAGTGCGTTCTAACTCTCAAATTCGTCAGATTTTAGCTTACACTCTGATTACTGCGAGGCTACGTGGGAAGTTAATGGAGAGGTAGGGTAAGACGGGGAAAAAAGCCCACGGGCGGGTAAGAAACCCATGCCGATTGCCTCATGAACTAAAGAAAATTTCAGTCACATTTGCCCATGAGACGAGTGTTAATGTTTAGCATTCGTCTCATGGGCAAAATTTGACTGAAATTTGTTTTTTATTTCATGAGATAATTGGCATGGGCTTCTTACCTGCCCATGGGCCTTTTACCCCGTCTTCCCCTATCCACCTTTTACATGTTCGTTCTCATTCGATCTTCTTGGTACATGTCGATCGCTCAGACAACTTCCCGTCAAATAAGCGCAGATGCGTCATGCTGCCGTCATGCGCCTAACAAAGAAGTAGAAGTTAGGCCCAGCATGTTCCGTATTCGGCTGGGGGGGAAAAAAATTGTAAAAATAATTTTGTTGTTTTAATTTTTTTTTTTTTAAGGCAGTGAGAATGGACCAGTAAGGCCGAAAGAAGAATAGTAGAAAACGTTAAAGCAAAGGGAAAAGGCAAGAGTCAAAGGGAATGACAGATTAGAGGAAGTTACAAGCACATAACTTCCAGAAGGTAGGGGGAACTATTTGTACAAAAGATCCCCCCCCCCCTCCGCGTTCTCTTGAGGGCCCCACGGTCAATGAGCTGACCATTCTGGCTCCTTTTGAAAATAAACAGACTGAAGTGAGGGGGTGTTCGTTCGTTCGTACATTCGTTCGTTCTTCTTCTTCTTCTTCTTCTTCTTCTTCTTGTTGTTGTTCTTCTTCTTCTTCTTCTTCTTCTTCTTCTTCTTCTTCTTGTTCTTCTTCTTCTTCTTCTTCTTCTTCTTCTTCTTCTTCTTCTTCTTCTTCTTCTTCGCCTGAGGCAGCCAACTTCATCAGGCTGAAGATTCTGCTGCACTTTGGGGGGTAGTAAGAAGACAAGAAATTAGAAAGCTGAGGAGATAGAAGTAGCCTAATGGAAAGGAAAGTAAACATAGAATAAAACCTAGTGTGGATCTGTCTATTATTTAAATTTTTAAAAGTGGACCATAGCCTTTATTTCGTAGTATCTGGGCAAGACCAATCCGGCTACCGTAGCGGTCCCCGGGGGCGAACCCCGACCGGCACAGCGGTCGTTCGTTCATTTGTCTCTCTCTCTCTCTCTCTCTCTCTCTCTCTCTCTCTCTCTCTCTCTCTCTCTCTCTCTCTCTCCCCACACAGAATCACGAGCTGTTGGGCAACCTGGAGATGGAACTGAACGAGCTGAGCGCCGAGATCTGCGGCGCCATGAGCAAGAGGACCATGCTGACCAACAAGGAAGAGATGGACAGCTTCAGACAGCGGAAGCGCAGCGGAGCACCGCAGGACAGCAGGACCGTCCCCGTGCTGGGAGACATCGTCATTGTGAGCGTTGCACAGATTATTAAAGAAACACTGACGCACACAAAGATCTTGTTTGACAAATAAAAAAAAAAAAGGAAATTCCTTTTCTGGTCAAATTCAAAAACAGGAAATCCTTGCATACCAGGAAAAGTTGCACCCGTGTGAGTTTCTTGAATAATTCCAAATCGTTGCGATGCGAGTGAGTTCATCCTATTTGACCAGACTATATTAACCCATTCACCGGCAGCCATATTTCAACCAAAAATGTCCATTAAATTTACCTGGGTAGAGAACAAAATCCATCTGAAGTATTGGGGATTCTTCTGTGACATATAATATATTTAATATGGGTTGTTTTTTCTGGGTAGCTGTGACCCACATACAGATGTCCTCAACTTAAAATTGAGGCAGCTCTTTAGCCCTTTCACCGCCAAAGTCGCATTTTAGCACCACAGTGATTTAACACCTATGTCACTGAAAGACCTAGTTTTGGGAAGTGATGAAAAATGATGTTTTACGTCCTCTCGGTCATAGACACATATGGGACATTTGTAAATACAAAGATGGTGGGAACAATACTGGCTGCAATGCCCGGAGGCATTGCAAGACCAGTAAAGTCCCGAGTTTTTAACAATATAGATAGGTGTAGCAGTAACCATGCCTCGGTTAAAACCTCATCGGCTATGGTACCGCCACATTAGTTAACCAATTAGTTTTGGGAAGTAAGGATAGACCTTATTTTATATATGTCACAGAAGAATCCCCAATACTTCGATGGATTTTGTTCTCTACCCAGTTAAATTTAATGGAAATGTTTGGCTGAAATATGGCTAGCGGTGAAAGGGTTAAGGGGTGGGGGCTAATTCATCGAAGGTGCGAAGCACTAAGACCCCTAGGGGGGTCCGGGGGCATGCTACCCCGGAATTTTGTTTAAATCCGAGAAGCAAAATAGTGCAATCTAGGCATGAAATAAAGGACTAATGCCATTACTGTTCATACCCCTATTGAAACATGTTTTGAACCATTAAGTACACATCATGCTGCTTCCACACTGCTAGGCATAACCCGCGAGGAAATTTAGCTGCCGCTCGGCGACATTAATTGTGGGTTTTTTTTGTTTTTTTAGGAAACAAGGGTGGGGGTCTGCAGAGGTGGGGGATGAGACCCCCATGGGTCGAAACAGCTATTGTGGGATGGTTTATGTTATGCCTCCCCTTAAAAGGGGGATAAACTAAACTAGCACTCTTTATGGGGTTATTGTTTGAGGCTCAAGCCACAAACCTATAACTCACTTTGTCGGTCTGTAGGTCGGTCTGTCGGTCCAAAATTGTCGCACTTCAAATCGAGGCTACACTTCTGGCTGCTCTTTAAAATGATATATTTTAAAAGCGTACAAAATAATAAACATATGTAATACAGACACTACAACAGACACGACGAGTATGCGGTGCTTCTTTTGATGAGTATAAGTAGGATACATAGTTTTAAATGTTTTCCAAAAGATATAAAAAGTTACGAAATGGTGCTGAGATAACATTCTGGTTTACAGATTAAAATTATTGAAAAGCCAGGGGAGGTAACTCATGATTGGAGTGGTAAAAATAGACCGCGTGCCACAAACTATTGCGATTTCGCGCTTGTTTGTTTGTGGCTCAAGCCACAAACCTATAACTCACTTTGTCTGTCTGTCGGTCTGTCGGTCTGTCGGTCCAAAATTGTCGCACATTTTGACAAAATTGTCGCACTTCAAATCGAGGCTACACTTCTGGCCGCTCTTTAAAATGATGTATTTTAAAAGCGTACAAAATAATAAACATATGTAATACAGACACTACAACAGACACGAGGAGTATGCGGTGCTTCTTTCGATGAGTATAAGTAGGATACATAGTTTTAAATGTTTTCCAAAAGATATAAAAAGTTACGAAATGGTGCTGAGATAACATTCTGGTTTACAGATTAAAATTATTGAAAAGCCAGGGGAGGTAACTCATGATTGGAGTGGTAAAAATAGACCGTGTGCCACAAACTATTGCGATTTCGCGCTTGTTTAGAACATGGATCAAGATATTCTGATGTTCACTTCTGAAGCCATTTGGACACAAAAGTGTTATCAGATTTTACTAGAATTGTTTTTGCATTTCAAATGCTCTAACTTTTTTAAAATTCTATAGATCAGGGGAACGGTGCTAGAAATCTACTCAGATTTGTATTCCAAAAACGAAAGATATAGTCTAGCACAGTGGAACCTCCCTTATAATATAAGACCTCCCATTATAAGACTCCCTCCCACATAAGACCTACTTCTCCGAAACATTGCCCTTCTTTGTAAGTATTAAAATTACCTCTCTTATAAGACCCCTCTCTTATAAGACACCCCTCTCTTATAAGACCACTCTCTCTTATAAGACACCCATCTCTTATAAGACCACTCTCTCTTATAAGACACCCTCTCTTATAAGACTCCCTCTCTTATAAGACCCCTCTCTTATAAGACCCCTCTCTTATAAGACACCCCTCTCTTATAAGACCACTCTCTCTTATAAGACACCCCTCTCTTATAAGACCACTCTCTCTTATAAGACACCCCTCTCTTAGAAGACCCCTCTCTCTTATAAGACACCCCTCTCTTAGAAGACCCCTCTCTTATAAGACCTCATTTTGGATTGTTTTCGAAGGTCTTATAAGGGAGGTTCCACTGTAGTTGCTAGGAAGAAAGGAAACGCCTTATTTGTTTTAACCCTTTCACGGCCAGCCATGTTTCAGCAAAATATTTCCATTAAATTTACCTGGGTAGAGAACAAAAACCACCTGCAGTATTGGGGATTCTTCTGTGACACATATGAAATAAGGTCTACCCCTACTTCCCAAAACTAAGACAATAGGGTCTTTAGATAATATACCCCAATTTGATGCCTTTTAGTGGCATTGGTGTTAAATCACTGTGGTGCTAAAATGCGACTTTGGCGGTGAAAGGGTTAAAACGCTTTCATCGCCACTGTCGCCTCTTGGCACCACAATGATTTAACACCCATGTCACTGAAAGGCATCACATGAGGGTCTGGTATCCAGTTACCCTATATTCTTCATTTCGGGAGGTAAGGACAGGCCCTGTTCTATGCATGTCACAGAGGAATCCTCAGTAATGCAGACGAAATCTTTTCTCTACCCAGGTACATTTAATGGAAAAAACTTTGGCTTGGGAGGTAAGGACATGCCCTATTCTATGCATGTCACAGAGCAATCCTCAGTAATGCAGACGAAATCTTTTCCCTACCCAGGTACATTTAATGGAAACACTTTGGCTAAAATAAAATGGCTGGCGTTAGAAAGGTTTTTTTAAGATCTATCCATTCATTAATCTCTGTGACACCTCACCCCACCCCACCAACTCCCACCCCACCCCACTCACCCACAGGACCGCGAGGCCCGGATTCGCACCCAGCAGCTGCAGCTTCAGCTGAACGTGATGCACCACATGCTGGCCGAGGTGGAGGGCCGCCTGCCGCCCCACTGGATCCGCTTCTCCTCGGCCTCCGGCGGCATGCCGGACTCCGTGCAGCACCCCTGGGGCACGGGCAGGGCCGGGGCTGGCACCAGCATCCGCACTGGTTCCGGAGGAGTCGCCTCCCCTGGTGCCGCCATCTGTGAGTATTTTGTCCGCAACGATGCTTTTATTTCACCGCCAATGTCGCATTTATGCATGCATCACCATGGTTTGATTTAACCCTTGGACCGCCAAGGTCGCATTTTAGCACCATAGTGATTCAAGACCGATGTCACTAAAAGGCATCAAATTGGGGTCTATTATCCAAAGACCCTATTGTCTTAGCATTGGGAAGCAAGGATAGACCTTATTTTATATATGTCACAGAAGAATCCCCAATACTGCAGATGGATTTTGTTATCTATTCAGGTAAATGTAATGGACATTTTTGGCTGAAATATGGCTGGCGGTGAAAGGGTTAAAGACCTACGTCATTAAATGGCATCAAATCAGGGCTGTTATCCCAAGACCCTAATAGACCCTTAAATGATATATTGTGTTCTATTTTTGTCATTCTGTGTTTGCACCGGAATGCAATTTCTCTGTATAGAGATACTAAAGATTCCTTGCCTTGCCTTGCCTTGCCTTGCCTTGCCTTGCCTTGACTTGCCTTGCCTTGCCTTGCCTTGCCTTGCCTTGACTTGCCTTGACTTGACTTGACTTGACTTGACTTGACTTGACTTGACTTGAGCCTCGATGGCTTGGAGTCAAAACGGACTATCTATTGACATATTATTGAACTTATTACGAAAACTAATAACTTGTATACAAAAAAAAAACCCGGCTGCAGTTATTGTTTGATACAAGCTATTAGTTTTTTGTAATAAATCCAATAATACGTCAATGGACTATCTTTAGATAGTCCGTTTTGACTC
>CM065708.1:6984585-6987085 GCA_017654935.2 Phymorhynchus buccinoides | reverse complement strand
TTTTAAACCCCCCAAAAAAATTGATTTTGTTTTTAACCTTGTGTTTGTATCCCTTTTTAATACGTGGTAAGATTTAACGTGGTGACAGCCCTGACATGGCCTTTGCTGTCGACGGGGCTATACATTTTAATCTTAATCTTAATCTTAGCAAAGAACATTAAAGGCAAACAAATAATGAATCAATAGAAAGTAAAATAGAGAGAGAAAGGGGGAGAGAGGGGGGGGGGAGAGAGAGAGAGAGAGTTAGGCCTATAGGTGAAGACGGGGTAAAAAGCCCATGGGCGGGTAAGAAGCCCATGCCTATTGTGACGAGGTAATGGGTTAAAAGGCTAAGTCTCTAGGGAAGACTTTAGATAATTTGCCTTTAGCCCACTTCTCTAGGGTATGGGAGATGAGCAACTTTCCCGGCCCCTTTTCATCTAATAAATTTATATTTGTGCCCGGGTTCTGGCTCGTCAGATGGTTGTAAGAAATACAAGTGGTTGAATTGCTCTAAATGGCAGACAGAGAGAAGTAGGGTTTGACATGAAATTACAAGACTCCCACTCTCATCAGTCTGACCAAAGGGTTCAGGATTATTTGACACTTGTATTTTATTTACTCCCAAAATCTGCATAAGATTATGCAACAATAATAATAAAGCAGCTCAATGGCGCCAAAACAAAATATGAATTAAAACACAATGAAATCCGAAAGGATTCACAAGACTTTTGTCTTTCTATAAGGTTCGCCCCATGCCGGAAGGGTTACTAATTATCTTCGGTGTCCGTAGGAAAGTTCAAATGATTGGCGCAGTCAGGTAGACTTAGCTGTTTGAAGTTCTGGGCTTGCTCGTCAGGTGAGAGTAGCTCCCAGTCGTTCCGGTTACGGCTTCGCGGGATGGCACGGTTCAGGCGTGGTCTCCTCGCGGATTCTGGGTGCGGGTCGTCTTGGCGGCGATCCCGTCTTGGTGCTTGGTGGAGTCCGGGATGATCGTCCGGCCCACGATGCCCTGCTGATAATCACAGGAGAAGGTGGATGTAGATCTCTATGGCTTAGAGACAAGGGTCTTCAGTCGGCAGGGAATTAGTGAATCCCAACCGGCTTGAAGGCTTCCCTTGTACAATAGCACTACATGTAGTTAATAAATAAACTGAATTTCAGTTAACAAACTGAGATCAGTAAAACATAAAAGGTGATCAATCCAACATCACTCTCCATCCAACACCTGGAAAGGAATGGTATCATAAAGTGCAAGATTGCGGCCCATAGGTTTCCTACTAAAAATAGTGCAAGATTGCGGCCCATAGGTTTCCTACTAAAAATAGACAAAAGGGTTAGTAGGCATAAACTCCGGTTCTGGTACCAAAAGTGTTAAAGTCAAAAACACACACACACAAATAATCAGTGCACATAAATAGAATAGAATGTTTACCACTTCTTTTCTATAACATATCTATCTACTCCTTATTCATCATTGAACATAGGATCTAGATCAAAACTAGAGTCAACACAAACCAGATCTCAATCACCAGCCATCAATAATACTTACTAGTGGGCTTATTATGACTGGTTGTGAGTGTTGCTCTAGCTACGTTTCAGCATCTTGTGTGACAACTTTTTCTCACCACTCCAATTATAGCCTTCACTTTCAAACAATGAAAGCCTGCTATTGGTGTATTACAGTCCACACGTCACAATTTGCTGTTCTAAATGTACTGAACAATCACGCGCCTATTCCATCCTTATCACATTCCTGACATTCCTAACCTTGTGATTGACAAAGCAAAACCATCTTCAAAGGGAGATAACCGTGGTTGTCACTTTCTTGTGATGAGACGGTAGAAGGGGGGGGGGGGTGAAGGGAGATAACCTCGGTAGGGGTTGCATGCCGACCGGGGAGAAAGAGATAACGCCCTTCCGCGGCGTTCGTTTGAAGCAGCGGGGCAATTAACGTGGCGGCTGGACAGAGAAATGAAAAGGCGAGGGGGGGGGAGGGGGAGGGAGGGGGGGGGGGTGTAGATAAGAAATAAAGAAAGCGGGTCGCGCGGGACACTTACGTCACAGAGGCCCCCCGAAGAAAAGATTCTGGTACCGGAATCTTCCTGTGGAACGCCGACTCCACTTTCGACTTGGGCGACAGGGACAAATTAGTGGGGAGACTGGGTCGGCTGGAATGGTGGAACATCTGGTCGCAACACAGAGTTCAAAGGAGCAGGTGGGTTAGAGATCAGTGGAATGGATTCCGACTGAGGTTGGTGCGGCAATCCTGTGTTGAGTTGTCCCAAGGTTGATTGCAAAATAGCAAACACCTCTTGCCTGAGTTTCCCCTTTAGCCTGGATTCATCATTGCTGATGATGTGGTTTGGTAGGCCGATTCGGGCGAAAATGGCTTTGAGTGCCGCAGCTATCTGACTAGCATCAAGTGAGGAGATTGGGGCGGCATCGCACTGCATGGTACATATGTCGACCACGGTGACTATGTACCGGAATTTCTTCTTCCGTTGAGGTAGAGGCCCGA
>CM065708.1:6976426-6984085 GCA_017654935.2 Phymorhynchus buccinoides | reverse complement strand
GAAGATATAGGAGATATAGAGAGAGATAGATAGATGATGAGATAGAGAGAGATATATATATCTATGAAATAGAGATCGATAGAGAGATCATAGATATCTCGTCTACGCTGAGATTCTTGGCATCCTCTCTTCTCTCTCTCCTATATCCGACATGATATCCTCTATGTGCCGCTCCTCTCTCTCCTCCGTCTCTCTCTTCTCGCTCTCTCTCTGGGCTGTCTGCCTCTCTCTTCTCTCTCTCGCATCTCCGTCTCATACTCTTCTCTCTTTCTCTCTCTCCTCTCTATCTCTCTCTCTCTCTCTCTCTCCATTCGCTTTATTACTGTTAGTTGTTGTTTTTTGTTGGCTATTTCCTGTGTCCCTCCATGTTCTTTATAGTATTAGTTACTTCATTGCATGCTTAGAACCAAGGAAGAATGGAAGACTAGGTAGCCCAACCTAAATCTTTCCTTGTAAAATAAGTTTGAAGTTCTGAAGCCGTGAATCTGAAGTCTCTCTCTTCTCTCTCTCTCTCTCTCCATCTCTCATCTTCTCTGCTTCTGCTCTCTCACTCATCCTCTCGTCATCTCTCGCTCTCTCTCTCTCTTCTCTCTCTCTCTCCTTCGCTCTCTCAATCGGTCTCTCCAATTTAATTGTATAAAGGGTTTACGCTTACATCATTTAAGTAATTAGATATCATGCATATTGATTATTTCCTTGTTAACATGTTATCTAGATTGTACTAATTGCTGCATTTTGTTTGTTGTTTCGTTTTCTTTCAGTTCCCCTGTTAATGAAGGGCGAAGGCCTACTGAATAAATTCATTATCATTCTCTCCCCCCCCTCTCTCTCCCTCCCGTCCCTCTCTCTACATCCCTCTCACCCTCCCCCCCCCCCCCTCCCTCTCTCCTTCATCAGTCGCTCTTGTGTGTGTGTCTCTCTCTCTCTCTCTCTCCCTCTCTCTTTCCTCTTTCTCTTCCTCCCTCATCTCTCTCTCTCCCTCTTCCCTCTCTCCGTCTCTCATCTCTCTCTCCCCCCTCTCTCTCTCGTTCCCTCGCTCTCTCCCCCCCTCTCTCCTTCCCCCCGCATCTCCTCTCCTCCCTCGTCTCCTCTCCTTGTCACCTCTCTCTCTCTCTCAGCTCTCTCCTCTCCTCTCGTTCGCTCTGTGTGTCTCTCAGATGGGAAGCCGTCAAATGCCGCATGAGGAACAGTACTCAAGAATCGGTTTGGGCAGTAGGACTAGATCGACATCGGGCGAACACCCAATCTCAGTGTCCCCTCCCTCTTAAGTCTTGAGCCCGTTTCGTAAGAAGCCCTCAGATTGGCCGGGGGGATAAATCTAATATTAATATAAAAACTCAGCCGTTTTTCGAAACACGAATCGCGTCAAATTTGTTTCGAGGCTTGCTGTGGCAGGGCAAAACCACTGGCAGGAAATTTTGAAAGAAAATCGGGAGAGCGCGTGACTCTCAGACAGCGCCAACCGGTGGAAACTGGCCTTATAAGTCCGCCTTTCTAACCGAATCGCTTCAATTTGCTGTACTCAGCGTTACACAGTACTTGAGCGCTACTTTTGCTAGCGTTTAAAACCGTTACTAGGGAGAGCGCGTCCTCTCAGAGCAGCGCCAATGGGAAACGGGCCTTATAACTCCACCGTTTCTTAAACCAATCCTCAAATTTGCTGTACTAAGCGTTACCATTACTTGGCGTGCCGTCACTAGGCGTTACCTTTAAAGTCGTTACTGTTACTACGCGTTGCGCTAGTATGACTAATAATTAATAATCTTCTATAGCGCTATTCTCCTGACACAGCAGCACCCACCGCGCTTTAAACAATTAGCAGTTAAAAAAATAGTTTTACCTCCGCACGAAACGATATTCAAAATACCGGAACTTACAAAAATAATAAATCACTGATCTCACTCGCACAACTCGCATTTTAAAATAACTACATACAACACACGAATTATTTATAGGGTTGACTGACAGTGGATGGACAGACAGAGATATTTTTCTGAAAAGATGCGTCTTCAGGCCAATTTTGAAAGAAGACAGAGATGGAGAGAGAGAGAAAGGATACCGGGGAGTCTTCTGTATAAATAGTTCCCCCACTTTCTGTAAGTTCTGTGCTTGTAACTTCCTATAGTTCTGTCATTCTCTTTGACTCTGCCGTTTCCTTTTGCTTTCTGCGGTGTCCTTTGCTATCGTTCTGGCTTACTCTCTGGCCACCATTTGTTTTTTTTCCCTTTTGTATAAATAGTTCCCCCATTTTCTGGAAGTTCTGTGTTTGTAGCTTTCTCTAATCTGTCACTCTCGTTGACTCTGCCTTTTCCTTTTGCCTAATGTCATCTATTATCTTCTGGCTTACTCGCTGGTCCATATTCTTCTGTATAAATAGTTCCCCCACTTTCTGGAAGTTCTGTGCTTGTACTAATAACTTCCTTACTCTAATCTGTCACTCTCTTTTCCCCCCCTTTCCCCCCTTTGGACTCTGGGGCCTTTTCCTTTTTGCTTTTCTGCAAGTGTCATATTGCATGGCTTTTCTGGCTTTACTCTCTGTCCACATATCTTTTGTATAAATGGTTCCGGACCCAGCTTCTGGAAGCTCTGTGGGCGGGTTATATAACTACCTCTAAATCTGTCACTACTGTCTTTAGGAGTCTAATTCCGAATCTGCCTTTTGCTTTACTTTTTTGTGCTAACTAATCATCGGACTATCTTTCTCTGGCGTTACTCGCTGGGTCCATATTCTTCTGTATAAAATAGTTCGCCGCGACACTATTCCGGTGAAGTTCTGTAGCTTAGCTACTAATAACTTCCTTACTCTGATCTGTCCACTCTCTTTGACTCTGCCTTTCCCTTTTGGCTTTTCTTTCTTTTTCTGCGGTGTGATTTGCTATCTTTACTGGCTTATCTCGCTGGTCCATATTCTTCTGTATAAAGAGTTTTCCCCCCACTTTCTGGAAGTTCTGTGCTTGTAACTAATAGCTTCCTTACTCTAATTCTGTCACTCTCTCTTGAATCTGCATTTTCCCTTTTGCTTTTCTGCGGTGTCATTTGCTATCTTTCTGGCTTACTCGCTGGTCCACATTCTTCTGCATAAATAGTTCCCCCACCTTATGAAAGTTATGTGCTTCTAACCGTCCTCTAATCTGACACTCTCTATGACTCTGACTTTTCCCTTTTGCTTTCTGCTGCGAGTGTCATTTGCTAATACTTTCTGGCTTACATCCGCCTGGTCCACAATTCTTCTGTAGAGCTAGTAAACATAGGGTTCCCTCCACCTACTAGTTTGGAAGTCTCTGTGCATGTGAAGCGTTTCCTGCCATACATAGATGACTGATCGTATTCTCTAGTTGTCATCTACGCTTTTCCCATTTGCTGTTTGGCTGTCGGTTGTCATCTTGTCTTATATTTCTGACTTACAAAATCGCTGGTCCATATCCTTACTTCTTAGACGATAAATAGTTCCCCCCCCCCACACTTTCTGGGATAGTTCTGGTAGCTTAGTAATGGAACTTAACCGTACATAGATCCGTGTCACTCTCTAGTCCGACTCTGCACATTTTCACCTTTGCTTACTATGCATCTACTAGCTTGCCTGGCTTACTCGTCAGGTTCATGTACTCCTGCCAGACTTATTATCTATTTTTTTTCGAGAAACGCTTTCGTGAAAGATTTTCCTCCAGCCGAACAGTCAGTCTGACATTGCTGTGGGCGCTCAGTTATTTCTTACTTGCATGTCAGGACAGCATGTACCATAACATCTGCGCTCATAGCATTGTACGTGACAGAGCTGTCTGAGCGCTCGAAGAAGAAGAAGAAAAATATAACTAGTCCTGACTTTATAGGTCGCTGTATAAAGACGTGGCCAATAGTAAAATGCAAGCCGTCATTAGTCGCCCTCCCTTTTAAAAAGAAACATAAATAAGGAAAAAAAATCATCCAAAGTAAGCTCTTAAGTGGGAGGAGGGGTCGTATCATGGGAGGAGTAGCTTTTAATACTTACAAAGAAGGGCCAATGCTCTACATTAGAAGCAGGTTTTAGAGTGGCTAGGAGAGTCTTATAAGGGAGGGGGGCTCTCTTATACGGGAGGTTAGAGCACTGGTACTATAAGTTATGTGACCCCGTGCTACATCCAAAAAAGAAGAAATAACAAAATGGAGGTACCCGTTAGCTCCCTAGGGTCACTTATCGAGATTATTAAACAACTCATGTATCTTTGTATTAAACGGAGTCTTTCCACCAGACTAAACATGTTTTCATGAAATCGGGCAAACTAATTTCGTATACAAAGTTATGTAAGAATTTCAAGTCATGTACAACTAACGCCCCGCACCCCCCCTATTCAGGGAACAGGCGAAATAAGAAAATGTCAACCAAGAATGATTTCAAAATGTGTAACAAGAACCAACAGATGTTTCAGATTTTAAAAAAACTATACTTTTAAGGCAGAAAGGATTGCTCATTCCTACACTACATCTACATACAGTGTTAATACTGGACGACGAGGAGAGAGAAAAGACCAGTTTTGTTCAATAATATGTCTAAAATCTGAGAATTGATGATTACAATGTGACGTCCCTCTTCCACTCTAAAATTTAGTCCCTAGAGGGGTAAGTGATGGCTAGGTAGACAGACACGACTCACTTTTGTGGCGACGGGTCACAGATATGATTTTTCTACAGTAATTGGAACATCTTGTGTAGCAGCTTAGTCTGTCGTGGAAGACTAAGGCTGGATTCACAACGTAGACGCCGTAAGTTCCGTACTGAAAACCCTACACTAGTGGAAGAAAGAAGGATAACAAGTTTACGCATATAAGGGAAATTCGGAGCTAGTTGTCGCACGATATCTCGATCTTTCCCCTTCTTTGTTTCACGTATTTGTGGATTGCGCACGGGTTTCCGCATGGAATTCCCGCTTATTTGTGTACTCGGCCTAAGAGGATCTATCACTCGCAAACTAGTTGGGGGGGGGGAGGGAAGTGGGGGGGGTTGAGGGGGGGTGAGAGGGGGCAGGGGGGGAGTGAAGGAGGGGGTAAGAGGAGGATGGCAAGGGGATGAGAGAGAGGGTGGGGGGGGGGTGGGAGGAGGGGGGGGGAGGCATTTGCACGGATTTGAGTGCTAAGCAGAAATAGATCCAAAGGGATGTGTTGGCCTTTTTTTCGGGGGAGACCTTCCCCAGCCGCCGGCATGTACATCCTCAAATCCCATTTGGCCCGAGAGTAGTTGGGTATGTATGACCCTGGGCAAAGGCATATCTCCACTATCAACAAATTAGTTATCACCAGCCTCGCCGGAATAGCAGCTGCCCCCTTCTGGTATCTGGTGGCAGTCATGGTCGGAAACGACAGACAAGTAAAACCGATTTCAGTTGCGACCTCCTTCTCAAGTATGTGAGGGTGGGGTAAAAAGCCCCTCATCCCACCCTCAAGTATGGTAGGGTGGGGTAAAAAGCCCCCTCCCCAAGTATGGTAGGGTGGGGTGAAAAGCCCCCTTCCCATGTATGGTAGGGTGGGGTAAATTAAGTAAAAAGCCTCCCCCCTACCCCCCCCCCCCCGAAGTAAGGTAGGGTAGAATAAAAAGCTCTGCCCCCCAAGTTATTGGAGAGAGTGGGTAAAAAGCCCCCCCTCACCAAGTATGGGAAGGTGGGGTAAAAAGCCCCATAATATTTAGGGGGGTGGGGGAAACCCCCCCCCCCCCCCCCCCCAAGTATGGTAGGGTGGGGGTAAAAAAAGCCTGCCCCCCAAGTATTGGAGGGTGGGGTAAAAAGCCCCCCCTCATCAAGTATGGTAAGGTTGGGGTAAAAAGCCCCCCCCTATGTAGGGTCGAAGGGAATGGTTAGGAGTAACCCCCCCTCCCCCCCCAAATATTGTAGGTGGGGTAAAAAAACAACATAGGTAGAGTGGGGTTAAAAAAGTCCCCCCCCCCCTATGTGCCCCCCCCTTACCCTATGTTTGGGCGGGTGTTTTATTTTGGAGGGGGGTAAAAAGCCCCCCCATATGGAGGGTGGGGTAAAAAGCCCCCCCAAAATATGGCAGGGGTGGGGTAAAAATAATAAAAAGCCCCCCAAGTAATGAGGGTGGGGGTTAAAATAAAAGGGTAAAAAGCCCTCCCCCTAAGAATGGTAGGGTGGGCGTAAAAAAGGCCCCCCATATAGAGGGTGGGGTTAAAAGCCCTCCCCCCTCCCCCCTGAGTAAGGTAGGGTGGGGTAACCCCCCCCTCTCACCAAGTATGGTAAGGTGGGGTAAGCCCCCCCCAATCCCCCCCCCCCCATATGTAGTGTGGGGGTAAATTAAAGAGAACCCCCCCCCCCCCAATTATGATAAGGTGGGGTAAAAAGAAAAAAAAAAAAAAAAAAGCCCCCCCCCCCCCCCCACCCCCCCCCCACCCCACCCCCCCCACCACGCCCCAATTTTCTTTTTCCAGGGTTATGTTATCGCCACCTGCCGTGCGAATGATTCTTTCAAATTTTTAAACGGTAAGGATAATTGTTGAATGTAGTCTCCACTTGGGGATACCGAATCTTCGTTGTGTACTTGCATTAAATGTTGTCGTCAGCGCTGAATGAATCCTAGGGGTAGCACTGCACAGCTTGTCAAATTCTGGGTTTGGTAGGAACAGCTCGCATTGCAAGACAGTAATGCTATGTCAAGCCGTGAGATATATAACTGTCACGTCAAGTTTCTAATAGCAACAGTGTATTCGTATTTACACCTTTTTCTCACGCGCGTTTACACTAAGCCTATGGGTTAATATACGCAAATGATATCTCTGGATATTGTTTTATATCTCACGCTGGCAGGCCTCTTTGGCACTACCTGTACATTGGTATATATATGTATATACTGATCGTGCTTGTTCAATGTATTGAATATCATTATGTTGCTCTTTGATAGTTGTTATGCTTTTAACTATGTGGTCCGGATAAGGTTTTATACTAAGATTTTAACAGTTTTAGGCATACACAATAAATATATAATACTTTTAACCGACCTAAAGCCCCCACCCTCCCCCTTTTATGTAATCTCTATTATAAAATCTTTAAAAAAAATGTATCGCTAGTCCCCAGATACGCGAAAGCATGGTAGGGACTATAAACTCCAAGAAGAAGAAGTATTTATTTGTTTATTTATTCATTCATTCATTCATTCATTTATTTATGTATTTATTTATCTATCTATTGATTGATTGATTTATTACACAAGATCCATTCAAACCAACAAGCAAAGGTTGTTTTCCCCCCCAAAGTTTCGGCATTGTCTTTGTTCAGGGCGTCTTTACTGTGAACCAACTTGCCAGTTAAAAAAGATATCTCACGTTTTCTTCCACAACTGAATCAAACTCACAATCATTTCAGGTAAAATGAAACGGTTACTTTGCTTTAGTAACCGTGTTGCTAACCTCTGGAACTCACTGCCACCTAACTTTAAAAGAGCACAATCTACTAACCAATTCAAAAATCTCCTGGACAGTAACAAAAATTTTAGTCAAATATTTTTTTGAATTTGACGATTGATTTGAAATCATATTTTTTAACCGCATGCATTAAGCAAACATGTAAAATGATTTTAAAATGGATGAGACGTTTTATAAGCCGCGAGGCTTGAAAGCTGAAGCCTGTCCCTATCTACCTACCTACATACCTACTTTTAAAAAAAGAAAAAAAGAAGGGTA
>CM065708.1:6968926-6971426 GCA_017654935.2 Phymorhynchus buccinoides | reverse complement strand
CTCTCCCTCTCTCTCTCTCTCTCTCTCCCCCTATCTCTCTCTCTCTCTCTCTCTCTCTCTCTCTCTCTCTCTCTCTCTCCCTCTCCCTCTCTCTCCCTCTCTCTCTGTAACTAGATGCAGTTGAAGACGAGCAAGAAAGCGCTGTCCAAGGACACCGGCGGCAGCGGCACGTTCGTTACTAGTCCTGGATCCAGCCTGTCTTCCGTGTTAGGGGTAGGGGCGGTCAAGGACAAGGACATAGAACTGTTGGAGAGGAGAGAGAAAGGCCTACAAAGACACCTCGAAAAGGTCAGAGTGAGAGAGAGAGAGAGAGAGAGGGAGGGAGGGGGGGAGAGATTGAACTGTTGGAGAGGAGAGAAAAAGGTCTGCAGAAACACCTCGAAAAGGTCAGTGAGAGAGAGAGAGAGGGGGGGGAGAGAAAGAGAGATAGAGAGAGAGATAGGGGAGAGAGACAGAGAGAGAGAGAGAGAAAGAGAGAGAGGGGGGAGGGGGTAGAGAAATAGAGATTGAATTGTTGGAGAGGAGAGAAAAAGGTCTGCAGAAACACCTCGAAAAGGTCAGTGTGTGAGAGAGAGAGAGAGAGGGGGTGAGGGAGAGAGAGATAGGGGGGGGGGAGAGAGAGCGAGACAGACAGAGAGAGAGAAAGAGAGAGAGAGGGGGGGGGGGGGGGTAGAGAGATTGAATTGTTGGAGAGAAGAGAAAAAGGTCTGCAGAAACACCTCGAAAAGGTCAGTGTGTGTGAGAGAGAGAGAGAGTTGGGGGAGAGAGAGAGAGAGAGAGTTGGGGGAGAGAGAGAGAGAGAGAGAGAGAGAGAGTTGGGGGGGGGGGAGAGAGAGAGAGAGAGAGAGACAGACAGACAGAGGTAATGAGAGAGTGACATGTGACAGTGACAGTGCCTGACACCGTTCTTGACTACCTCAACTGCCGCCAATTGGACACCCCGATCCCCGTGGGGATACCGGGGGGGTCTTTTGTAAAAAATAGTTCCCGTACCTTCTGGAAGTTCTGGGCTTGTAACTTCCTCTAATCTGCCACTCTCTTTGACTCTGCCTTTTCCCTTTTGCTTTCTATCATCTCTGACTTATTGGCCCATTCTCCTGCCTTTAAAAAAAAATCTGAAATAGTTTGTTCTCCCTTGAGCTCCTCTGAAATCGGAATGCGTCGGCTGTACGCAGCAGGGACGGAGACCAGTGAAAACTGAAAACCGGACACATACGTACCTTATCCATTATGGCCATATGGTCTGGGAACGAAGAAGAGGAAGTAGTGTGATTTTTATAAAATAAACAACAGCAGCAACAACAAAATAAATGTATTTTTTTGGTGTTTTGCAGATAGAGAAAGACTTTTATTACTCAACGGATGAGCTATGGAAAGAAGTAGTAAGATGGGTTCAATGTGACCCAGCACCACGAAAGGGACATTAAGTGTCAAAATGACCAGCCTGAGAAAATTGCATATTTGAAAACTTCAGACAATTCTCTTTCTAATGATAAAAAAAACATTCTTGTATCCTTTTTTGTTGTTGTTGTAGAGTTATGAGCATTTAAAGTTGGTAGAGTGACGGTCGGCCATTTTGAGAAATCAGAGTCTAAAGTTTGTTGTAGAGTTATGAGCATTTAATGTTGGTAGAGTGACGGTCGGCCATTTTGAGAAATCACAGTCCTAAAGTTTGTTGTAGAGTTATGAGCATTTAAAGTTGGTAGAGTGACTGTCGGCCATTTTGAGAAATCACAGTCTAAAGTTTGTTGTAGAGTTATGAGCATTTAAATGTTGGTAGGGTGACTGTCAGCCATTTTGAGAAATCAGAGTCTAAAGTTTGTTGTAGAGTTATGAGCATTTAAAGTTGGTAGAGTGACTGTCGGCCATTTTGAGAAATCACAGTCTAAAGTTTGTTGTGGAGTTATGAGCATTTAAAGTTGGTAGAGTGACTGTCGGCCATTTTGAGAAATCACAGTCTAAAGTTTGTTGTGGAGTTATGAGCATTTAATGTTGGTAGGGTGGTTGTCGGCCATTTTGAGAAATCAGAGTCTAAAGTTTGTTGTAGAGTTATGAGCATTTAATGTTGGTAGAGTGACTGTCGGCCATTTTGAGAAATCAGAGTCTAAAGTTTGTTGTAGAGTTATGAGCATTTAATGTTGGTAGGGTGATTGTCAGCCATTTTGAGAAATCAGAGTCTAAAGTTTGTTGTAGAGTTATGAGCATTTAAAGTTGGTAGAGTGACTGTCGGCCATTTTGAGAAATCACAGTCTAAAGTTTGTTGTGGAGTTATGAGCATTTAAAGTTGGTAGAGTGATTGTCGGCCATTTTGAGAAATCACAGTCTAAAGTTTGTTGTGGAGTTATGAGCATTTAAAGTTGGTAGGGTGACTGTCGGCCATTTTGAGAAATCAGAGTCTAAAGTTTGTTGTACAGTTATGAGCATTTAATGTTGGTAGGGTGGTTGTCGGCCATTTTGAGAAATCAGAGTCTAAAGTTTGTTGTGGAGTTATGAGCATTTA
>CM065708.1:6943926-6958926 GCA_017654935.2 Phymorhynchus buccinoides | reverse complement strand
AGAAGAAAGCGCGCGGCACGCATGCTATATCACTGTTTCATAATTCGGTCTTTTGGGGTTATCTTTCCCTACTGTCTCGTCTTGAAGTCGGTTTGGGGTAGTTCCGGTTCAAAATTAGAATTAAAAAAATGGAAGTTACCTACCTTAAACAACAACTATATTTTGTTCTTGTCTTCAAGTCTTAGGGGTATTAATGTGGTCGTATCAAGTAAACAAATAAGAACATAACTGTTTATAGTCAACGAATGTAAACACTTTAAGAAAGAAACATGAAACAGGACTTAATATTATTAAATCTACAAACTGATAACTGAGCAATTTAACACCCCTCTATTTCAATTACGGAGCAGCCATGCCGTGTTGACAACATTTCCTAACCGGAACTAAGTGTCCTAACGGGCACACAACTCGTCTGTTACTTCCGTTTTCATTTCGAAACAGTGCTATAGACGTGACGGGGTTCCTTGCTAGTTCTCACGAAATGTCTTCGTCTTCGCGACCTGTTGATTTGGTGAGAGAATACGAATACGAATGTGCGTTTGTTGTTGTTTTTTAATTGGTGAGACTTTGAGAGAAAGAGAGGGGTTGGGGGGGGGGGGGGGGGAGAAACAAAGATCAAACAGACAGACAGAGTGATGATGAGTGAGCGTGTGTGCATAGTAAGCGATCGGTGAAAACTTTGTGAAACAAGCGCGGATTCGCAATCGTTTGTGGCGTGCGACAATTGAAAACGAAACATCATTTTAAAGAGCAGCCTCGATTTGAAGTGCGGTCTATTTTTACCACTCCAATCATTACATACACTGAGTCGCCTCCCATGGCTCTTCAATAATTTTAATCTGTAAACCAGAATGTTATCTCTGCACCATTTCGTAACTTTTTATTTCTTTTGGAAAACATTTAAAACTATTTATCCTACTTATACTCATCGAAAGAAGCACCGCATACTCGTCGTGTCTGTTGCAGTGTCTGTATTACGTATCTTTATTATTTTGTACGCTTTAAAATGAAGATTCATGTGCTCTGTTCAGTATACAATGCTTTCCATACCTAAGGACTGTAGATATGACAACTGAAATGTTACTTTATGCCCAAGTATTTTTTTCTCTTTTACAATATGTGCGACAATTTTGGACCGACCGACCGACAGACAGACAGACCGACCGACAAAGTGAGTTATAGGTTTGTGGCTTGAGCCACAAACAAAAATTGACAATATCGATCCTGTATCTACTACAGCAGGCATGGGAATTGTCAGTCTTTTGGCTGATTTCAGCTTTTTTGATGGTCCTCTTCAGTCGTTATTTGCAAGTTTCAGCTTTTTTGATGGTCCAAGAGGACATCTATGAGATAAAAAAAGAAGCCCAATCGGCAATGAGTAAAACTTAAGTTATTGGTTCTAAATGAATGCAAAATGAACTAAATATATCAGTCTTATCTCTAATACTGTTTTTAAGGCTTAGATAACAGAAGAAGCTTCATTTTCTGGGGGCTGTATCCCAACACACACGGTTTTCAGTTGTTTTTTTTATTCCTTGTTCCTATGCCTGCTTCCAGACCCCAACTTTCAGTCTTTTTTGCCTTCTCTAATTCCCATGCCTGTACAGGCTTAAGTATCGTCGATGCCGAGACTGGAGTTTTGGAGGGCAAGCCAGGGGAATAATGCTGGCTACACGAACTTCAAGTTTGAGTGCATGAGTGAGCGTGTGTGCATAGTAAGCGATTGGTGAAAACTTGTGAAAAAATTGACAATATCGATCCTGTATCTACTACAGGCTGAAGTATCGTCGATGCCGAAACTGGAGTTTTGGGGGGCAAGCCGGGGGAATAATGCTGGCTACACGAACTTCAAGTTTGAGTGCATGAGTGAGCGTGTGTGCATAGTAAGCGATTGGTGAAAACTTGTGAAAAAATTGACAATATCGATCCTGTATCTACTACAGGCTGAAGTATCGTCGATGCCGAAACTGGAGTTTTGGGGGGCAAGCCGGGGGAATAATGCTGGCTACACGAACTTCAAGTTTGAGTGCATGAGTGAGCGTGTGTGCATAGTAAGCGATTGGTGAAAACTTGTGAAAAAATTGACAATATCGATCCTGTATCTACTACAGGCTGAAGTATCGTCGATGCCGAAACTGGAGTTTTGGGGGGCAAGTTTGAGTGCATGAGTGAGCGTGTGTGCATAGTAAGCGATCGTTGAAAACTTGTGAAAAAAATTGACAATATCGATGCTGCATGTACTACGTCCTGAAATATCGTCGATGCCGAAACTGGAGTTTTGGGGGGCAAGCCGGGGGAATAATGCTGGCTACACGAACTTCAAGTTTGAGTGCATGAGTGAGCGTGTGTGCATAGTAAGCGATCGTGAAAACCTGTGGAAAAATTGACAATATCGATGCTGTATCTACTATAGGCTGAAGATCTAAGAATACCGCCAATTCCGAAACTGGAGTGTGGGGTCAAGCCGGGGGATGATGCTGGCTACACGAACTTCAAGTTTGGCAAGCTGGCGGAAGAGACGGTCAACCTCCGCAAAGAAGTCTGTGACATGCTGCCGTGGAAAGACCGGCTGGACACAAATGAGGTAGGTGTGGGGGGTGGGTGGGGTGGAAGGTGGGGGAGGAGGGTGGTTGGGGGGGGGGGGGGGGGTGTGTGTGTGTGTGTGTGTGTGTGGGTGCGTGGGAGGGGGGGTTGGTTTGTGTGGTTGCGTGTGTGTGTGTGTGTGTCTTGGGTGGGTGGGTGCAGTGTGTGGGCGGGGGGTGAGTGAGTGTGTCAAAGTCAAAGTCAAAACTTTTATTTTCAGATGGAACATTGAATAATCAATAATGGTTTGCTTTTTTACATCAAGCCATCTATAACACAAAAATTAAAGAAGGAAATAAACATGACAAAAAATAAAAACATGTTTGTCCGTTTGCGCGTGCGCATGTGTTTGTGTGTGTGCGCGCGCGCATGTGAGTCTACAAAGGATTGTATGTAACTATGTGCAGTGTTCAACATACTCGTTGCAAGCTATTCTACAATGTCTTTGTATTCTACATAATGTCTTTGTATTCTACAATGTCTTTGTATTCTACAGAATGTTTTCGTATTCTACATAATGACTTTGTATTCTACATAATGTGTTTGTATTCCAAACAATTTGTTTGTATTCAGCACAATGTCTTTGTATTCTACACAATGTCTTTGTATTCTACATAATGACTTTGTATTCTACATAATGTGTTTGTATTCAACACAATGTGTGTGTATTGTACACAATGTCTGTATTCAACACAATGTCTTTGTATTCAACACAATGTCTTTGTATTCTACATAATGACTGTATTCTACATAATGTTTTCGTATTCTACATAATGACTTTGTATTCTACATAATGTGTTTGTATTCAACACAATGTGTGTGTATTGTACACAATGTCTTTGTATTCAACACAATGTCTTTGTATTCAACACAATGTCTTTGTATTCTACATAATGACTTTGTATTCTACATAATGTTTTCGTATTCTACATAATGACTTTGTATTCTACATAATGTCTTGGTATTCTAGTATGTCTTGGTATTCTACATAATTTCTGTGCATTCTATGCAATTTCTTTGTATTCTACACAATGTCTTGGTATTCTACACAATGTCTTAGGCCGTGTTCACATTACCGCGTAAGTTCCGTACGGAAAACCCTAAATAAGTGGAAGAAAGAAGGGTCAAAGTGTACGCATATAGGGGAAATTCGGGCACGTGCGCAAATCTTGTCACCTTCTTTGTTTCACGTATTTATGGATTGCGCGGCACGGGTTTCCGCATGGAATATCCGCTGATGTGTGTACACGGCCTAAGTCTGTAATTGTGTCGATTGTTGACATGTTTCGTCACTGCGAAAAGAATGCTCCTGTAAAATGGACAATAAAGAATGGATCGATTGGTTAATTGATGGATGGATGGATGAATGGATGGATTGAATGAACGATCGATTGATTTGACTGACTGACTGATCGGTTGTGCGACTTATTATTGATTTAATGATGATTACTTGAGTGTAAAATAATTATAGAAAGGCGTTATAGAAATACTATCAATTATTATTATTATTATTTTTTTACTTTTGTCGTGAAGGATGATATCAAGTCAATCATGAATCACATACTGGTGCTTAGGAGAGACATGGAGTCGGCTGAGGACAGGGTACGCTCTTTGCTTTGACCCTGTCTGTCTGTCTGTCTGTCTGTCTCTCTGTCTGTCTGTCTGTCTGTCTCTCTGTCTGTCTGTCTGTCTGTCTGTCTGTCTCTCTGTCTGTCTGTCTGTCTGTCTGTATCTCTCTCTCTCTCTCTCTCTCTCTCTCTCTCTCTCTCTCTCTCTCTCTCTCTCTCTCTCTCTCTCTCTCTGTCTGTCTCTCTGTCTGTCTCTCTCTCTCTCTCTCTCTCTCTCTGTCTCTCTGTCTCTCTCTCCCTCTCTCTCTCTCTCTACCTTTCTCTCTCTCTCCCTCTCTCTCTCTCTCTCTCTCTATTTCTCTCTCTCTCTCTCTCTCTCTCTCTCTCTCTCTCTCTCTCTCTCTCTCTCTCTCTCTCTCTCTCTCTCTCTCTCTCTCTCTCTCTCTCTGTGTCTCTGACTCTCTCTCTCTCTCTCTCTCTTTCCCTCTCTCTTCCTCTCTCTCTCTTTCCCTCTCTCTCTCTCTCTCTCTCTCTTTCCCTCTCTCTCTCTCTCTCTCTCTCTCTCGTTCAAAAGTAACCTTGAAGTTGAGAAGTATATAACAGCTGCTACAGGTAGATGGCAACGAAGTGCACTTGCAATATTTCGAACCAGAACATTAGGCCTAAATTGAAACAAAAAATGTTTTTTGCATAATACAAAATGTAGATAATGTTTGTCCTGTTTGTAAATCCAATCTTAAGGAAGATGAGTATCACTTTATTTCAATGTGAAGGCTATAAACGCATTCGTGATAAATGTATTATCTTTAGTGACCCTGTAGCACAAAGGCGTAGTTTGATGAGTGTATTAACTCTAGAAAACGGGCTATTAATTAATTCGCTAGCCAAATATTTTGCTGAATCATATAAACTTAGATCACATTCACTCTCAGTTTGATTCCCTATTACAAATTGGCTTATTTAGTGCCCGCTTGTCATTATGTATAGGACGATAATGACTTTGGTTTGATGGAAATATGCGCGCTGAGTATAGATTTTGTACTCTTATTTTATCTGTTCATAATTACATTGAGATTTTGTTTGAACTAATATGAGTATTTGTACTGATATCTTTCGTTTGCATTTTCCTTTATTTCATTACACCCCTCATGTCATGATGGCTATGCAGATCCTTATTGTATCTAAACAAAATTTAATTTAATGAAAAAAAGGGTTTCATTCGGTCGAATAAAGCCTCAGACATGAGATTGGTTTTTTTCTCAATAAATTTATTGATTTCAGGAAATTTTAAAACCAGCGGGACTGTTCTTGAATGAAATAAGTGTAAAATTCATTGAGAAATGGGGGAGGGGGGGGGGGGGGATGTAGGCTGGGAGTCGGCTGATGTAAGCATGGTTGAAGCAATCATGCCCCAGTTGCCACTCAAATCCACAAGCCAATCTAGCATGTTCATCCCATTCAGATGAAGCTCACTTCCAACGGCCACTTCATTAAAGTTAATTTCTTGGATCAGCATCAGGATTTGTTTGTTTCTAGGACAACGAGGGGCTTACAGGAAATTTCACTTTCCTCTGATCTCATGTCTAGCTGCCTTGAATTAAACCCATTCTTTAATACAAGAACTACATTTCTTGATCCCATAAACCCTATTTTAGACACAAACCTCTCTCCCCCCCCCACTCCTCTCTCTCTCATTTCGCCTCTGTGTTTCTGTCTCACTGTTTCCCTACGTCCCTGTACGACTGATTACCAACCGCGATCGTAGAGAGCGGATTGGTAATGTTTTCACTCGTGTCTGAGGCGGACTATGTATGTATGTTTGTATCCTCTCTAGCGTTTGAACGGATAGACTTAGGGTGCTCAAATTTTGCATGCGGGTAGGTAGTATGAAGATCTAGGCTAAGTTCGATCATGAAGGTTATGGGTCAAAGGTCAAGGTCACTGGAGCCGAATAACGCTGCCACGCGGTATCCTCTCTAGCGTTAGGGACTTAGGGTGCTCAAATTTTGCATGCAGGTAGGTGTGACGAGTGAATGGGTTAAAAGGCTAAGTCTCTAGGGAAGACTTTTAGTGTGTTAAATTTTCAAGTAGAAAATTTGCCTTTAGCCCACTTCTCTAGGGTATGGGAGGTGAGCAACTTTCTCGGCCCCTTTTCATCTAATAAATTTATATTTGTGCCCGGGTTCTGGCTCGTATGATTGTAAGAAATACAAGTGGTTGATTTGCTCTAAATGGCAGACAGAGAGAAGTAGGGTTTTACATGAAATTACAAGACTTCCACTCTCATCAGTCTGACCAAAGGGTTCAGAATTATTTGACACTTGTATTTTATTTACTCACAAAATCTGCATAAGATTATGCAACAATAATAATAAAGCAGCTCAATGGCGCCAAAACAAAATATGAATGAAAAAACAATGAACTCCGAAAGGATTTACAAGACTTTTGTCTTTCTAGAAGGTTAGCCCCAAGCGGGAAGGGTCACTAATTATCTTCATTGTCCGGAGGACAGTTCAAATGATTGGCGCGGTCCTGTGAACTTAGCTATTGTCAAGTTCCTCCATAGGGATCGGCGAGTGCTGGGTTGGCTGGGCTTGCTCGTCAGGTGAGAGTAGCTCCCAGGTCACGGGATGGCACGGTTCAGGCGTGGTCTCCTCGCGGATTCTGGGTGCGGGGCGTCTTGGTGGCGTCTTGGCGGCGTTCCCGTCTGGTTTCCTTGTGAGTCAGGGATTGAGCGTCCTGACCACGATGCGCTGCTGATAATCACAGGAGAAGGTGGATGTAGATCTCTATGGCTTAGAGACAAGGGGCTTCAGCCGGCAGGGAATTAGTGGATCCCAACCGGCTAGAAGGCTGCCCTTGTACAATAGCACTAGTTAATAAATAAACTGAATTTCAGTTAACAAACTGAGATCAGTAAAACATAAAAGGTGTACATGGAATCAACTGATATTATTCAGTACCCAGCTAGATCAAAGTCTATGATCAAGCCAACATCACTCTCCATCCAACACCTGGAAAGGAATGTTATCATAAAGTGCAAGATTGCAACCCACAGGCTTCCTACTAAAAATATACAAAAGGGTTAGTAGGCATAAAATCCGGTTCTGGTACCAAAAGAGTTAAAGTCAAACACACACACACACAAATAATCAGTGCACATAAATAGAACAGAATGTTTACCACTTCTTTTCAATAACATATCTACTCCTTATTCATCATTGAACATAGGATCTAGATCAAAAATAGGATCAAACAAAAAACAAATCTCAATCACCAGCCGTCAATAATACTCACTAGTTGGGCTATTAGGACTGGCTGGGAGAGAGGTTGAGTCTGCAATGTTGCTCTCAGCCAGGTTTTGGAGGTATTATGAGAGAGTATGTGTAGGCTAACTTTCCTCACTACTCAAATTTTCCCCTCCCAATTTCAAACAACGAGACCCTGTGATTGGTTTATAGCAGTCGACAAGTCACAAGATGATGTCATAGTATTATGCATAGTAGTACAGAACAATCACGAGCCGGTTACATCACTGGCACGTGTAACATTCCAGTCATTCCAATCCTTCTCGTGATCGAGAAAGGATGGGGGAACAAAGGGAGACCGCCAATGTGGGTGTCAGGAAAGGTAAAACGGGCTTCAAAGAGATTGCGGCTGTAATCTGCGTCCAGTTTGATGTAGAATTGTAATTAAAGTGGCGGCCCAAGTTTTCGTGCTTTGAGTAGAAAGAAAGGGGTTTGGGGGGGGGGGGGGGGGCGGGGGGTGTATGTGGAAAGGGAGAAAGTGGGGCATGCGTTTTCCACGTTACGTCACAGTAGGTAGTAGGAAGATCTAGGCCAAGTTCGATAATGAAGGTTATGGGTCAAAGGTCAAGGTCACTGGAGCCGAATAACGCTGCCGCGCGGTATCCTCTCTAGCGTTTGAACGGATGGACTTAGGATGCTCAAATTTTGCACGTGTAACATTCCAGTCATTCCAATCCTTCTCGTGATCGAGAAAGGATGGGGAACAAAGGGAGACCGCCAATGTGGGTGTCAGGGAAGGTAAAACGGGCTTCAAAGAGATTGCGGCTGTAATCGGCGTCCAGTTTGATGTAGAATTGTAATTAAAGTGGCGGCCCAAGTTTTCGTGCTTTGAGTAGAAAGAAAGGGGTGGGTGGGGGGGGGGGGGGTGTATGTGGAAAGGGAGAAAGTGGGGCATGCGTTTTCCACGTTACGTCACAGTAGGTAGTAGGAAGATCTAGCCCAAGTTCGATAATGAAGGTCATGGGTCAAAGGTCAAGACTACTGGAGCCGAAAACGCTGCCGCGCGGTTGGTGATTTAGCGTCTTAACGCTCTAGTTGACTATTTGTCTGTCTGTCTCTGCTTCCCTCGCCCACTCTTTCTCTCCCTCTCGTTTTCCTCCCTCTTCCTCCAGTGGTTTTGTATGATGGTTTCATCACATTACAAATATATCTTATTTTGATTAATATAAAAGCTATCCGTGAGTAACCTAGATTGTTAGCGTGCCTGTGACTACCCCGCTTTTACCAGTATTTATTGTTTGGTGAGTTTTAGTCAGGCGTGGAAAAAATGTTTTAATTTGTACTGGCCACAACTTGTTCAGAATAAAGAGACCCCTGGAAAAAGTGAACAGACCAAACAGACATCGGGGGAAAATGTAACCAAGCTTGTTTTTTGGTCAGCTGTATGAATGTTAGACGCAAAATATATATAACTAGCTGTGGAGCCCTTGGCACATGAGACATAGGTTTAAAGACTCAGCGCTTGCGCGCTTCGAGTCCTTGCGATTCGCGCGCGGTTCGACTTCTCGCACTTCGCGCTCCGCTAAAATCCGCCCCCTTTTTGACTCCGCCCCCTTTGATTGACTCAGCGCTTGCGCGCTTTGAGTCCTTGCGCTTCGCACGCGGTTCGACTTTTCGCGCTTCGTCCTTGGCGGAGGTTTCCGAAAAGTAAGGACGGCATGATCTTCGGAGGGTGCCAAGGATGCTTGATGCCAAATTTGGTGTCGATCGGTTGAGAACTGTGGCCGTGCATAAGGGACACACACACACACACACATACAGATTTCGAAAATCTATATAAGATTTTATGTGTCGCAGTTCAAAACTGAGAGACTTTTAGGTGATGACTGGGCAGCCATCTTGAAATATTGAGTTGGAAAGCTTTTGCCTCTGTTTTTAAGAAAACGTAATCTGCAAATGGATATAACTTCATGCAAAAAGGGGCTTGTCTCGAACCGGAAGTGCGTTCTAACTCTCAAATTCGTCAGATTTTAGCTTACACTCTGATTACTGCGAGGCTACGTGGGAAGTTAATGGAGAGGTAGGGTAAGACGGGGCAAAAAGCCCACGGGCGGGTAAGAAACCCATGCCGATTGCCTCATGAACTAAAGAAAATTTCAGTCACATTTGCCCATGAGACGAGTGTTAATGTTTAGCATTCAGTCTCATGGGCAAATTTGACTGAAATTTGTTTTTTATTTCATGAGATAATTGGCATGGGCTTCTTACCTGCCCATGGGCCTTTTACCCCGTCTTCCCCTATCCACCTTTTACATGTTCGTTCTCATTCGATCTTCTTCTTGGTACATGTCGATCGCTCAGACAACTTCCCGTCAAATAAGCGCAGATGCGTCATGCTGCCGTCATGCGCCTAACAAAGAAGTAGAAGTTAGGCCCAGCATGTTCCGTATTCGGCTGGGGGGGAAAAAAATTGTAAAAATAATTTTGTTGTTTTAATTTTTTTTTTTTTAAGGCAGTGAGAATGGACCAGTAAGGCCGAAAGAAGAATAGTAGAAAACGTTAAAGCAAAGGGAAAAGGCAAGAGTCAAAGGGAATGACATTAGAGGAAGTTACAAGCACATAACTTCCAGAAGGTAGGGGGAACTATTTGTACAAAAGAACCCCCCCCCCCCCCCCCCCCCCTCCGCGTTCTCTTGAGGGCCCCACGGTCAATGAGCTGACCATTCTGGCTCCTTTTGAAAATAAACAGACTGAAGTGAGGGGGTGTTCGTTCGTTCGTACATTCGTTCGTTCTTCTTCTTCTTCTTCTTCTTCTTCTTGTTGTTGTTGTTGTTCTTCTTCTTCTTCTTCTTCTTCTTCTTCTTCTTCTTCTTCTTCTTCTTCTTCTTCTTCTTCTTCTTCTTCTTCTTCTTCTTCTTCTTCTTCTTCGCCTGAGGCAGCCAACTTCATCAGGCTGAAGATTCCGCTGCACTTTGGGGGGTAGTAAGAAGACAAGAAATTAGAAAGCTGAGGAGATAGAAGTAGCCTAATGGAAAGGAAAGGAAACATAGAATAAAACCTAGTGTGGATCTGTCTATTATTTAAATTTTTAAAAAAAACCTAGTGTGGATCTGTCTATTATTTAAATTTTTAAAAGTGGTGGACCATAGCCTTTATTTCGTAGTATCTGGGCAAGACCAATCCGGCTACCGTAGCGGTCCCCGGGGGCGAACCCCGACCGGCACAGCGGTCGTTCGTTCATTTGTTTCTCTCTCTCTCTCTCTCTCTCTCTCTCTCTCTCTCTCTCTCTCTCTCTCTCTCTCTCTCTCTCTCTCTCTCTCTCTCTCTCTCTCTCTCTCTCTAGCTCTCTCTCTCTCTCTCTCTCTCTCTCTCTCTCTCTCTCTCCTCTCTCTCTCTCTCTCTCTCTCTCTCTCTCTCTCTCTCTCTCTCTCTCTCTCTCTCTCTCTCTCTCTCTCTCTCCTCTCTCTCTCTCTCTCTCTCTCTCTCTCTCTCTCTCTCTCTCTCTCTCTCTCTCTCTCTCTCTCTCTCTCTCTCTCTCTCTCTCTCTCTCTCTCTCTCTCTCTCTCTCTCTCTCTCTCTCTCTCTCTCTCTCTCTCTCTCTCTCTCTCTCTCTCTCTCTCTCTCTCTCTCTCTATCTCTCTCTCTCTCTCTCTCTCCTCTCTCTCTCTCTCTCTCTCTCTCTCTCTCTCTCTCTCTCTCTCTCTCTCTCTCTCTCTCTCCTCTCTCTCTCTCTCTCTCTCTCTCTCTCTCTCTCTCTCTCTCTCTCTCTCTCTCTCTCTCCTCTCTCTCTCTCTCTCTCTCTCTCTCTCTCTCTCTCTCTCTCCCTCCCTCCCTCCACACAGAATCACGAGCTGTTGGGCAACCTGGAGATGGAACTGAACGAGCTGAGCGCCGAGATCTGCGGCGCCATGAGCAAGAGGACCATGCTGACCAACAAGGAAGAGATGGACAGCTTCAGACAGCGGAAGCGCAGCGGAGCACCGCAGGACAGCAGGACCGTCCCCGTGCTGGGAGACATCGTCATTGTGAGCGTTGCACAGATTATTAAAGAAACACTGACGCACACAAAGATCTTGTTTGACAAATGTTTTTTTAAAAAAGGAAATTCATTTTCTGGTCAAATTCAAAATCAAGAAATCCTTGCATACCAGGAAAAGTTGCACCCGTGTGAGTTTCTTGAATAATTCCAAATCGTTGCGATGCGAGTGAGTTCATCCTATTTGACCAGACTATATTAACCCTTTCACCGGCAGCCATATTTCAACCAAAAATGTCCATTACATTTACCTGGGTAGAGAACAGAATCCATCTGAAGTATTGGGGATTCTTCTGTGACATATAATATATTTAATATGGGTTGTTTTTTCTGGGTAGCTGTGACCCACATACAGATGTCCTCAACTTAAAATTGAGGCAGCTCTTTAGCCCTTTCACCGCCAAAGTCGCATTTTAGCACCACAGTGATTTAACACCTATGTCACTGAAAGACCTTAGTTTTGGGAAGTGATGAAAATGATGTTTTACGTCCTCTCGGTCATAGACACATATGGGACATTTGTAAATACAAAGATGGTGGGAACAATACTGGCTGCAATGCCCGGAGGCATTGCAAGACCAGTAAAGTCCCGAGTTTTTAACAATATAGATAGGTGTAGCGGTAACCATGCCTCGGTTAAAACCTCATCGGCTATGGTACCGCCACATTAGTTAACCAATTAGTTTTGGGAAGTAAGGATAGACCTTATTTTATATATGTCACAGAAGAATCCCCAATACTTCGATGGATTTTGTTCTCTACCCAGTTAAATTTAATGGAAATGTTTGGCTGAAATATGGCTAGCGGTGAAAGGGTTAAGGGGTGGGGGCTAATTCATCGAAGGTGCGAAGCACTAAGACCCCTAGAAGGGGTCCGGGGGCATGCTACCCCGGAACATTTTTAAATCCGAGAAGCAAAATAGTGCAATCTAGGCATGAAATAAAGGACTAATGCCATTACTGTTCATACCCCTATTGAAACATGTTTTGAACCATTAAGTACACATCATGCTGCTTCCACACTGCTAGGCATAACCCGCGAGGAAATTTAGCTGCCGCTCGGCGACATTAATTGTGGGTTTTTTTTGTTTTTTTTTAGGAAACAAGGGTGGGGGTCTGCAGAGGTGGGGGATGAGACCCCCATGGGTCGAAACAGCTATTGTGGGATGGTTTATGTTATGCCTCCCCTTAAAAGGGGGATAAACTAAACTAGCACTCTTTATGGGGTTATTGTTTGAGGCTCAAGCCACAAACCTATAACTCACTTTGTCGGTCTGTAGGTCGGTCTGTCGGTCTGTCGGTCCAAAATTGTCGCACATTTTGACAAAATTGTCGCACTTCAAATCGAGGCTACACTTCTGGCTGCTCTTTAAAATGATATATTTTAAAAGCGTACAAAATAATAAACATATGTAATACAGACACTACAACAGACACGACGAGTATGCGGTGCTTCTTTTGATGAGTATAAGTAGGATACATAGTTTTAAATGTTTTCCAAAAGATATAAAAAGTTACGAAATGGTGCTGAGATAACATTCTGGTTTACAGATTAAAATTATTGAAAAGCCAGGGGAGGTAACTCATGATTGGAGTGGTAAAAATAGACCGCGTGCCACAAACTATTGCGATTTCGCGCTTGTTTGTTTGTGGCTCAAGCCACAAACCTATAACTCACTTTGTCTGTCTGTCGGTCTGTCGGTCCAAAATTGTCGCACATTTTGACAAAATTGTCGCACTTCAAATCGAGGCTACACTTCTGGCCGCTCTTTAAAATGATGTATTTTAAAAGCGTACAAAATAATAAACATATGTAATACAGACACTACAACAGACACGACGAGTATGCGGTGCTTCTTTCGATGAGTATAAGTAGGATACATAGTTTTAAATGTTTTCCAAAAGATATAAAAAGTTACGAAATGGTGCTGAGATAACATTCTGGTTTACAGATTAAAATTATTGAAAAGCCAGGGGAGGTAACTCATGATTGGAGTGGTAAAAATAGACCGTGTGCCACAAACTATTGCGATTTCGCGCTTGTTTAGAACATGGATCAAGATATTCTGATGTTCACTTCTGAAGCCATTTGGACACAAAAGTGTTATCAGATTTTACTAGAATTGTTTTTGCATTTCAAATGCTCTAACTTTTTTTAAATTCTATAGATCAGGGGAACGGTGCTAGAAATCTACTCAGATTTGTATTCCAAAAACGAAAGATATAGTCTAGCACAGTGGAACCTCCCTTATAATATAAGACCTCCCATTATAAGACTCCCTCCCAAATAAGACCTACTTCTCCGAAACATTGCCCTTCTTTGTAAGTATTAAAATTACCTCTCTTATAAGACCCCCTCTCTTATAAGACACCCCTCTCTTATAAGACCACTCTCTCTTATAAGACACCCATCTCTTATAAGACCACTCTCTCTTATAAGACACCCTCTCTTATAAGACTCCCTCTCTTTAAGACCCCTCTCTTATAAGACCCCTCTCTTATAAGACACCCCTCTCTAATAAGACCACTCTCTCTTATAAGACACCCCTCTCTTATAAGACCACTCTCTCTTATAAGACACCCCTCTCTTAGAAGACCCCTCTCTCTTATAAGACACCCCTCTCTTAGAAGACCCCTCTCTTATAAGACCTCATTTTGGATTGTTTTCGAAGGTCTTATAAGGGAGGTTCCACTGTAGTTGCTAGGAAGAAAGGAAACGCCTTATTTGTTTTAACCCTTTCACGGCCAGCCATGTTTCAGCAAAATATTTCCATTAAATTTACCTGGGTAGAGAACAAAAACCACCTGCAGTATTGGGGATTCTTCTGTGACACATATGAAATAAGGTCTACCCCTACTTCCCAAAACTAAGACAATAGGGTCTTTGGATAATAGACCCCAATTTGATGCCTTTTAGTGACATTAGGTGTTAAATCACTGTGGTGCTAAAAATGCGACTTTGGCGGTGAAAGGGTTAAAACGCTTTCATCGCCACTGTCGCCTCTTGGCACCACAATGATTTAACACCCATGTCACTGAAAGGCATCACATGAGGGTCTGGTATCCAGTTACCCTATATTCTTCATTTCGGGAGGTAAGGACAGGCCCTGTTCTATGCATGTCACAGAGGAATCCTCAGTAATGCAGACGAAATCTTTTCCCTACCCAGGTACATTTAATGGAAAAAACTTTGGCTTGGGAGGTAAGGACATGCCCTATTCTATGCATGTCACAGAGCAATCCTCAGTAATGCAGACGAAATCTTTTCCCTACCCAGGTACATTTAATGGAAACACTTTGGCTAAAATAAAATGGCTGGCGTTAGAAAGGTTTTTTTAAGATCTATCCATTCATTAATCTCTGTGACACCTCACCCCACCCCACCAACTCCCACCCCACCCCACTCACCCACAGGACCGCGAGGCCCGGATTCGCACCCAGCAGCTGCAGCTTCAGCTGAACGTGATGCACCACATGCTGGCCGAGGTGGAGGGCCGCCTGCCGCCCCACTGGATCCGCTTCTCCTCGGCCTCCGGCGGCATGCCGGACTCCGTGCAGCACCCCTG
>CM065708.1:6928926-6931426 GCA_017654935.2 Phymorhynchus buccinoides | reverse complement strand
AAAAAATAGTTCATCCACCTTCTGGAAGTTCTGTGCTTCTAACTTCCTCTCTTATCTATCACTCTCTTTCTTTGAGTCTGCCTTTTCCCTTTTGTTTTCTGCCATCTGTTATCTTTATGTGGTATCGGTTCATTATTCTTCGGCCTTTAAAAAAAAAAAAATTTAAATCTCCCCTAAACAAATAGGTCTCACTTCTTCTTTGAGCTCCTCCGAAATCAGAATGTGTCGGCTGTACGCAGTGGGGAGACCAGCGAAAACTGGAAACCGGACCTCAAACCATGATGGCCTTATGGCCTGGGAACGCAAAAAAAAGAAGAAGAAGAAGAAAATGTATTGTATAAGTATTAGTTTAGAAAGGTTGAGAGAGAGAGGGGGGGGGGGGAAGAAGAGTTTGTGTATGTGTGTGTGTGTGTGTGTGTGTGCGTGCGCGCGTGTGTGTCTGTATCTGTATGTGTCTGTGTGTGTGTCTGTATGTGTCTCTGTGTGTGTGTGTCTGTCTGTCTGTATGTGTGTGTGTGTCTGTCTGTCTGTGTGTGCGTGTCTGTATGTGTGTGTGTGTGTGTGTGTGTGTGTGTGTGTGTGTATGTGTGTGTGTGTGTGTGTGTGTGTGTGTGTGTGTGTGTGTGTGTGTGTGTGTTTGTGTGTGTGTGTGTGTGTGTGTTGTGTGTGTGTGCTCGCACGCACGTGTGTGTGTGTGTGCTCTGTGTCTGTCGCGTGTGTATTGTGTGTATGTGTGTCTGTCTGTGTGTGTGTGTGTCTGTATGTGTGTGTCTGTGTGTGTGTGTCTCTGTATGTGTGTCTGTGTGTGTTCAGGCAACCAGAACATAATGATGCTGAGGTCCGATGCTGGTCACGTGACTGCACCCAAATGGGGAGATAGGGCGGAGGGAAAAAGAAAAGGTACAGTGTTCTTTCTTTTGGGAGAGGGGGGAGGAAGAGGGGGGAAACTTGTTGGGTGCGTCTTATAAAGAGGTGCGTCTTAATTTAAAATGGGAGCGCCTTATAGTGAGATGTACCTTAAAATGGGTGCGTCTTATAATTAGGTGCGTCTTAATTTAACATGGGTGCGTCTTATAATGAGATGCGTCTTAATTTAAAATGGGTGCGTCTTATAGTGAGGTGCGTCTTAATTTAAAATGGGTGCGCCTTGTAATGAGGTGCGTCTTAATTTAAAATGGGTGCGTCTTGTAATGAGGTGCTTCTTAATTTAAATGGGTACTTTAAATGGGTGCGTCTTAATTTAAAATGGGTGCGTCTTAATTTAAAATGGGTGCGTCTTATAGTGAGGTGCGTCTTAATTTAAAATGGGTGCGTCTTATAATGAGGTGCGTCTTAATTTAAAATGGGTGCGTCTTATAATGAGGTGCGTCTTAATTTAAAATGGGTGAGCCTTATAGTGAGGTGCGTCTCAATTTTAAATGGGTGCGTCTTGCAATGAGGTGCGTCTTAATTTAAAATGGGTGCGTCTTATAATGAGGTGCGTCTTAATTTAAAATGGGTGCGTCTTATAATGAGGTGCGTCTTGATTTAAAATGGGTGCGTCTTATAATGAGATGCGTCTTCATTTTAAATGGGTGCGCCTTATAATGAGGTGCGTCTTAATTTTAAATGGGTGCGTCTTATAGTGAGGTGCGTCTTAATTGAAAATGGGTGCGTCTTAATTTAAAATGGGTGAGCCTTATAATGAGATGTACATTCAAATGGGCGCGCCTTATCATGAGGCGCGCCTTAGAAACTGCCTCACTTTATCCAGCTACTCGGTTGTTGGGTGAACTTCATTCAGCTGTGTGTGGCCGTGTGCCGAATTTACCCTGTCAGCAAGCATTGGCCGTGGGCTATTTACTACAACTGCCTGAGTGAGTTTGAAGTGAATGGTGCAGCCAGCAAGTCCTTCAGACAGACCTGGTTGGAAGGGGGTTGTCATCCGACCAAAATTTTGCACTTGTCATTTCTGCTCAATCTGACCACAGAAAGTAACAAGGGCGGATTCGCAATCATTTGTGGCGTGCGACAATTGAAAACGAAACATAATTTTAAAGAGCAGCCTCGATTTGAAGTGCGGTCTATTTTTACCACTGCAATCATTATATACACTGAGTCGCTTCCCCTGGCTTTTCAATCATTTTAATCTGTAAACCAGAATGTTATCTCTGCACCATTTCGTAACTGTTTATATCTTTTGGAAAACATTTAAAACTATGTATCCTACTTATACTCATCGAAAGAAGCACCGCATACTCGTCGTGTCTGTTGCAGTGTCTGTATTACGTATGTTTATTATTTTGTACGCTTTAAAATGAAGATTCATGTGCTCTGTTCAGTATATAATTCTGTCCATACCTAAGGACTGTAGATATGACAACTGAAATGTTACTTCATGTCCAAGGGTTTTTTTCTCCTTTAAAATATGTGCGACAATTTTGCGAAATGTGCGACAATTTTGGACCGACCGACAGACAGACCGACAAAGTGAGTTATAGGTTTGTGGCTTGTGCCACAA
>CM065708.1:6921426-6923926 GCA_017654935.2 Phymorhynchus buccinoides | reverse complement strand
ATACGATTTCCAAATGTTGATGTCTTTGTTTGCAATTCTCGATTTCTATTGTATCCGAACAAAATTGTCATTCCTCTGTGGACTCAAACAGTCAGGGTATCAAGTTCAAGTCAAGTTCACGTATACTTTAATATCTCCAAAAGAGAAATTCCAGGTTAGGTGCAACAACATGACAGAGATACAGCATAACTGAAAGAACATTAATCAAACGTGTGAAACAAGATTATGCCAACCAAATAATTATCATTAAAATGTATTACATCAACTTAGAAATGTGCACATTCAAAACACAGAGAGAGAGAGAGAGAGAGAGAGAGAGAGAGAGAGAGAGAGAGAGAGAGAGAGAGAGAGAGAGAGAGAGAGAGAATCAATAACCATTATTAACTTATAGCAGTCAATCAAATAACAAAATTTGGAATACATCTCGTCATCAATATACAGTAGTCTTGCATTTTAATTTTCAGGGCCAAAAAATTCAAAAAAATTCAACAGTTTGCAAACAATTGACATCTGCAAAAGCGTTTTTTCCCCTGAAAAGGGGGGATTTTCTGGAAATGGGTTACCTCGGAAGCTGTTCCTTTCTGGAACTCTCCGATGTATGTTGGAAAAACGAATTGCTGGAACGTTTCACGTATTGAATCTTCTTCAGAAACCTGAAAACATCAAAATAATAGCTTTATTAATCAAACTTTAATTAACGGTTTTGTGGGTTGAGGGTTTTATGCCGAAAATTCTCTGCCCCTGTCTCGTGACCTGAGATGCGAACGTCCCGTACTTAAGATTATCGCCCTTGCCTGTCAGGAACTGGCACAGTGGAACCTCCCTTATAAGACCTTCAAAAACCATCCAAAATGAGGTCTTTTAAGGGAGGGGTCTTATAAGGGAGGTAATTTTAATATTTACAAAGAAGGGCAATGTCTCAGGGAAGTAGGTCTTATGTGGGAGGGAGTCTTATAATGGGAGGTCTTATAAGGGAGGTTCCACTGTAGTATTTAATATAGCCACAGAAAATGATCTTCCCCCGACTCGTCACCAGGGGGCATCGGCAGTTCGGGCCTAAAAGTATCGCCCTTTCGTGTCTGCAAGGAGTAGTAGGCTATAAAGCACGTTAGACTCACACAAGCGCATGGACATGAAACAAATAATAACCGCGGTGAATGAAGACAACACACTAGACTTAACAATGATTGACGGATACTTTTCTTCTGCAGAGAGTTTGTAGGAAGGTGCTTAGAGTTGCTAGTGAGAAGTCATAATATGTGAAATTTGTAGAAAGTAGTGAGGCGGGCTTCAGTTCAACGGGTCTGTAGAAGAGGCCAGTTTAAGTTTTTGGTGAAGTCTGCTGATTTTGTAGATATGTAGTAGTCTCGGGCCACCCATCTTGGGCCACCAGGCTTGCACCTCTATGGTTTGATACCTAGTCGTTGATCACAGGTTGAGAATCACACATGGAACAATATAATATATGTAATGTAGGGGAAGACGGGGTAAAAAGCGCATGGGCGGGTAAGAAGCCCACCCCAATTATCTCATGAAATGAAGCAAATTTCAGTCTCATTTTGCCCATGAGACGAGCGTTAATGTCTAGCATTCGTCTCATGGGCAAATTTGACTGAAATTTTCTTTATTTCATGAGATAATTTGGTTGGGCTTCTTACCCGCCCATGGGCTTTTTACCCCGTCTTCCCCTATGTAATGTTGAGAGAGGCCCCTCTTTCGAAGCATAGTCTACTTTCTACACTTTTGGCCGTGTAATGTTGACGGGCTCCATTTCAGCCCGTGTAATGTATACATTCTACAACAAAACCCATAGAAAGTATACCGACGTCAACTTTCTACAAACAAAATCCCGTAGAGGCATGTATACATTCTATGCGTGTCAACATTCTATGCGACATATATAGTGAATGGATGACGCATGCTCATAATTATGGTTGGGGGATGGTTGGAGTGGGGTGGGGTGGGGTGGGGTGGGGGTGTTGAAGGGAGGTGGGTGTTAGTGTGTTGTGTTATGATGATATGCAATGCATTCTCTAATGTCTTCATTTCCATAGAGATGTATGGTGAGGATACGTGAACCAGTCGTGTTAGAAATGTCTGTACGAATGGTGAGTGAAAAGCGCATTGAGAGAGAGAGAGAGAGAGAGAGAGAGAGAGAGAGAGAGAGAGAGAGAGTATATGTGTGTGTGTGTGTGTGTGGGGGGGGGGTTATGCATGTATAATACTCATAATTTGATATCTGTGATATGTTACTTCTCGTGTGCATTGTGTTTTATTGTATGTTTTATTGTGACAGCAAACAAAATTTCCTTGTTCATTTTAATGGGGATAATAAATATTGATTGATTGATTGATTGAGCTGCTTAGCAAGTGCGCTATATAAGCATTATTAATTATTAGTAGTAGCAATAGTATACGTATAATTTATGTGTTTTCAGGCCCATACTGCATCGCTTCCAGTGTCTCTCCTGCGACAAGAAGATTGATGTCAGCCAGAATC
>CM065708.1:6883926-6916426 GCA_017654935.2 Phymorhynchus buccinoides | reverse complement strand
ATATAAAAATATAATATACACATATAACACCACATATAATAATATTGAACATATAGCATAAAGAATGGAAAATAAAAATCACACAAACACCCAAAGACGGTCAGACAAACAAACAGACATAGAATTACACACGCGTGCGCGCAAGCGCACGCACACCACACACCCACACACGCGGACACCCACCCCCACAAATAATTATATGCGCTCGCCAAGCACAGACGTTCACTCTCAGACATTCACACACCGAGTCACCAAATATTTACATGCCTTTACCAAGAACTTGATATTTTTTAGGATTGTTGAAGTCAAGTTGTTAACTGGGCGGCCCCTGGACCCCTGCCTTGCAGGATTTTTGAAATTTCCCAGGAGCACCCTTGATTTTGTGCGTTTCCTATTATCTGTTATTCATACAGTGACACCATTGAAGTGCCGGCTGAACCGAAGAATGCGTGAGTACATCTTTCACGTTGATTATTTTGTTCTGTTTTTATGGTGCCGAAACAACATGTATGTTTCTTAGTGCCTGTATAGTGTATGGTTGTATGCGTGTGTGTGTGTGCGTGTGCGTGCGTGCGTGCGTGCGTGTGCGTGCGTGTGTGCGTACGTGTGTGTGGGTGTGGGTGTGTGCGTCCGTGCGTGTGTGTACGTGTGTGTGTGTGTGTGTGTGTACGTGCATGCGTGCGTGCGTGTGTGTGTGTGTAACCGTCGATTTTTTGCAAAAAATACTACTAGACTGATTTTGATCAAATTTGGCAGAGGGGTAGACATCCTTTCGATATTCACGACCTTGCTGACCTTGACCAATGAAGTTTGACCTTGAGAGCCGAAGTTTCTATCTTTGGGCTATATATTTCTTTTTTTTTTAGCTGTATTTCAGGAACCAGTCAACAGAATCGCTTCAAATTTTGTGTGGTGGTTTATAATGCAGGGAGGGTTCTGTAAGAAAGAAAAAAACCCACTGTGGTGACCTTGAC
Source organism: Phymorhynchus buccinoides (assembly GCA_017654935.2). NCBI lineage: Eukaryota > Metazoa > Mollusca > Gastropoda > Neogastropoda > Raphitomidae > Phymorhynchus > Phymorhynchus buccinoides. The sequence continues at coordinate 6,915,452 of CM065708.1, read as the reverse complement.
CTTGAAGTTTTTGTTGTTGTTTAAGCACTAACATTCAAATGTTGCCAAAATGGTCCAAGGGAAGGAACTCCAGGTATTTTGACTAATAAGCAATCCAGAGTATTGGCCCTTTGACAAAAGACAGGAGAAGTTGGAGTACTGTAGGCCAAGCCCGGGTGCTTTCGGCACCAGGTGGCGCTGTATTAGTGCTTTCTAGTTATTTATGTAATGCATCTATATACGTATTTCTCTCTGGCTTCTCTCTCATGTGTTTTTACATTTTTTCTCTTCCCCTCTCTGTCGCCTTTTCGTTAATCGCATCTCTCTCTCTCTCTCTCTCTCTCTCTCTCTCTCTCTCTCTCTCTCTCTCTCTCTCTCTCTCTCTCTCTCTCTCTCTCTCTCTGTTCTTCTTTAACCCTTTCACCGCCAGAGTCGCATTTTAGCACCACAGTGATTTAACACCTATGTCACTAAAAGGCATCAAATTGGGGTCTATTATTCAAAGACCCTGTGAATGTGTGAGTGAGAGGGCCAGGTGTAAAGAAGCTATTGTAGCTTATCCTTTTTACCCTCAATAAAACATTCGTGTTTCGTATCTCTCTCTCTCTCTCTCTCTCTCTCTCTCTCTCTCTCTCTCTCTCTCTCTCTCTCTCTCTCTCTCTCTCTCCTCTCTCTCTCTCTCTGGATCTGGATCTGGATTTAGTAGGTTGTAGGAGCTTATGAAGGCTATAATACACAACGGATTTGGAGAGCGCATTGAGAGTTACATTTGATGCCTTGATGGTAATGACACATAGTATAGGATTTGAAATTGATGTCTTGATGTTAGTCTCTCTCTCTCTCTCTCTCTCTCTCTCTCTCTCTCTCTCTCTCTCTCTCTCTCTCTCTCTCTCTCTCTCCTCCCATGTTTGCTCTGAAAGGCATACCTAAGCCCTCTAGTTACTATTATTGTTATTATTTTATTATCATCATTATCATCATCATTAATTTATTATTAGTATTATTAGTATTAACATTATTAGTAGTAATATTATTATAATAATTTTATTTTATTTTATTATTATCATTGTTATTATCATTCCTATTATCATTATTATTATTATTATTATTATTATTATTATTATTATTATTATTATTATTATTATTATTATTATTTTCATCATTATTATTATTATTATTATTATTATTACCATTATTATTATTATTATTAGTAGTAGTAGTAGTAGTAGTAGTAGTAGTATTGTTATTTGTATTGTTATCATCATTATTATTATTATTGTTATATTATTATTATTATTGTTATTGTTAGTATTATTACTATTATTATCATTTTTATTATTATCATTATCATTATTATTATTATCATTATTATCATTATATACCACAGAGAGAAGATTGATGTGGAGGGGATTGACGGCCATATCTACAGAGGACAAGTCAAGAAGTCTGACTTCAACGTAAGTGAAAAACTCCTTCTTCTTCTTCTTCTACGTTCCCAGGCCATATGGCCACAATGGATAAGGTAACTACATGTGTCTGGTTTTCAGTTTTCACTGGTCTCCCCGCTGCATACAGCCGACACATTCCGATTTCGGAGGAGCTCTAGAAGTCTGACTCTAACGTAAGTGAGAAACTTCTTCTTCTTCTGCGTTCCCAGACCATAAGGCCACAATGGGTAAGGTACTACATGTGTCTGGTTTTCAGTTTTCACTGGTCTCCCCGCTTGCATACAGCCGACACATTCCGATTTCGGAGGAGCTCTAGAAGTCTGACTCTAACGTAAGTGAGAAACTTCTTCTTCTTCTGCGTTCCCAGGCCATAAGGCCACAATGGGTAAGGTACTACATGTGTCTGGTTTTCAGTTTTCACTGGTCTCCCCGCTTGCATACAGCCGACACATTCCGATTTCGGAGGAGCTCAAAGTAAATGGGAAATTATTTGGAAGACTTTTTTTTTTAAAGGCAGCGCAGGAGAATGAACCAATAAGTCAGAAAGACAGCAGATGACAGAAAGCAAAGGGAAAAGGCAGAGTCAAAGAGAGTGGCAGATTAGAGGGAGGTACAAGCACAGAACTTCCTGAAGGTGGGGGAACTATTTGTACGAAAGACCCCCCCCCCTCTCCCAGTATCCCCATGGGGAGAGTTTCGTGGAGGGGAAGGGGTCGTCCAGCTCCCCGTGTGGAGGCACGAGGCATCCACCCACTGCCCCAAAGTGAGAAGCGAATTGCACATTGTCAGGGGGAGAACCGGGGGGGATGGGGGTGTTGCCGAAAATAGCTTGTTGGTGAAGGGGGTTAATTACAGAGAGTTACTTCCTCTTATTCATTTCTCCAGTATCTTAAAGGGACACCCTTCCGGGGTGAGTTTTTGCAATAAACATGTCGAGATCACCAGAAAGACAGCCTTTTCAAGAATCGGAACACTCACTTTGATCTGGTTTCCTAGAAATCAGACCGTCAAAACGGCGATTCCTTCTTGGCGGAGATGCCGGAGAGAGTAGCCATTTTGGATGGGGTGGGTGGAGGCCACTCAGGGCGGTTGAAGCTTTTTCTTTTTTGTAGTGCAGTTTAAAACAAAATTGGAGCTATTTCCTTTGTTGTGAGCGAAACTCCTTTTGGTGAACTGTAAATACAAAGGCTTGTATTGTGGAAATTTCGTGATTTGGTCTAAGCGACTCAGGCGGCCATTAGAAATAATTTGACTTCCAGCACCTCCGCCAAGGAGGAATGGCCGATTTGACGGTTTGTGATTTCTAGGAAACCAGAGCAAAGTGAGTGTTGCGATCTCTGTTAATAGTCCGCGGGTCAAAGCTGACCACCTTGCAATGCATCATAAAAAAGAAAATTTCTTTGCACTTTTCATCTCAGTTTTCATTGCTGATTTGAAATCCGATGGGGGGCCGGTGTAACACGAGGAAAGTACTCCCCACGCGGAATTTACTCCCGAGTAAAAACCGCGTACGCAGATTTTACTCCCTTTACGCGAAAAGTACTCCCTGCACACACGCCATTTTTACTCCCCCGCGAGATTTACTCCCCTTTTCTTTCTAAACTGAATGAGCAGCAAGACGGATGGTGGGCACTATTATTCATTATTTTAAAAAAACAATAACTGCAAGAACAACTCTTTTTTTTATGATCAAGGTCCTGCTCTTGAAGTATGACCTTGATAACCAAAAAGTTTATTTTTAGATATATCTTCGGAGCTAGTCAAAAGACATTTGGGGGTAAAATGTGTGGCATGCACAAGTCCCCCCCAAAAAAAAAACCACCCACAGCATAGTTGGATGTTCGTATGTAAGTAGTATCAAAGTGGATATCACTTCAGTGATTGTGATTTCTAGGAAACCAGAGCAAAGAAACACCACAGCATAGTTGGATGTTCGTATGTAAATAGCATCAAAGTGGATATCACTTCAGTGATTGTGATTTCTAGGAAACCAGAGCAAAGAAACACCACAGCATAGTTGGATGTTCGTATGTAAATAGCATCAAAGTGGATATCACTTCAGTGATTGTGATTTCTAGGAAACCAGAGCAAAGAAACACCACAGCATAGTTGGATGTTCGTATGTAAGTAGTATCAAAGTGGATATCACTTCAGTGATTGTGATTTCTAGGAAACCAGAGCAAAGAAACACCACAGCATAGTTGGATGTTCGTATGTAAATAGCATCAAAGTGGATATCACTTCAGTGATTGTGATTTCTAGGAAACCAGAGCAAAGAAACACCACAGCATAGTTGGATGTTCGTATGTAAGTAGCATCAAAGTGGATATCACTTCAGTGATTGTGATTTCTAGGAAACCAGAGCAAAGAAACACCACAGCATAGTTGGATGTTCGTATGTAAGTAGCATCAAAGTGGATATCACTTCAGTGATTGTGATTTCTAGGAAACCAGAGCAAAGAAACACCACAGCATAGCTGGATTTTCGTATGTAAATAGTATCAAAGTGAATATCACTTCAGTGATTGTGATTTCTAGGAAACCAGAGCAAAGAAACACCACAGCATAGTTGGATGTTCGTATGTAAGTAGCATCAAAGTGAATATCACTTCAGTGATTGTGATTTCTAGGAAACCAGAGCAAAGAAACACCACAGCATAGTTGGATTTTCGTATGTAAGTAGCATCAAAGTGGATATCACTTCAGTGATTGTGATTTCTAGGAAACCAGAGCAAAGAAACACCACAGCATAGTTGGATTTTCGTATGTAAGTAGCATCAAAGTGGATATCACTTCAGTGATTGTGATTTCTAGGAAACCAGAGCAAAGAAACACCACAGCATAGTTGGATGTTCGTATGTAAGTAGTATCAAAGTGGATATCACTTCAGTGATTGTGATTTCTAGGAAACCAGAGCAAAGAAACACCACAGCATAGTTGGATTTTCGTATGTAAGTAGCATCAAAGTGGATATCACTTCAGTGATTGTGATTTCTAGGAAACCAGAGCAAAGAAACACCACAGCATAGTTGGATGTTCGTATGTAAGTAGCATCAAAGTGGATATCACTTCAGTGATTGTGATTTCTAGGAAACCAGAGCAAAGAAACACCACAGCATAGTTGGATTTTCGTATGTAAGTAGCATCAAAGTGGATATCACTTCAGTGATTGTGATTTCTAGGAAACCAGAGCAAAGAAACACCACAGCATAGTTGGATGTTCGTATGTAAGTAGCATCAAAGTGGATATCACTTCAGTGATTGTGATTTCTAGGAAACCAGAGCAAAGAAACACCACAGCATAGTTGGATTTTCGTATGTAAGTAGCATCAAAGTGGATATCACTTCAGTGATTGTGATTTCTAGGAAACCAGAGCAAAGAAACACCACAGCATAGTTGGATTTTCGTATGTAAGTAGCATCAAAGTGGATATCACTTCAGTGATTGTGATTTCTAGGAAACCAGAGCAAAGAAACACCACAGCATAGTTGGATTTTCGTATGTAAGTAGCATCAAAGTGGATATCACTTCAGTGATTGTGATTTCTAGGAAACCAGAGCAAAGAAACACCACAGCATAGTTGGATGTTCGTATGTAAGTAGTATCAAAGTGGATATCACTTCAGTGATTGTGATTTCTAGGAAACCAGAGCAAAGAAACACCACAGCATAGTTGGATTTTCGTATGTAAGTAGCATCAAAGTGGATATCACTTCAGTGATTGTGATTTCTAGGAAACCAGAGCAAAGAAACACCACAGCATAGTTGGATGTTCGTATGTAAGTAGCATCAAAGTGGATATCACTTCAGTGATTGTGATTTCTAGGAAACCAGAGCAAAGAAACACCACAGCATAGTTGGATTTTCGTATGTAAGTAGCATCAAAGTGGATATCACTTCAGTGATTGTGATTTCTAGGAAACCAGAGCAAAGAAACACCACAGCATAGTTGGATTTTCGTATGTAAGTAGCATCAAAGTGGATATCACTTCAGTGATTGTGATTTCTAGGAAACCAGAGCAAAGAAACACCACAGCATAGTTGGATTTTCGTATGTAAGTAGCATCAAAGTGGATATCACTTCAGTGATTGTGATTTCTAGGAAACCAGAGCAAAGAAACACTACAGCATAGTTGGATGTTCGTATGTAAATAGTATCAAAGTGGATATCACTTCAGTTTGGGGAAGAAATTTGTTCATTTGCACAGTTTATCCTCAGTAATGCACCGTGCAGCACACTTTGTGGTGTCAGGGGGAGAACCGGGGAGAACATTACTCTGGGGAGTAACATGTGTTGTTTACGTATTTTATCCCCAGTAAAACACCATTTACCAGACTTTTCACGTGTGTCAGTACTTTAAAAGGGAGGTAATTTCAGTATGGGGAATAAAATTTGTCGTACGCACATTTTACCCCCAGTAAAACACTATTTACCATATTGTTCATGGTTCCAGTACTTAAAAAAGGAGGCAATTTCAGTTCGGGAAGTAAAATTTGTCGTACGCGCATTTTACCCAGTAAAACACTATTAGCTAGACATTTCATGGTGCCAATACTTCAAAAGGGAGGTAATTTCAGTTTGGGGAGTAAAATTTGTCGTACGCGCATTTTACCCAGTAAAACACTATTAGCTAGACATTTCATGGTGCCAATACTTCAAAAGGGAGGTAATTTCACTTTGGGGAGTAAAATTTGTCGTACGCGCATTTTACTCCCAGTAAAATTCTGTGGGCCAGATTTTTCGTGGAGGGAGTAACTCTGGCGTGGTTTAGGGAGTAAAAATCTCGTACGCCAAATTTACTGCCAGTAAAAATATGCGTACGCGGTTTTTACTCCGGAGTAAATTTGGCGGGGGGTAAATTTCTCGTGTTACACCGGGCTGAAAAGTTTGGGCAATTTGACTTATAGACTTATAGACAAAAATCCAAGATGGCCGCCCGCAATATGAATAAATGCAGACCAAAGACATCATTCGTTCAGTTTAAAGCTACAAACTGCATGAAAACTTTGCTGGTAGCAATTTAAAATTAATTTGTAAAGTTCCATGTAACTGCTATTTGGTGCAGCAGACATTTCCTCAGCCACTTTCCCCCTCCCACTTATCTTCATTGGATCTGGCACTTACAATGGTGTTTTCAGGTATTAGGTACTTTATGGTCACAGAGGCGTCTCTGTGAAATTCGGGTTTCTCCCACCTGGAGAGCGCGTCGCAACCAGAGGCGCGCCACCCCATTTTTTTTTTTTTTTTTTTTTGCATGCGATTTTTGTCACTGATGAGGGAGGGGGAGGGGGGTAAATTTTGACCAAATGACAACTTTTTCGTTGCCACTGGGTTTAGCGTGTGCTAAGTGCATGGGCACACGGGACCTCGGTTTATCGTCTCATCCGAAAGACTCCACGTTCAGACCGTTAAGGCCCAGTGCAGAATGAGAGGGGAAAATCCCCCTGTACCCAGGTTCGAACTCGGGTTTACTTGACACGAAGCGAACGCGCTACCACTGTGCCACTCTACACCCGGTGTTTTCTTCCAAAATCTCACCCATCAGGGTGCCCCTTTAAACTGTATTTGGATCACGACCTTCTTCATCCGTTCGATGTGGTGTGGTTCCAGAACTCCACTCTTTGGTGTTGCCTCGCTAGTCGACGGGACGGCCGCCATGCCTGTTCCGAGAGCAGCCACTTGAGCATCTCTCCCCTGCAGGGAGACACGCAGACAGGCAGAGACTACTGAGGAGGGGGGGGGGGGGGGGCTTAGGTGCACTGTTGGTGCATGCGTTGGGGTGGGGGGTGGAGTATTTGTGTGTGTATGTGTATGTGGGGAGGGAGTGTGTGTGTGTGTGCATGTGTATGTATGTGGGTGAATGTATGTTGGGGAGGGTGTGTGTGTGTGTATGTGCGTTTGTGTGTGTGTGTGTGTGTTTGTGTGTGTGTAAGAGAGAGAGAGACAGAGACAGAGATCGTCACGTTTATATTTTATTTAAACTTGCAAATATAAGACACTTTGGAGAAGAAAAAAGTTTTTTTTAGCAGAGCGTGGTTACGATCCACCGAACTCTGGGTTATTGGGCCCAGCTCGCTTCCACTACACTGAGAGAGAGAGAGAGAGAGAGAGAGAGAGAGAGAGAGAGAGAGAGAGAGAGAGAGAGAGAGAGAGAGAGAGAGAGAGAGAGAGAGAGTGAGAGAGAGAGAGAGAGAGAGAGAGAGAGAGAGAGAGAGAGAGTGAGTGAGAGAGAGAGAGTGAGAGAGAGAGTGAGGGGGAGAGAGAGTGAGAGAGAGAGAGAGTGAGAGAGAGAGAGAGAGAGAGAGAGAGAGAGAGAGAGAGAGAGAGAGAGAGAGAGAGACAGACTTCAGACTTTATTTTACAAGGATAAGAATTTAAGGGTGGGCCTAGTCTTCCATTCTGTCCTTGGTTCTAAGCATGCAATGCATAACTAATACTATAAATGAACATTGAGACACAGGAAAATCGCCAACAGAAACAACAAAAGAAAAAGAGAGAGAGAGAGAGAGAGAGAGAGAGAGAGAGAGAGAGAGAGAGAGAGAGAGAGAGAGAGAGAGAGACAAAGAGAGAGAGAGTCTGACAACGTTTGCAAGCACGCTTGAATGCGTGTTTTCGTGTACGTGTACGTAAGAAATGTTTGGATCTCTTTTACTTTGATACAGGTCATATACTTTGATTTCATTTTACAAACGCTAATACAAACACAGATCAGGAGTGTATATTTTTACAATACAAGTATCGTTTTGAGGACTGTACTTCTGATCTGAATCTCTATTGAGAAATAAAATAAACAATGTTTTCCCTACAATTTTTGTATAGGATTCCTGGAACATTGGTATGTATGTGATATGTGCGCATGCGTATGTAAAGCAAATAATTCATGCATGTTTTAGGGGGGGTGAAACGCACAATATGTATGTGTGTGTGCGTGCATGTGTGCGCTCTAGATATCTATCTCGTGCCTGTCTCTGACTCGTCTGTCTGTCTCACTGTTCTCTCACTCTTGCTCCCTGTCTGTCTGTCTGCCTCTCTCTCTCTCTCTCTCTCTCTCTCTCTCTCTCTCTCTCTCTCTCTCTCTCTCTCTCTCTCTCTCTCTCTCTCTCTCTCTCTCTCTCTCTCTCTCTCTCTCTCTCTCTCTCTCTCACCCAGGGCTGGTAGATAAATCGTATTTCCCTAATATTCTCAAAAAAGCAAAAGTCATACCGCTGTTTAAATCTGGAAATAAAATGGACCCCTCAAACTACAGACTTATTTCTATTATTTCTCTTCTTTCTAAACCTTTAGAAAAGCATATCCATAAACATTTAGCTTCTCATATATCTAAATATGATCTAGTTCATCCAACCTATCTGGATTTCGATCTAATCATTCTTTTCATACTGATTTAATAAAGTCGGTAGATCGGTGGTTGACATACATTAATAATTAAAGTTTACTGGTGTTCTATTTGTTCATTTATGTAAAGCTTTGGATGTCATTGATCATAACTTATTATTACGTAAACTGAACCTTTACTCAGACCCGTCCTTTCTCTTATTAAGACGTTTCTTACTAATCGTCAACAATCCGTATTTCTCAATAACAAGCAATCCAGTTGTTTGTCTCTTAAATTTGGTGTACCTCAGGGGTCAGTTCTTGGTCCTTTACTTTTCTTACTATATATAAACGAGATCCCCTTATGCATTAAAGACTCGTGCAAACTTTTTGCAGACGATACATCAATTCATTCGAATCATTCTGATTTGAAACAGTTATCAGTTAACCTACAGGAAAATGTAAATCAATTAAATTATTAGACAGAACTCATTCATATGTCCTTAAATGAACAGTAAACTAAGTATATGGTTTTTACTTCTCGTCAAAAAAGACAAAATTTGATTTCTGCCATGCCCCCTCTATTCAATCAAATAGAAGAAGTCAGCACTCACAAAGTTTTAGGAATCACTAGGGGGCAACAATCTTCCCTGGTCATCCCATGTATCCAACTTAAGCAAACGTGTCTCACAAAAACCTTTTCAGCTTTCTAAACTTAAAAACTTTCTTGATGTAAACGCCCGTAAGTATTTCTACCATGCGTGCGTCCAATCTGATGTTGACTACTCTTCTACTCTCTATGACACCAGCAGTGCCAACACATTCAAACCTTTGCACAGGACCCATAAACTTGCCATAAAAGCAGTACTTACCAAAACAACAACGCTAACTACTCCAGAGTATACAGCATTACATGTTTTACCTTTTTCTTACAAACTTGAATACAACAAAGCAGTAATGATGTTTAGAATTATGAATCAGTCATCACCCTTAAATATTTCAGCAAGATTTCCAATCAATCAATCAAGATACAATAACATTATAATCAAAACAAAACCAAGAATTGATTTGTTTAAAACTAGTTTAATTTATTCTGATGGAACACTTTGGAATTCTATCCCATCACATTTCACACAAAAAAGCATTAACTCCTTTAAAGCAGCATGCAAACGCCTTTTAAGGATGGAAACAGATACATCAATCCAAGTGTAATTTGTGATCTATGGTGTCATTTTTTTAATGTCATAAGTTTATTTTTTCACTCTATTCCTGGTATGAAAGCATAAATCATGCATGGTTTGTCTATTCTACTTGGTGATTTGAATTATGTGTGCCATATTATATACAGAAGATGGTGACATAGGTCTAAATATTACCCATGTGCCATTTAAATCAATCATTGTACCTTTTCCCGCCTCCAAGCCCTCGATCTCCCCATCACCTTCTTCCTGTATTAGTCTTGTACATTGATGATGTATATAAAGCTGTGTTATGTTATTTATGGATATTTACTTTTCTTGAATGCGTTGTAGTAGTATTATTTGCTACGCAAGCGCTTCATTTTTTGTATATTTTTTTGCTAACCTTTGCTTTGCTTAGCCTCATGGCTGAGTGTAAAAAAGCCATTTGTATGTCTGGCCCTGCCATTATGGGACTCCCTAGCAGCAAAAAGATGAAACTGGTGACGTTTCATTGCTCCGTGACATCGGTTCGACCAGCACGCAACAAACCTGCCCTACCAACGGTCCGGGATAGGAGGGACACCCATGGACAATGTCCTGAGAGCACCAAGGGCGTTGGCTTCACCCTCCCTGTCCCATCCCATACTAGAGTCCGCTACTCCCGCAAACCCAAACCCAAACTACCCATTCGAGTCCCAACCCAGCCCAAACACGCTGAGACGAAACGCCAACAGTCTCAGAAGCTGTACGACGGCAGGACGGCACGGGACCTTCCACCACGCAGAAGAGGACAGTCTGTGCAGATACGAAACGGCCCACGGACGCCAAGGACGCCAGCAACCGCTGCAGAAGAAAGACCGGAGCCACGGTCACACACCCTCAAAACCCCCGATGGTGGCACCCATCAGAAAAACGAGGGACACCTGCGACCATCGCCGCTGCAGGCCAGGCCATCCATCACGTGGCCTGACCAACCTGACTCCAGAGGGGGCAACCCGGGCGCCGGCAGAGCGAACGACACTTCAGCTTCCCCGGGGCCAGACCACCCCCCCAGCCAGGCCTGCGATGATCCAGCCGGATCCACAAACCACCCAACAGACTCTATAATCGAACATAACCTCTCAAAAAACAGAAAAGGGAGAAGAGCATGCCGCAGAAAAGTAGTAACAAATGGGAACATACGCAGACATGAACAATCAGTACAAAGGAAATGATCAAAATACACATTTGCACACAAACATTTTTCAATGCAAAAGTATAAAATGCACGCAACGGTAAACTTTTGTGTGTTAATGTTTGTGACTATATACCTACGTAACCTCTGTGTGTGTTTCAATATAATCCTGTAATCCTTCTTTATAAGCGCATGATGAAAAGTACCTATACATGGCAGTTGAGCTTTAGAGGCGTACTACTATCTCTTACTCTGTTTCAAAGTGACAATCATAGAGTCATACGTTTATGCTCGTGGTAGCTTATCATCTGTCGTAAATGGTGTAATCGTAACTTTAACATAGCTATAATTTAATGTGTGGTTAAGATAACTGTAGAAAGCAAACCAAGCAAAGAACTGAAAGTGAAGTGAACAATGACTCTGAACAACGGTGACTCAAGTGAACAAGAACTGACAATAACAGTTTCCTCTTCCTAACATGCGAACAGCCATGGACATTTCCTTTTGTAAGAGGAGGGATGTAGTGATATCATTAATAGGTGTACATGTGTAGTCATAGTTGCAACAACTCTTAGAATAGGCTTAACTAGCTGACCTCACTCTTCCTGCTCTGTCACTTATGCTCTTCACGTGCCACACTCTCGATTGGTCAGTCTGGCACCAAAACAACGCTATCTCTCCCGTCCCACCCTGTCTACTTCTAGCCTACTCGCACTCTCCTACCAGACACGCTATCAGCAGCAAGCCTTTGTCTCTGTGTTCTTTGCTTATCCTGTACACTGCGTAGTGTTAATAAACGTGCTTACATACATGATCCTTGTTGTCAGTTGTGTTTCCTCTAGATGTAATGCACGCGTCAGTGAACCCACAACAACAACAATAACAATAACAACAACAACAATAACAACATCAGACAACTCATTATAGTATGCTTATCTTATAACCCTGATTAAACAAAACTTCGTTCGTTTCGTTCGTTCGTTCACTCACACACACAAACAGAGAGAAGAGAGAGAGAGAGAGAGAGAGAGAGAGAGAGAGAGAGAGAGAGAGAGAGAGACAAAGTCAAAGTCAAAGTCAAAGTCAAAAATACTTTATTATCACGTTAGGTGAAATTACAGCGTGGTCTCGTACAAGCACAATACAATCAAAGAAACACATTTGCATGCATGAAAAATGGAAACAAAACTAAGGAAAAATGAATGACAAATCATGCTTCGCAAAAAAACATTGAACATAGTTAGGGTCGATAGAATCTCATTTGTTCACCCCCACCCTACCCCAAACCCCCACCCTCTCCAAGTCACCCCAAGCTTTCACATATTTTTTGTCCCTTCCCGTTCCCAACATTTCATGCGCCTCTCTCTTCTCTCTCTCTCTGTCTCTCTCTCTCTCTCTCTCTCTCTCTCTCTCTCTCTCTCTCTCTCTCTCTCTCTCTCTCTCTCTCTCTCTCTCTCTCTCTCTCTCTCTCTCTTACACACATACACACACAGACATAGAGACATACAGACAGACAGACACACACACACGCACGTACACGCACGCACGCACGCACGCACGTTCACACACATAGACACACACATACATACACCCACTACTGTGCAGATTGACCAGATATACCTCTAGGCCTAAGCTAATACATAATTCCTCATTATTTGGTCTTAGCAGAGATCTTGTTGAGAAGTTCGACTGACTTAGGGACAAAACTAGCTGAATTTCTAATGGTTCTACAACGAATAGTGCGGAACCGTCTATCAGATGGCAATAGTTCATAGCAATGCGATAGAACGTGACTGTGATCATTAGCGATCTCCCTGGCTTTTTGAACTACACGTTTTTCATACAGCAAATACAAGTTGTCTTGCTTTCTACCCACGATCTTGCTACCAACATTCACAATCTTATTCAGAACACCCTTGGGTTTTACATTCAAGCCACCGTACCAACACATGAACGAAAATGTTATAATAGATTCAAGAAAACAACGATAAAAGCTTTGGAGAAGATCTGTGCTAACATTGAAAGATCTGAGCTTACATCCTTGTTTGGCATTTCTTGGAAACATGATCAACATGAGAACTAAAAGTAAACTTATTGTCTATGATTGTTCCCAGATACTTGTATTCATTTACCCTTTCGACTGTCACACCTTTGATTGTGAGATCTGGCATTGGTACCGGGGATTTCCTAAAGTCGACTACCATTTCTTTTGTTTTTGTTACGTTGAGGTCAAGATAGTTTTCCTCACACCAGGACACAAATTTTTCAACCTGCTCAAAGTAAGTACTGTCTGAGTTAGAAAGGTCAACTAAAGCTGTATCATCAGAGTATTTAATGACAGGGGCAGAATCTGTTCCTTTACAGTCATTTGTGTAAAGGGTGAAGAGAACAGGAGATAAGACAGTGCCTGGGGACAGACTTTGTGGAGGACAGAGCGTTTTGAAATCTCACAGTCTGCGTGCGTTTGAGTAGGAAATCTATAATCCATAAGACTAGTCTATTGTTGACACTCATATTTATTAGTTTATTTGCTAAAAGACGGCGTTGTATGGTGTTAAAAGCAGACGAGAAGTCAATGAAGAGAATTCTGACAAAAGAATTTCGGTTTTCTAGATGAGTGTATGCATTATGTAGAAGTGTGAGCGTTGCATCATCTGTGGATCTGTTCTGCTTGTATGCAAATTGAAGCGGGTCAAGATGCTCTGTTGTGGTCTGGAGAAGACGTTGTAAAACGATTTTTTCAAAACATTTCATAACAATTGATGTGAGTGCGACAGGACGATAGTCATTGAGGCACGATGGACTGCGTTTTGGGGGGGACTGGGCATATTGTAGAGGCCTTCCACTGAGCAGGAATTGTACAAACTCTAAGAGACCAAGAGAACAAAGAACTAAAAACATCTGATAGTTGGGAGGCACACACTTTCAAAATTCGACCACTAATGCCATCTGGGCCCTTTGCTTTCCTAACATTTAGACGAGAAAACACAGACTGAACTACACTTTGTTCTACCTCATACTGTTCTTCATCCGCCCCCTCCCTACCCAACTCATTATGCAAGTCACTCGTAATAGAGTGTAAATCGCTGCTGAAGTCTTGGTTATCAAACCTGCAATAGAATGTGTTCAGCTGGTTAGAGAAATCTTGCTGGCTGTCACTACTATTAGTACTATTATGTGACAGAGCCAGACAGCAGGCAGGCAGACAGGCAAACAGACAGACAGACAGTCTTTATCTTTTCCTCACAGCGGTTTGCTTATTGTTTATCTTCTTCCTTGTTCCGGTTCATGCTATAGACCGAAAGAGTTTGTTGTTGTTGTTGTTGTTGTTGTTTTTGGGGGGTTTTCCCCTTGCAAAGAAGGTTCTCTTCTTCCATAATGTATATTACAAGACAATATTATTGTACAGAACCAAATAACACACTGATTAATTCAATCATACTAAATAACCATCATTATCAAATAAAACAAATCAGCATATAATCCAGGCATGGGAATTAGAGAAGGCAAAAAAAGACTGAAAATTGTGGTCTGGAAGAAGGCATAGAAACAAAGAATAAAAAAATAATTTAAAACCCCCACTGAAAACCGTGTGTGTTGGGATACAGCCCCCAGAAAATGAAGCTTCTTCTGTTATCTAAGCCTTAAAAAACAGTGTTAGAGATAAGACTGATATATTTAATTCATTTTGCATTCATTTATAACCAATAACTTCATTTTTACTCATTGGGCTTCCTTTTGTTTTTAATCTCATAAAATGTGCTCTTGGACCATCAAAAAAACTGAAACTTGCAAACAAAAAGACTGAAGAGGACCATCAAAAAAGCTGAAATCATCCAAAAGACTGACAATTCCCATGCCTGATATACATTAGCAGCAATTGAAAATCAATCTCCTCTAGAATCTACTATCCTGAAACCAGCTTCACAAGGGTTTTATATATTAATGAAGTTATTGGTTACAAATGAATGCAAAGTGAACTAAATATATCAGTCTTATCTCTAACACTGTTTTTAATATAAAGAACAAAGGAAAGAAGAAGAAAAGAGAAGGGAAAAAAAGAAAAAGAAAGTACAGGGAACATAAGAAAGGGGCTTGTGTGATTATGATCAACATGAACATTTCGAAACTAGAATTACTAAAGTATGACAAAGGAAAGCAAATATCCCAATGTAAGTATTAATGCAGTGGACTAAACACTATATATTATGCCAAATCATACACAGACAACAACAACAACAAAAATTTTAATCCCACAAAAAACAACCTTAGACCTACTTAGGTAGCAAGTTTAGGTAAGGCAACCACTTTATGTTGAATTCATCAAGGCGCATTTCCATGGCATGTGTACATTTTTCTAAAATATATTTTTTTTTCAATTCCTGTAGAAAGTTCCTTGTTGTTGGTTTTGTTTTGTGTATTCTGCTATATAGACAAAGTATCTAGCTATTAGTAATAATAGAAAGAGTTGGTTAATATCCGGCCCACTCGTTTAGGTTAGGTTAGGTACATTATAGATTTTTGTTTGACTGATGAGGAAGGAAGCGAGGGGGGTAAATTTTGACCAAATGACAACTTTTTCGTTGCCACTGGGTTTAACGTGTGCTAAGTGCATGGGCACTCGGGACCTCGGTGTATCGTCTCATCCGAAAGACTCCACGTTCAGACCGCAAGGCCTAGTGCAAAGTGAGAGGACAAATCCCCCGTTCCCCAGGTTCGAACTCGGGTTTACTTGACACGACGGGAACGCGCTACCACTGTGCCACTCTTTAGTGACTGCATAATTATAGAGAGGAGGTGACTGTACCAATGTGTTTTCTTCATAGATAGGGCCTGCATCCGAGAACACTTGTGAACACAGTTTGAATAATTGTGATGGTGCATGAGAAAATCCTACATAAGTCGCTCAGAATGTTTTTAGTAAAAGCCAAAAAATAGTCAACAACCCCCAAAATATCATTGTCTTTTTATTTAGGGCATATGTAAGTCTATTTGTATGTGTTCTACCAGCATCCAAAACATGAAAGACAATTTTGAATGATTTCTTTGTTCATTTCATTGTTTTCTAAATCAAGTCAACAGAAAACAAAGAGGCAAAATTGTATCTTCTATGCCCGATTTCTGCAAATGATCTATTTGGAATGCCAAACTTCAAATCATTATAAAATAAAAACTAGACAAGATAACTTAGTTCGGTTTTCTGTGTATTAACAAGGAATCTTTGCTCCACCATGAAATATTTAAATCTCAATAAACACAACACTGATCATTGCAAGCTTTCGTATGTATTACAACACTTCCTCGGGCTTCGTAATCAATCGACTGTATTATGTCATTACGTCATTATTTCAAATTCCATTATGTCTGTTTTTCCTATGCACTGTAACAATTATTCTGTAGGAAGTTTGACAATGGGTCGTCCGGAAATGTTCCTAAACTTGGAGTGTTCCATACTAAGTAAGCGTAAAGGACTGTGCTGAGTTGTGGTTTAAACAAGCCCCATCGTCACGTGACGCCCACTGTAACAGCAAAAACAGAAAGACCTGACCACACCCCATTTCGGTGGACCAGAAGCTCTTTCGAAGCCTGTAAGACCTGCAACATAATTTATACGGCCACCTTCATATTGGATGCTGGGGTGTACTAGAAGAAGAAGAAGAAGACAAAGAAGAAGAATTAGAAGAAGAAAAAGAAGAAGAAGATGAATTAGAAGAAGAAGAAGAAGACGACCCCCATCCATTTTTATTTTTTGCATTGAACACGTTCACTGACAAACGGTGTTCTGCTGTGGTCGGAAAAGGGATAGGCTTAGGAACAGTCTTGGCTTATTTTGTCATAAAACTGGCAGAAGCAGACTTTAAGATTTAGGGTCGTAAACGCGAAGGGTGTGTGTGTGTGAAGGAGGCCTACAACTTTGCCAAGATCTGAAGCAGACTTTAAGATTGAGGGTCGTCAACACGAAGGGTGTGTGTGTGTGAAGGAGGCCTACGACTTTGCCAAGATCTGAAGCAAAAACAGTTTCTGACGTGGGAGTTCTACACATACGCAACTGATATGGAACGCTGACAAATTCGTCATGCTTACTAAAGTTTTATTTGTGTTCATGTTTAGGCCTATAGGCCATGCTACGTGCTCGTAATACTTCTTCTGCGTTCCCAGGCCGTATGGCCATAATGGGTAAGGTACGTATGTGTCCGGTGTTAAGTTTTCACTGGTCTCCCCGCTGTGTACAGCCGACACATTCTGATTTTGGAGGAGCTCAAGGGAGAAAACTTACTTGGAAGATATTTAATGAAAAAAGGCAGAAGAATGGGCCAATAAGTCAGAAAGATAGTAGATGATCGAAAGCAGAGGGGAAAGGCAGAGTCAAAGAGAGTGGTAGATAAGAGGAAGTTACAAGCACAGAACTTCCAGGAGGTGGGGGGACTATTTTTTTTACGAAAGAACCCCGGTGTCCCCACGGGGGGGGGGGGGGGGGGAGACTCGTGGAGGGGGCGGGGTCGTCCAGCTCCCCGTATGGAGGCACGAGGCATCCACCCACTGCCCCGCTCGTAATATATTGTTCACAATCTTTTTATTTTATAAATTATGTTTACATTCAAACCGTTTATTTATCCACTTGTGTTTTTTGCGCTTTGTATTTTCAGCGTTCCCAACAGTTTCCCAGTGATGTAATCTAATAGGGTCTTGTTTCATTTTGTGAGTTGCTTGCT
This sequence comes from Phymorhynchus buccinoides, assembly GCA_017654935.2. Taxonomy (NCBI): domain Eukaryota; kingdom Metazoa; phylum Mollusca; class Gastropoda; order Neogastropoda; family Raphitomidae; genus Phymorhynchus; species Phymorhynchus buccinoides. Next base: position 6,897,642 of record CM065708.1, on the reverse strand, counting down.
TGATTCGTTTGGTAAGTTTACAATGTTTTCAGTTTTTCTTCTTTTTCTTTAATTATCAAAGAGCTTTTCAAGATAATTAGAAGAGGATGTTATTCATTTTAGTGTGACTACACCACAATTTCATTTGTTTGCCGTGAACTGTCACGCTACATATTAAGTGACTATTGGCTAACAATGGACTAGGCGTCATGCTGGGTTGCACGCTGAACGAGCGCTGGCTGGCCAGGTCATAAACAAACTTTAGATTAGGGCGTGCTCTCCCCAAGTTCGTTGATGCTTATCCCACAACGTGGCCCTATCAACTATTGGCCACTGCAACTAGCGTAATTAACGCCCTTGACAAGAGTTAAGCCCTTGTGATCAGTATCCAAAAGGGCATTCGCTCTTGCAAAAGGCAGCCATTAAGTGGCCTCAAATAGGGTTATTGGCTCTTGTTTTGCCAAAGGGCATTCACTCTAGCAAAAGTGTTGCAGTGGCCGATAAATAGGGTTATTGGCGAGAGTTCCCCCACCCACCCAGGGCATTCACTCTAGCAAAAGGTGTGTTTGGTCGGATGCAGAAAGCTACTCAATTCACCACCTGTTTGGTCAATACTCAACCATCTTCCCCCACCCACCCAGGGCATTCACTCTAGCAAAAGGTGTTCTTTGCAGTGGCCAATAGATGCGGATGCAGAAAGCTGGGACCTTCAATTCACTGTACACCTGCTCGAAATCTAAAGTTCTGAAATGGCAACGGACAGGACAAGAACTGCTGTGCTGCTGCTGATGACATTATATCTGACAACTTGTTATGGTAAGTAGGCCTACAAAAACACCACACACGCACGCAGGTACACACACGCGCGCGCACACACGCACGCACGCACACATATGGTTGTCCAGGTTGTCCACAATCAATCAGTCAAAATTTATTGTCTTTAACAACATAAAGAAATTCTTTGTCTGGCATGCACATAAAACACACATAAACATCATATAATAAAAAGCCAAGTGTCTGTCTGTCTGTCTGTCTGAAACACAAAACGGGCCTTATAACTCCGCCGGTTTTCGACCGAATCGCTTCAAATTTGCTGTGAGCCCTAACGGGGCGATGGCAACGGCAACCGAGGCGGCCGTGTCATTTGCGTGGTTTGGCAAATGCGCGAAACGCGTATCCACCGGCCTCTCGGCGCCCGTATCTCCGGTATTTCAGGACGGATTGCCCTCGAATTTGGCAGGTAGATGACCGGGGATGGTGACTATCGATGTGCCAAACCGGAAGCGATGCAGAAACGCGCGCGATATACGCCGCTTCACCTTTTCACAAATAACTCTGCCGAGTTTTAACCGAATCGCTTCACATTTGCTGTCAGGCTTGCTGTGGCAGGGGTGATGCCTGGCAGCAAATTTGAAGAGAATCGGGAGAGCGCGTCCCTCTCAGAGCAGCGCCAACGGGAAACGGGGCCTTATAACTCCGCCGTTTCTTAACCGAATCGCTTCAAATTTGCTGTACTCGGCGTTACCAGTACTTGGCGTTACCGTTACTAGGCGTTGCCGTTACTAGGGAGAGCGCGTCACTCTCGGAGCAGCACCAACGGGAAACGGGGCCTTATAACTCCGCCGTTTCTTAACCGAATCGCTTCAAATTTTGCTGTACTCGGCGTTACCAGTACTTGGCGTTACCGTTACTAGGCGTTGCCGTTACTAGGGAGAGAGCGTCACTCTCGGAGCAGCGCCAACGGGAAACGGGGCCTTATAACTCCGCCGTTTCTTAACCGAATCGCTTCAAATTTGCTGTATTCGGCGTTACCAGTACTTGGCGTTACCGTTACTAGGCGTTACCGGTACTCGGAGTTGCGCTAGTAGAAATAATATAAGACATGCAGAGAGAACTACGGGATACCAAATCTGGGTCGGAAACAAATACCCCACCCCATAAAGTGCGTGCAACGTGCTTTATGGGGGGTATTTTGGGGGGAGGTAGAAGATTTCGTATCCTATGGTTCTCTCATGCATAATTTTAAAAAAATACAGTGAATACATCATAAGAACTTAAATTACAATGCAATATAAAACACTTGGAAGTGCACCCTCTCACGCACACGCACACACACACAGACACACACACACACACACACACACACACGCACGCACACACACGCACACACACACACACACACACACACACACACACACGCACACGCACACGCACACGCACACACACACACACACACACCACCCCGTCCCCTTCCCCACACATATTATTCACAGTCTCCACCCTGAACCATACCTCTCCCCCATCACCCCCACCCCCACCCCCACATTGTGTGGCTTCGTGGGTGTGTTGCCAAGATATAATACATTATTTAAGGGACAGAGACAGAACCTCCCCTTAAAGGTGGACCCTGACGGATGAGTTTTTGCAAGAAACACGTCGAGATCATCAGAAAGACAGCCTTTTCAAGGATCGGAATACTCACTTTGCTCTGGTTTCCTAGAAATTAAACCGTCAAAACGGCGATTCCTTCATGGCGGAGATGCCGGAGAGAGTAGCCATTTTGGGTGAGGTGGGTGGAGGTCACTCATTGTGGTTGAAGCGTTTTCTTTTTTTGTAGTGCAGTAAAACCAAATTGGTGCTATTTCCTTTGTTGTGAGCGAAACTCCTTTAGATAAACTGTATAACATTTAAAAAATAAAAAATAGAAAGGCTTGTATTGCGAAAATTTCGTGCAAACGATTTGGCGGCCATTAGAAAAGAGACGGCACACGCCGAAATAATTTGACTTCCAGCACGTCCGCCAAGGAGGAATCGCCGATTTGACGGTTTGATTTCTAGGAAACCAGTGCAAAATGAGTGTTGCGATCTCTGTAAAGGGTGTTTTCCTGGTGATCTCGACGTGTTTCTTACAAAAACTCATCCGTCAGGGTGCCCCTTATGAATACCGTCCATAAGGGTCCGGTTGGACGCTAGTCTCATCATCATCCAACCTCCACATTGGGGAAACCTAGTTATCTTTCTTAGAAATAGTTTACCACCTTCTGGAAGTCCCGGGTGTGCTCGTAGCTTCCTCTAAGCTGTCACTCTCTTTCACTCTGCCTTGTCCCTTTGCTTTCTGTCATCTGCTATCTCAGTTTCTGCCTTCCTTGTCCATTCTCCTGCCTTTGTTCGGGAAACTCTTGATGTTCGTGACAAATTCAGGTGTTGTTGTATTTACAACGTTGTGTACCATAAAAATCAGTGTCCAAAAGTGTCTTCTTTTTATAAAAACAACAACATTGCTTTAAGTTTGATGTGGGCGTATTGCCAATGACTCAAATTAACCGATGTTAGCATTCCTTCTACGTTTCTATGGTCATTCCTGAAATAGGGCTTAGCATAGGTAGTGGGCCTGATGAAGCTGATTGAGGCAAGGGTTCCCTGACGTTCTATGGTCATTCCTGAAATAGGGCTTAGCATAGGTAGTGGGCCTGATGAAGCTGATTGAGGCAAGGGTTCTCTGACGTTCTATGGTCATTCCTGAAATAGGGCTTAGCATAGGTAGTGGGCCTGATGAAGCTGATTGAGGCAAGGGTTCCCTGACGTTCTATGGTCATTCTTGAAATAGGGCTTAGCATAGGTAGAGGGCCTGATGAAGCTGATTGAGGCAAGGGTTCCCTGACGTTCTATGGTCATTCCTGAAATAGGGCTTAGCATAGGTAGTGGGCCTGATGAAGGATCGAGGCAAGGGTTCCCTGACGTTCTATGGTCATTCTTGAAATAGGGCTTAGCATAGGTAAGCCTGATGAAGCTGATTGAGGCAAGGGTTCCCTGACGTTCTATGGTCATTCTTGAAATAGGGCTTAGCATAGGTAGTGGGCCTGATGAAGCTGATTGAGGCAAGGGTTCCCTGACGTTCTATGGTCATTCCTGAAATAGGGCTTAGCATAGGTAGTGGGCCTGATGAAGCTGATCGAGGCAAGGGTTCCCTGACGTTCTATGGTCATTCTTGAAATAGGTAGTGGGCCTGATGAAGCTGATCGAGGCAAGGGTTCCCTGACGTTCTATGGTCATCCTTGAAATAGGGCTTAGCATAGGTAGTGGGCCTGATGAAGCTGATTGAGGCAAGGGTTCCCTGACGTTCTATGGTCATTCTTGAAATAGGGCTTAGCATAGGTAGTGGGCCTGATGAAGCTGATTGAGGCAAGGGTTCCCTGACGTTCTATGGTCATTCCTGAAATAGGGCTTAGCATAGGTAGTGGGCCTGATGAAGCTTATTGAGGCAAGGGTTCCCTGACGTTCTATGGTCATTCCTGAAATAGGGCTTAGCATAGGTAGTGGGCCTGATGAAGCTGATTGAGGCAAGGGTTCCCTGACGTTCTATGGTCATTCTTGAAATAGGGCTTAGCATAGGTAGTCAGCCTGATGAAGCTGATTGAGGCAAGGGTTCCCTGACGTTCTATGGTCATTCCTGAAATAGGGCTTAGCATAGGTAGTCAGCCTGATGAAGCTGATTGAGGCAAGGGTTCCCTGACGTTCTATGGTCATTCTTGAAATAGGGCTTAGCATAGGTAGTGGGCCTGATGAAACTGATTGAGGCAAGGGTTCCCTGACGTTCTATGGTCATTCTTGAAATAGGGCTTAGCATAGGTAGTGGGCCTGATGAAGCTGATTGAGGCAAGGGTTCCCTAGCGTTCTATGGTCATTCCTGAAATAGGGCTTAGCATAGGTAGTGGGCCTAATGAATCTTTATTGAGGCAAGGGTTATCTGATGTTCTGTGTGCGGTGACCTTGATCTTGATGCAGATCGTTGAAGGGATCTGGTAATGGAATTACACGCCAACGGGTTAATTAATTTAACCCTTTCAACGCTAGCCATTCCTCAGCCAAAAATTACCATTAAACTTACCCGGGTAGAGAAAAGATTGTGTCTGCAATATTGGGGATTCCTCTATGACATGCATAACAAAGGGCCTATCCTTAGCTCCCAAAATTAAAGACATTCGGATGGCTTGGAGTCAAAACGGACTATCTTTAGATAGTCCATTGACGTATTATTGGATTTATTACAAAAACTAATAACTTGTATCAAACAATGACTGCAGAAATATAAAAAGGGGGTTTTGCTTTTTATATTTCAGCAGTCTGTTTTTTATACAAGTTATTAGATTTCGTAATAAGTTCAATAATATAAGTTCAATAATAAGATGCCCTTTAGTGACATGGGTGTTAAATTATTGTGGTGCGAAGAGGCGACAGTGGCGATGAAAGGGTTTTAAAGGGGATTAAAGGAGACCCGTTAAAAACTGGGAAGAGTACTTTAACCAAAAAGCTTAGTACAGATTTTTTTCTACTGAGTGTTTTTGCTTTATTCCATCAAAAAGAAAACAGACCTTATATAGTACACAATCTCACACACACATACCATTTTACCCAATCGGACACAAAGTGGGGGCTGCATTTTTTTTTATGTGTGCGTGCGTGCGCGCGCGTGTGCGTGTGTGTGTGTGCGCGCACTTGCGCGTGTGTGTGTGTGCAGGCGTAAAACTGTCACCATGCGGCGACGACAACACGGCAGAAATAGGAAAAACCGACAACGTTCTCGACTGTTCAGACTTGGACAACGGACTCCCAGTGACCTGGAACGCACAGAGAGGCTATGAAATCATCCATGCAGGCACCTGTCAAGCTGGCACACAGCCTGGGGACTGTGACCGTGGGTCTGTTTCCGTCTACAAGGCCAAAAGACTGTCCGGGACACAAAGTCAGCTCGTTTATAGGTTATCATATTGGGGCTTTATATCCAACCTTTGGCTAAATCAGTATATAAGTTGTGGAAACAGCGACAACAACAAGGCCACCTGTGCCATGGATTATGTCGGTAAGTTATTTAGTTCACTCTGAGAATTTCACACAGATAAGTCTCTGGGGCTAAAAAATACAAGTGAACTACTAAATCATATAGTAAAAAGCCAAGTGTCCGTGTGTGTGTCTGTCTGTCTGTCTGTTTTGAAATACAAAACGGGCCTTATAACTCCGCCGTATTTCGACCGAATCGCTTCAAATTTGCTGTGAGCCCTAACGGGGCGATGGCAACGGCAACCGATGCAGCCGTGTCATTTGTGCGGTTCGCGCCCGTATCTCCGGTGTTTATGGACCGATTGCCTTCGCATTTGGCAGAAAGATGACCGGGGACGGTTACTATCCGTGTACTAAACCGGAAGCGAGTCGGTTTAGAAACGCGGGTGCTATATGCCGCTTCACCTTTTCACAAATAACTCCGCCGTTTCTTAACCGAATCGCCTCAAATGTGCTGTCAGGCTTGCTATGGCCCGGGCAAAGCCTGGCAGCAAATTTGAAGAGAATCGGGAGAGCGCGTCACTCTCAGAGCAGCGCCAACGGGAAACGGGGCCTTAACTCCGCCGTTTCTTAACCGAATCGCTTCAAATTTGCTGTACTCAGCGTTACCAGTACTTGGTGTTACCATTACTAGGCGTTACCAGTACGGTGCATTGCCAGTACTAGGCGTTGCGCTAGTACCAACTATTTATTAATGAATGGGGCAGACGGTGGATGCCTCGTGCCTCCATACGGGGAGCTGGACGACCCCGCCCACTCCATGAGTCTCTCCCCGTGGGGATACCGGGGTGTCTTTTGTAAAAAAAAATAGTTCCCCTACCTTCTGGAAGTTCTGTACTTGTAACTCCCTCTAATCTGCCACTCTTTGACTCTGCCTTTTCCCTTTGCTTTCTATCATCTACTACCTTTCTGACTTATTGGCCCATTCTCCTGCCTTTAAAAAAAAATCTTCGAAATATTTTGTCCTCCTTTGAGCTCCTCCGAAATCAGAATGAGTCGGCTGTTCGCAGCGGGGAGACCAGTAAAAACTGAAAACCAGACACATATGTACCTTACCCAGTAATGCCATATGGCCTGGGAACGCAGAAGAAGAAGAAGAAGAATTGATTAATTATCTAGCGAAGGGTAGGGAACTATTGTTTCGCTTTTGTCCGTGTGATGTCCGTACTACATGCGTTCATCCATCCGTGCGTCTTGATATCATGTTTGGTCAACCTATGGCGATATTTTTCACGCCAGAGGGCAGTCAATGCACTAGGGGCTTATCACGCGATTTTCTTACTTGGGCGTAGTGAGAGAGAGAGAGAGTGATGGTAGGACCACTCACTGTCTCTCTCTCTTTCTTTATCCCCAACTAATACCGCCAGAGGGCAGTCAATGCACTAGGGGCTTATCACGCGATTTTCTTACTTGGGCGTAGTGAGAGAGAGAGAGAGAGAGAGAGTGATGGTAGGACCACTCACTGTCTCTCTCTCTTTCTTTATCCCCAACTAATAATATAGAGAGGATTAGCCCCACACGAGCGTCATGCCCTCTGGCGTGAGAAAAATCGCACTAAGTCTCTCTTGATATTAGCCATGCATTGACTGATAGTATTAGTGTTTTATCTTGAAAACCATTCAGTCTATTTAAATCAATTTTGGTACGCATGCAAGTTTCAGAAGATATTAGCCATTGACTGATAGTATGATAGACTGATTAGCCATTGTGTTAGTGTTTTAAGATTAAAGGTAGACCCTGACGGATACGTTTTTGTGATGATGTATGTGATGATGCTTGCTCTTTCTGAGAACCCCTACCTCCAAGCAGGACATTAAAGGGGCACCCTGTCGGATTAGTTTTTTGCAAGAAACACGTCGAGATCACCAGAAAGAGAGCCTTTTCAAGGATCGGAACACTCACTTTGCTCTGGTTTCCTATAAATTAAACCGTCAAAACGGCGATTCCTCCTTGGCGGAGATAGTAGCCATTTTGGATGGGGTGGGTGGAGGTCACTCATTGTGGTTGAAGCGTTTTCTTTTTTTGTAATGCAGTAAAAAAAAAATGGAGCTACTTCCTTTCTTGTGAGCGAAACTCCTTTAGATAAACTGTATAAAATATAAAACAAGTGCAACGCTGAGCGGCTGAAAAATCCCCTCGCAGCATCGCCGAGCTACTCCGAAATCGGAATGTGTCGGCTGTACACACAGCGGGGAGACCATTTAGACTATTCATCAAGAAATGTTGTGGAGAAGAAAAAAAACTGCATTGAAAGTGTGTGTGTGAGAGAGAGAGAGAGAGAGAGAGAGAGAGAGAGAGAGAGAGAGAGAGAGAGAGAGAGAGAGAGAGGAGAGAGAGAGAGAGAGAGAGAGAGAGAGAGAGAGGGGAGAGAGAGAGAGAGAGAGAGAGAGAGAGAGAGGGGGGAGAGAGAGAGAGAGAGAGGAGATAGAGCGAGAGAGAGAGAGAGAGAGAGAGAGAGAGAGAGAGAGAGAGAGAGAGAGAGAGTGAGAGGAGAGAGAGAGAGAGAGAGAGAGAGAGAGAGAGCGAGAGAGAGAGAGAGAGAGAGAGAGAGAGAGAGAGAGAGAGAGAGGGAGAGAGAGAGAGAGAGAGAGAGAGAGTGAGAGAGAGAGAGCGAGAGAGAGAGAGAGAGAGAGAGAGAGAGAGGGGGGGAGAGGGAGGGGTGGAGATAGAGCGAGAGAGAGAGAGAGAGAGAGAGAGAGAAGAGAGAGAGAGAGAGAGAGCGAGCGAGAGAGAGAGAGAGAGAGAGAGAGCGAGCGAGCGAGAGAGAGAGAGAGAGAGAGAGAGAGAGAGTCAGACTTTTAACAAAAGAAAGAATAAAAGCCAAGGTGACTGCGTGCGAGCGTTCAGATCTCTCTCCCCCCCCCCCCCCCCCCCCCCCCCCCCTCTCCCATCCCCCCGCGCACGTGTTTGCGAGAGGTTTGTAAGTTTGTAGATTTGGAAAAGAGCGCGGCTCGATGTTTCCTTCGTTAGAGTAGCTGTCATGTCACTGTGTGGTAAAAACAAAACGAGAGGTCAAACCCCCCATGCCATCTCTATTGTGGAAAGCGATAGGGTTGTGTGACAGAGAAGGACTGGGTTGAAGATAGGGGTTAGCGTCAGTTTAGAGTCAGCGTGATAGGTAATATTATATTAAGCACACACTATAAATATTCCCTCAAAGTGGTCTTTCCTGGTATTGCAGTATCTCCAGGATCGACCCACTATCTGTAAGAATGTTTAAAAATTAATAACGAGCGCACAGAAAAATTCATGACAACTGTGTTATAGACCAGACCATTCATCAAGAAATGTTGTGGAAAAAACTGCATTGAAATACATGCAAAACTTCGCGAGATATTAGCGATTATGTGTTTTGGGGTTTGAACCCCGTAACTGGCGCGACCTTGACCTTAATATAAAACTAAATACATCAGTGGATAGCTTGCATCTTGGCAAACTAGTATACCAAATTTGATGCTGATAGACTGAATAGTTTTTGAGAAAAACGGAGGAATAGCCGGACGGACGCCGGACGGACGGACGCCGGACGGACCAGACAGAAACAATACTCCCTTCGGCTGGGGGATTAATAATAAAATAAAAAGGCTTGTATTGCGAAAATTTCGTGCAAACGATTTGGTCTAAACGCAGGCGGCCTTTAGAAAAGAGACGCCTTCTCTTTGGGTGAAATAATTTGACTTCCAGCACCTCCGCCAAGGAGGAATCGCCGATTTGACGGTTTGATTTCTAGGAAACCAGAGCAAAGTGAGTGTTGCGATCTGGTAAAGGGTGTTTTCCTGGTTATCTGGACGTGTTTCTAACAAAAACTCACCCGTCAGGGTGCCCCTTTAAGGTACAAACCCAACATTTCGTGTCTTCGTTGACGGGTCAAGGTCATTTCAGATTCGCGCGTTACTGTAAAGGGCCAGCCACACGTCCACTAAAATCGCACGACTTTACGATACGATTCGATCACGTGATCTCGATGCGCCAATCACATTTTGTTCTTGGAGACAACGTGATCGAATCGTATCGTACAGTCGTGCGATTTTAGTGGACGTGTGGCTGGCCCTTAAGAGAGAAAAGAAGTTGATGTTCACCCATATTTATGCATCTTGGTATCTATGTCAGTTCCAGCCAAAGGTAGCTGTGAGGTGCAGATAGACCCCTACCGACTCAAAGTCAGCGGAAGCTGCCTCTTGCAACCAGGGGCCAGCTCTTTTCGCAACAGATACCGCTGTCGATGGACCAGGAGTGATTTGGCAAGTTTCATCACTGAAATCCTAGTCCTCTATAAGACTTTTCCCCTTTGTTTCTGATGATGGTAATGATGATGATAGTGATAATTGAGTCCTGGTGATAATGATGCTGTTGGGTCCATTACGGGTTGAGACCCGTGACCGGGCTGTCTTCTAGGCTCCCTATCAAATCTATCCCTGGTGTTAACCAGGCCCTGACAGGAACAGACACCTGCAGTGTTGGTCAGGAAATTAGAGCAACACTCTCAATACACATCCGTAAAGTGGATGAAGCTCGACTGTGGCTTCAGTCTTCATATTGAGTCCACACCACATTCACTCTGTGTAGGAGCCGGTCTGGGGATAAAACCCACAAGATCTGGGTAGTCCCGATACGCCACGGGAAAAAACCCACAAGATCTTGATGGGGGGGGCGGGGGGGGGCGGGGGGGGGGGGGGGGGGGTGTTCTTCCGTATAAATAGTTCTTCTTCTTGCGGTTAAGTACCCACAATCAGCAGTTTGATTTGCATGGTACTAGATTTTGGTCCAGGTTAGAAGTCGGAGAGTAGAAGGAAAAAAAAGATCGAGAGAAAGACAGAAAAACCTAGTCTACAATGACCCAGCCAGTTGGTTCTCCCTGTGGATCCCCAACGCGATGCCGCGACAAACAGTTCCACCACCTTCTGGAAGTTCTGTGCTTGTATACAACTTCCTCTAATCTGTCACTCTCTTTGACTCTGCCTTTTCCCTTTGCTTACTGTCATCTACTGTCTGTCTGCCTTACCGGTCCATTCTCCTGCCTTTAAAATAAATGAAATAGATTTTCAAAAAGATTTCCTCCAGCCGAAGTCGGACATGCTGGGCCTGATTATTTCTCTTACTTAGGCGCATAACGGCAGCATGACGCATCTGCGCTCATAATTGACAGGGAACTGTCTGAGCGATCGAAGAACTGAAGAAGACTGCAGCTTAGCTTTGTTTGATGAATGTGTGGCCACATGTTTCATATTCTGTTCATCCTCATGTGCCCTAGAGAGGGCAGAGGATTATTATTAATTAAATTGTGTGTCGAGTCAAATCAAGTCAAGTCAACAGTTTATTTAAAGATGGACATTGAATAAGCAAACATACATGCTTTTTTTTCATCAAGCCATCTATATAACAAAGACAAAATGCAAACACACATGCACAATACACAAACTATAATACTTATTTACGTAGAGAAAAAACACACAACTGTGTGTGTGTGTGTGTGTGTGTGTGTGTGTGTGTGTGTGTGTGTGTGTGTGTGTGTGTGTGTGTGTACGTGCGTGTGTGCGCGCTTTCGTGTGTGTGTGTGTGTGTGTGTGTGTGTGTGTGTTTTCCTCAGCCATCGTGGAAATACGAGGTGAGCCTAACCAGGAACACGTACCAGACCGGGTGCGTGATGAGCGCTCAGTCACTGCCTGCAGAAACAGGTGCCTCCACCTACACTGTGACGCTGATTCCAGGGAGGCAGAAAGTGATCGCTGGTGAGTAGTAGTAGTAGTAGTAGTAGTAGTAGTAGTAGTAGTAGTAGTAGTAGTAGTAGTAGCAGTAGTAGTAGTAGTAGTAGTAGTAGTAGTAGCAAGAGGTATGATTTCGTTACCGGAAGTGAAAGTTAAACCGGAAGTGGGCAGAAAAGCTCAATGGAAGGGAGCTTGAAAAAAATTCCTAGGGAGACATGACGTCATATCCGCCGTTAGCCAACGTCGACCAATAACCAGAATTAAGGAACCGGAATAAACCGGTATTTAACGGTCACAATAATGGTCAATAATGACTTTGGTGACTTACTGGAAGAAGAAGAAGAAGAAGAAGAATGGGTAGTATTTTAATACCAGTCACCCACCCGTGGACACAGAACACGCACGGTTTAATTTCCACTCTGGTAACGAAATCATACCTCTCTCTACTACTCTGGCCCTGTAGTTATGAGTACGAATTAGGTAGTCAACACAGGGAATAGTATGTAAATTAGACTAAGCTCCCAAAAACGATTGGCTGTTTAGCCTAATTTACATACAAATCCCCGTTTTGAATGTCTAATACGCACTCATAGCTACACGGCCTGGTGTTGTCAACATCAGTGCTGTTTGCCTGCAGTGAGATCGTCGGCAATAGTGAGTATCAGAGAGAGAGACAGAGACACAGAGAGAGAGAGAGAGAGAGAGAGAGAGAGAGAGAGAGAGAGAGAGAGAGAGAGAGAGAGAGAGAGAGAGAGAGAGAGCACCGAACACTGAAAAAATGTATTTAACAAAAATAAAGATTTTAGGCGATGCCTATTCTTCCACTCTCTTCTTGGTTAAAAGTAAGCCACAAAATATTGACTAGAAACATGAAAAACAGATGAAAAAATTATTACAAACTAGAAACGCGTTGAGAGAGGGAAGAGAGAGGGAGAGAGAGAGAGGGGGAGAGAGGAGAGAGAGAGAGAGAGAGAGAGAGAGAGAGAGAGAGAGAGAGAGAGAGAGAGAGAGAGAGAGAGAGAGACATAATATACACACAGACAAACAGACAAACACAGATACTATGACTTGTGTCAATCGGTGTGCCTGCATGCTCGCGATCTTTGTGTGTGAGTCTGTGTGTGTGTGTGTGTGTGTGTGTGTGTGTGTGTGTGTGTGTGTGTGTGTGTGTGTGTGTGTGTGTGTGCATGTTTGAGGGTGGTGTAAATGTGTATGCACACGTGTATGCGTGTGTGTGTGTTGGTGTAGGTGTAGGTGTGTGTCTGAGAGTAAGAGAGAATCTGAGGGAGAGACTGATACACGATGATGTTATCTGATTTTGTTACCATTTTTTCTCTCTTATATTGGTTGTCCATTCGATGTGCATGCTTTCGTTGTTGTTGGATTGTGTCTTGTGCAAAACCAAAACGATTTCCTTTGTATTACGATGCATTGGCTGATTAAAGAATCTTGAATCTCTTGTCTGTAGGCCTACTTTATACAGTGCGATGGTAATGAGTTCCTGAAAGACACTCTTACTACTGGTGTTACTTATGTCAGCAGAGAGTTGAATATTCTAAACTCCGTCCATGATGGCAGCGAGTTGTTTTTTTTGCAGTATTAATACAGTAGGCTACAGTTCGTCCATGAGGTTCGGGGGTGGGTGTGGGGTGGGTGATCATTACTATCTGCGGGGTGGAGGGGGGGGGGAGGTTGCTATCATTTAGTTTTGGTAACCGTGACCTTACAGATTTAAAAAAGATATCATATTGATTAAATTATTGTTTTGTTTCCCCTTGGTCTCTCCCAAATTTACAAATTTGTAAACATTGATTTATTATTATTATTATTATTATTATTACTTTTGTTTTGTTCACACTTAAGACTCTTGTTTGTATTCACAGTTTATATTGGTTTAAACGCAGTCTCCATCTGTTCAATCAATTGTGTAATTATGACGTTAATTTAAGGAGCACGGTATAAACTTCGAGCTTATTGTTGCTCTAATTGTCTTTCTGTTTGATCGTTTCCGAGTGAATGAATAAAGATTTGTTTAAACCATATTGTATGTTTGGGTGACCGGAAAGAAAGTCACAGAAAAAACGTCATAGGAAAAAAAGTCACAGATATTTTAGAACAGCTTAGAATCAATTTACTACGTGATCGATTCTTATCGTATACTAGCAAATGTACTCGCTTCGCTTCGTGCCCTCTC
>CM065708.1:6868769-6883426 GCA_017654935.2 Phymorhynchus buccinoides | reverse complement strand
AAAACTCAAAGAGAAACACGCCCGAAACTTGCCAAGTTGTTCTTGTCTATGCAAGTTTAGGCTATGTTCAAATACTACTTGATATAGGCCTATTGTAGAACATAGTTATAAATATAAGCTAATAATTATGCCTGTAATTATAAAAGTAAGTGGGCACAGGAGCAGGTCAAAGCCCCCTCGTCCATTTCTCGGTTCTTTCGTTTGTTTTAGGTCCTTTTTCTTTTTTCTGACGTTGTCTTTCTTACTGCAGATTGAGCACTTAAATCAGGGACATCCCGCTATCGCTACGTGTCGATAACACTACCAAAATAAATCAGTACGGCTATCACTACGTATCGATAACACTACCAAGATAAATCACTACGCCAGCAACTAAGGGTTAGGCTTAGGGGCTAAAATAGGGTTAAACGTAGCTAAGGAATAGGGTCAGGTTACGAAAAGGGTTCGGGTTAGGGTTAGAAATAAGGTTAGGGTTAGTTTGTCAGGTTTCAAACTGACAGATTGGCACAGTCAGTCATCGTCAATTGTTCTCTATGTGGCAACAACGGGTAGTTCTTTCGATACGTAACGATAGCGCTACGCATCCACTTAAAACCTCTATCGTTTTATACATTTTTGTGTTCTTGTTCATCCAATTAAATAATTAAACAGGTGCATTCAATAATAGTAGAAGATAATAAATGGCAAGAGAGAAAAAGAACGCACATGAACCAAGACTGTAAGGTAGGGGGCGGGGGCAGAGGTGTTGATCTGGATCTTGACTTTAGTCTAAAACCGTGTTGACTGTTGGCTTTCTTTGTTTCCTCGTTCAAATGTCCCCACACACATACACACACGCGCGCGCACGAACGCACGCACGCACGCACGCACGCACACACAGGCCGAGCGCACGCACGCACGCACACACATGCACCCAAAAACACACGCACGCCCGGCAACGCACACACAGAAACACGAGCGCGTGCAGACACACACGTTTGCACGCACACGCACGAACGCATACGCACGCACAACGCACACACACACACACACACACACGCGGCGCGCGCACGTGCGCGCATACACACACACACACACACACGTCTTGCGCGAGCGCGCATTGCATGCAGCGCACATGACAAACAGGCAATCATGCCGACACACACGCACGCTAGCGCGCCCAACACAGTTGTCACACACGCGCGCGCGCTGCGCGCGCTGCGCGCACATTGCCACACGCACACAATTGTAATATCACTTTTATGTGAGAAAGACGTTTTGAAACCAAAGAACAACAACAGCAAAACACACACACACACACACACAACACAGCACACACACACACACACACAACACACACACACCCCAAACACCACACACACACACACAACAACACACATAGCACATACACACACGCGCAGCGCGGACAGGGGCAACAACGGACACACACACTACACGACGCGGCGCGGACTTTTTTTACTTTCAGTTTAAAAAGACAATTTGTTAAACCAAAAGAACACAGCACACACACAAGAAACAACCACACACACACAGAGAACCCACACAGCGAAACACACCAGAACACCACACACACACACAAGACCAGCACACACACACACACAATAGACACCACACACACACACAAGAACACCACACACACACACAAGAACACCACACACACACACACAAGAACTTACCACATCCACACCACAAGAAACACCACACACACACACAATACCATCACCACACCACACACACAAGAACACCACACACACACACAAGAACACACACAACACACACACAAGAACACCACAACAACACCCACAATAAACACCAACACAACACCAACAAGGAAAAACACCACCACACACACCACACCCAATAGAAAGAACACCACACACACTACACAAGAACACCAACACACTTTTATCCACACACATACACAAACACACACCAAAAAACCACCACAACACACACAACACAATAACACCACACACACACACAAGAACACCACACACACACACAGAAGAAACACCACACACACACACAAAACACCACACACACACACACAATAACACCCACACACACACGCAAAGAACACTCACACACAACACTACATACACACACAGTGACACACACACAATACACGCACACACACGCTCACGAATACACACACACACCCACACAGTAACACACACACACACACACAATAACACCACACACACACACAAGAACACCACACACACACACTATAACACACGCACACACAGCACATGTCGAATACACACACACACACACACAAGAACACTCACACACACACACATAAACACCACACACACACACACACAATAACACACACACCCACACACACATAACACCACACACACACACAAGAACACTCACACACACTACACAAGAACTACCACACACTACACAAGATACACACACACACACACACACACAATAACCACCACACACAACACACAGATAACACCACACACGACAACACACAATAACACCACACACAACACACAAGAACACCACACACACACACAAGGAAAACACCACACACACACACACACAAACACCACACACACACACAACACACACCCCACACACACACACACACACACACACCACACTCTCACACATTCACTCCTCATCACACACACTCACACACACAACCACCACCTCCACCTACCACCACCACCACCAACAACAACAACACAACAACACACACACACACAACACAACACACACTACACACACACGCACACGGCATTCAACTCACTGCACACACACACCACACTACACACCACCACACCTCCACCACCACCACCACCCCACCACAGACAACACCAACAACACACACATTTCACACAGCACACCACACGCACACAACACACACACACACAAACACACACGACACCACACACAAACACACACACACACCACCAACAACCAATCACCAACCACTCACAACACACACAACAACAACAACATAACAACAACACACAACAACACACAACAACAACACCAAAACACTCACTCACACACAAACAACAACAACAACAAACACACACACACCACACCACACACACACACCACACACACACACACAACACACAAACAACTACAACACACACCCACACACACTCTCACTCTCACTCACACACACACACACACACACACACACACACACACACCACACAGCACACACTACACATGGTGGCAGCATACGCTTGTACAACTCAACATGTCAAGCATTTCAAGTTCTGACGCAATTATGACTAGACCTAAAAAACGACACAAAACGTTTTCTCCAACTTATTTGTGCTCAAAGTTTTAAATTAAACGAACACATTACCTGATGTGTTATGTATGGCTCTGTACCCACGTGTCGTCGATATCACGTCCACAAGGAGCCCGCTCCATAGTCCACGTGGAATAGTGATGGAGACCGCCATCTTAGTCCGTAAACTTTGTGTTGAAAAATGACCGACCCGTATCCCCCCGGATGCGAGCTGTTACAGCACACAAAATCTGTACATAAGATGGCGAACACTTCCGCTATGGAAGACAGGGTCGAGATGCGCCAAGCACGCATCCGGGCGGGCGGGATAGCCATCGGCCCAAACATATCACAGCAATTAGGCTAAGACAAGTCATTATAAGTCACTGGAATGTCTTACTGAGACGGCGCGACCGCACGAAAAGAATCATCTGAAGACTTGAATTAATAATAATACTAATAATAATAAACTGTGCGGGCAAAATTTCGTCTGAATTTTTCTTTATTTCATGAGATAATTGGGAATGGGCTTCCTTACCCGCCCATGGCCTTTTTACCCCGTCTTATCCCAAGCCACCTTTAAAAAAATAATTTTGCACTTACAACCATCAAACTTGTTATTCTCGCCGCCCTTCTTTGACATTGTCCTTGCCCAGACCCAGGTCAAGCCTGATAACTAAACCCAATGTTAATGTCCTTCATTTGACTGGCCACAAACGCTATGACACCATACGCACAGACACACACACACCACCACACCACACTACGGCACAAGATAACACAGCCAGTTGTGAAGAAGAAGAAGAAGGAGAACACGAACTTTTCGGTAATACTTTCAAACAGGAAGTGTTTTCAAACGAGGCCAGTCAAATCGGGAAAACCCTGTTGCTAATTTTTGATTTCAGCTCCCACCCCCCCCCCCCCCACCCCCCCCCACCCCCCCCCCCCCCCCCCCCCCACCCCCCCACCCACCCCCCCCCCCCCCCCCCCCCCCCCCCCCCCCCCCCCCCCTCCCCCCACCCCCCCCCCCCCCCCCCCCCCCCCCCCCCCCCCCCCCCCCCCCCCCCCCCCCCCCCCACCCCCCCCCACCCCCCCCACCTACCCCCACCCCCCCCCCCCCCCCCCCACCCCCCCCCCTTTGTTTAGCCGCCTTGTTGAATCGGCTCTATAGTTGGCGCGACACCAAACGCGAAAGCAGAACGTTTGTTGAATCTGGGTTTATTCTTTGTTCCGAGTAAGGTGCGGCAAAAAGGGAAGTATAAGGTTTTTGTCGCGGCTTGTCTCCTTGGTTTTAACGTTCCATACGTATTTTGAGCATACAGTGAAAATATCCCGTAGGGGGAAAGACGGGGTAAAAAGCGCAATGGGCGGGTAAAAAGCCCACCCCAATTAGCTCATGAAAATGAAGCAAATTTCAGTCAAATTCTGCCCATGAGACGAGTGTTAATGACTAGCATTCGTCTTATGGGCAAATTTTGACTGAAATTTTCTTTTATTTCATGACATAATTCGGGTGGAGGTGGGCTTATACATTCTTCTTACCCGGCCCATGCGCTTTTTACCCCGTCTTCCTTATCAGTCACTGTTAAATCCAGAATGTTATCATTTTGCTTTGGACCTCGTGACAAACCATCAGAGTGCTAGTGAAAAGCTATCATTTATTGTGTATAAAACCCTTTTGATAATGTATGAATTAAATGTACACGAAAATAAATGTATCAAATACATTCATACGTTATTAAATGACATTGGTTTAAGTAGTTTTCGGTTGAATCAAAATTTGCTTGATGTACACCCATTATGGTTCAAAGAGAAAGTGAAGAGATGTCTTAAAGATAGCTTCTTACAAACCTGGTAGCGCTACATGCAAGTTGATATTGATGAGTACATCTTGCAAATCAAGACAGTACTTGTGGCGGTACCATGGCCGATGAGGTTTTAACCGAGGCGTGGTCACCGCCACAAGCTATCTGTATTAATTTAAAAAAATCGGGACTTTATTGGTTTCGTACTGCCTACGAGCATTGCCTCCCCCGTAGGGGAATACGGTGTAAAAAGCGCATGGGCGGGTAAGAAGCCCACCCACATTATCTCATGAAATGAAACGGCAAATTTCAGTCTCAATTTTGCCATGAGACGAGCGTTAATAGTTTCTAGCTATTCGTCCGCCCTCCCCCATGGGCAAAAAATTTGACGTGAATCTGAAATTTTCTTTTTATTTCAGGAGAATCATTGGGGTGGGCCTTTCTTCACTACCCGCCCAAGCGCCTATTTTACCCCGTTCCTTCCCCTATTGTTCCAACCATAATTTATTTGTATTTACAAATGTCCCATATGGTGTCTGATTCAGACCAAGAGGACGTACAACTCCATTCCCCCTCCCCCAGATTTCCCCCCTCCCCCCCGTTGATAATGATGAATTATATATGAATTATAGAATGTTTAAATCTCATTTGGTGTTGATCCCTACTACTTTAGTACTTTCTCAGAATTCATAGTGTTTACCATTCTAAAATTTAGAACAATAATAACTTGCCAGTAAATAAACGTGCGCTACGAAGTGAATACCCTATAAGTGAAATAAATTGCGAAAAATGTAAGAACGTAACGTACATGATGTGGCAGATGAGTTTCATTATTTGTTTGTCTGTCCTTTCTTTAATACTGAAAGAAACAGATATCTTCCGCAGTACTTTTTTGTGCGACCAAATGCGTATAAATTTGATGCTTTGTTTTCCTCGAAACATAAGAAACTCTTGATTAAACTTAAGCACTTTGTTTACAGTTATAAACAGTTCTTGTCGATGATTTGCATGGAGAAAATGTCACATGTTTTGTTTTTTAATTATGGTATAGGTATATTTGGGGGGTACTAGTTAGGGGAAGACTGGGGTAAAAAGCGCATGGGCGGGTAAGAAAGCCCACCCCAATTATCTCATTAAATGAAGCAAATTTAAGTCTCATTTTTGCTCATGAGACGAGCGTTAATGTCTATCATTCGTTTTCATGGGCAAATTTGACTGAAAATTTTCTTTTTTTCATGAGATAATTGGGCTGGGCGTTTGTTACCCGCCCATGCGCTTTTTACCCACGTCTTCCCCTGTCTACTTTCTCGTTTTTTTATAATATAGACATCACCTCTGTTTTGATGATCGATTGTTTAACTATGTGCGTATGCCTACTTTGTTTTGATATTTCTGTGCCCCAAGTGGTACGAAATAAAACATTTGCCTTGCCTTGCATTGCCTTGCCTTGCGTAATAGGTTCTATGACCGATTGGGTGCGCCTATCACACACCTCTCATTGATGTCAGTTTGGGCAATCGTGTAGGGCCTTACTTTATAACTAGACAGCCCCTTCATGTTTACGACCCTCAATCTCAAAGTCTGCCTCTTTTCAGCCGGTACTGCCTTTCTATGAAGATTCATCCTAGGCTGGTCCTACCCCCATCCTTCCGGAGAAAGGCAGGAATGTTTATTTGTGTGTGTGTGGTGTGCGGTCTGGGCTGTATTGTCATGAAACCGCTGATTGTCTCTCCCCACCCACCAACGGTCAGACGTCACTCTCTCATCTCTTTTCCCTCTCTCTTTCAACTCTCTCTACCGATCTTTCTCTCTCTAATCTACCTCTCTCTCAGTACTACCCGCCTCTCCTCTCTCATCTTTCTGTTATCTTCCTGCGATCTCCTCCTCTCCCTCTTTCTCTTTCTCTGTTATCTCGTTCGGATTCTCTCTCTCTAGTCTTCTTCTCTCCTCTCTCTCTATCTCTCTCTCTCTCTATCTCTCTCTCTCTCATTCTCTCTCTCCATTCTCTCTCTCTCACATCTCTCGCTCTCTCTCTCTCTCTATAAATCTCTATCTCTCTCTCTCTCTCTCTCCTTGCTCTCCTCTCTCTCTCTCTCTCACACATCTCCTCTCTCTTCTCTCTCTCTCTCCCCCCCCTCTCTCTCTATTCTCTCTCTCACCCCTCTCCCTCTCTCTCCCCCTCTCTCTCTTTCTTCTGTTATCTCCTGCGATTCTCTCTCTCTCTCTCTCTCTCTCTCCTCTCTCTCTCTCTCTCTCCTCTACCTCTCTCTCTTCTCTCTCTCCCTCTCTCTCTCGACTCTACTCTCTTCTCCCTCTCTCTCTCTCGCTCTCTCTCTCCTCTATCCTCTCTCTCTCTCCACCCCCCCTCTCTCTCTCTCTCCCCCTCTCTCTCTTTCTCTCTCTCTCTTTGTTCGTCTCTCTTGCGATTCTCTCTCTCTCTCTCTCTCTCTCTCTCTCTTCCTCTCTCTCTCTCCAGTCATCTCTCTCTCTCCCTCTCTCTCTCTCTCTCTCCCATCTCCTCCTCTCCTCTCTCTCTCTCTCTCCATCTCTCTCTCTTCTCTCTCTCTATGGACCTTGGAGCCCTCTCTCTCTCTCTCTCCTCTCTCTCTCTCTCTCTCTCTCTCTCTCTCTCTCTCTCCACTCTCTCTCTCTCCCTCTCTCTCTCTCTCTCTCTCTCTCCCTCTCTCTCTCTCTCCCCCCCCCCCCCCCACTGTCCCTGAGAGAGTTGGTGGAGGTGTATCACCCCAAAAGACGCAAAGAACTTGAGGTGGAGGTCAAGATGTAGGGGGGGGGGGGGGGGGGGTGATGGTGCCGCGTGGGGAAACCCTACATAAGTCGCTCAGAATGCTTTTAGCAAAAGCAGGGTGTAGAGTGGCACAGTGGTAACGCGTTCGCTTCGTGTCAAGTAAACCCGAGTTCGAACCTGGGCAACAGGGGATTTTTCCTCTCACTTTGCACTAGGCCTTACGGTCTGAACGTGGAGTATTTCGGATGAGACGATAAACCGAGGTCCCGTGTGCCCATGCACTTAGCACACGTTAAACCCAGTGGCAACGAAAAAGTTGTCATTTGGTCCAAATTTTACCCCCCCCCCAACCCCCCCCCCCCCCCCCCCCCCCCCCCCCCCCCCCCCCCCCCCAATTACCCCCCCCCCCCCCCCCCCCCCCCCCCCCCCCCCCTTCCCCCCCCCCCCCCCCCCCCCCCCCCCCCCCCCCCCCCCCCCCACCCCCCCCCTCTCCCCCCCCCCCCCCCACCCCCCCCCCCCCCCGCGCCCCCCCCCCACCCCCACCCCCCCCACCCCCCCCCCCCCCCCCCCCCCCCCCCCCCCCCCCCCCCCCCCCCCCCCCCCCCCCCCCCCCCCCCACCCCCCCCCCACCCCCACCCACCCCCCTTTTCTTCCTCATCAGTCACACAAAAAAATCGCATGCAAAAAATAATAAAAATGGGTGGCGCGCCTCTGGCTGCGACGCTCTCTCCAGTTGGGAGCAACCCGAATTTCACAGAGATGCCTCTGTGACTATAAAGTACCTAATACCTAATACCTAAAAGCCAAAAAAAATAGTTAACAACCCCCAAAATATCAAATTTATGTCCATGTGTATGTAGGGTAAGACGGGGTAAAAAGCCCATGGGCGGGTAAGAAGCCCATGCCAATTATCTCATGAAATAAAGAAAATGTCAGTCACATTTTGCCCATGAGACGAGTGTTAATGTTTAGGGACAAAAATGGTAGAATGGGGACACTCACCAGGGTTTGGGTCAATGTTTAGGGGAAGACGGGGTAAAAAGCGCATGGGCGGGTAAGAAGCCCACCCCAATTATCTCATGAAATAAAGAAAATTTCAGTCAAATTTGCCCATGAGACGAATGCTAGACATTAACGCTCGTCTCATGGGCAAAATGAGACTGAAATTTGCTTCATTTCATGAGATAATTGGGGTGTGCTTCTTACCCGCCCATGCGCGTTTTACCCCGTCTTCCCCTAGCATTCGTCTCATGGGCAAATTTGACTGAAATTTGATTTATTTTATGAGATAATTGGCATGGGCTTCTTACCCGCCCATGGGCTGTTTACCCCGTCTTCACCTATTCTACCAGTATCCATAACATAAAAGACAATTTTGAATGATTTATTTTGTTTATTTGATAGTTTTCTAAATCAAGCCAATAGAAACAAAGAGGTAAAATTGTATCTTCTATAATGCCTGATTTCTGTAAATGATCTATTTCGAATGCCAAACTTCAAAAACATTAATAAATGAAAACTAGACAAGATAACTCAATTCGGGTTTCTGTATATTAAAATAGAATCTTTGCTCCACCATAAAAAAGTTAAATCTCAATGTATGCCAACATTCCATTCCCTTCTCCTCATTAGTCTATGTCTGTTTTTCCCATGCACTGTCACTGAATTTACTGTGTAAGCTTATTGATTCCTGCGTCAGAATTAAATTGACGTCATTCCTGGATTGATGACGCCAGTGTCTTGACGTCAACACTTATCACTAGGAACTGGGAAACAATAACAATGCTAGGCCTGCCATTTTAGAGTTTGGACAGATTGCATAGATCTGCCAGTCCTAGCTTGGGTCCTAGTCCATGTAGACTCGATCTACTGCCTATATCTAGACTAAGCTTACCACACAAAAACATAAACCATCTTCCAGTTTTCAACTTTTCTTGGTTTTTCGACGGTATCATCATTAACCGGGTTTGCTTTATTTACATTTTCTCTTCTAAATGGAACTTTGAAGCCTCAACTCACCTGAATCGCCAACTGGCAAAGTACTAGAGCCAAGATCCAGATCTATTACTTTATCATTTGTAGTGGCAGGATTGTGTTGTTTGAAGCATCATCATCCATCATGGCGTCGGCGACGTGTCTGACAAGACTGATGGAGCTGAAGGAAATGGCGCAAGACGCCCTGGGCACTCCGGAGCTGGTGAACTTCCACGCTTTGTACAAGGTGCTCGTGGGGATCCTCGGCCAGATTGCGGCTCTGCACAACGTAGGTGTCGTTATCACGTTTCTCCTCCCTGGCAACACCCGCACTAGGTCAAATCATTCATTGAAATACAGTCAAATCACAACAAGAACAAACACTTTCAAATACAGCTTTTCCCCCCAGAACTATCCCAGTTTGGAATTCTCTTCCACCAGCAGCAGCTGAGGCTTCCTCCTTGGTATCCTTCAAGAGGGAGCTCAACAACTTGTCTTTCTAATCACTGACTAGGGGGGCCATAGATCAAAGTAGCGGTAAACGAAGGGCAGGAGCTGTGCCGGTCGGGGTTTGGCCCCCGGGGACCGCTACGGTAGCCGGATGGGTCTTGCCTGGATACTGTGAACAAAGGTCTATGGTCCACCACCTCTCCACACACACACACACACATACACATACACATACACACACTTTATTTTTGTTTTGTTTTTTCCACACACACTTTACCCCAAATTAGTTTTCTTATTATTTTAGTTTCCGCACTGCGCAACCTCTTAAGTCACTAATGTCTACTGAGACGGCGTGACATGAACTTATTGAAGACTTGAATGTATGGCACTGTGTAGAGTGGCACAGTGGTAGCGCGTTCGCTTCGTGTCAAGTAAAACCGAGTTCGAACTTCAAACCTGGGTACAGGTGATTTTTCCTCTAACTTTGCACTAGGCCTTGCGGTCTGAACGTGGATTCTTTCGGATGAGACGATAAACCGAGGTCCCGTGTGCTCATGCACTTAGCGCACGTTAAACCCAGTGGCAACGAAAAAGTTGTCATTAATTTTGTCAAATTTACCCCCCTCCCTTCCTTCCTCATCAGTCACAAAAATCGCATGCAAAAAAAAAAAGAAATTGGGTGGCGAGCCTCTGGCTGCGACGCGCTCTCCAGGTGGGAGTAACCCGAATTTCACAGAGACACATCTGTGACTATAATGTACCTAACCTAACCTAACCTAATACGGTGGATCCTCCCTTTGAAAAAAAATCATCCCAATAAAGTCTTAAAAATGGGGCTTTATACTGGAAATTGTCTGCCCCTGTCTCGTGCCCTGTTATGCAAACGCCACCTACTTAATAATATTATGTATCGCCCTTGCCTGTCTTGAAGTAGTAGTATATAGCCACAGGAAATTATCTGCCCCTCAGGACTCGCCGCTAGGTGGCGTGAGCAGTTCGTTGCCTAAAATTATCGCCCTTTGGAGTGGGCAAGAAGCCGTATAAAGCCCCATGAACTTAACGATGGAGTTCATCAACAACTTCTCTTTGCACTTTGCAAAAGAGCAAACAAATTACAATTTAAACCTTAAACACCAGCACACAGATAAAGTTTAGGGTTTTAAATCCAACAATTTATGCTTCAAGCAAAACCAATACTTGTGATTTTAACAGCTTTTAACCTTTTTTGGTAAATAAAGAATATTTTGTACATACTGTTTATAACTAAAGACCTTTTTCGATTTTTAAGCAATTTTTGAGGTTTTTTTGGGGGAAAGTGGTCCTGAAATTTTAATCAGAAGATAGCTCAGAGTCAGCATAAAGGCGTTTTTAATAGAAATATTTTAAATCAAGACATAATATTTATCGCGGTCCTGGTGCGAGCCATGGTTGATGAAAATTATGTTTTACGTCCTCTCAGTCATAGACACATATGGGACATTTGTAAATACAAAGATGTTGGGAACAATACTGGCTGCAATGCCCGAGTTTTTAACAATATAGATAGGTGTAGCGGTAACCATGCCTCGGTTAAACCTCATCGGCTATGGTACCGCCACATTGGACAACTGCAATGGTGCGAGCCATGGCAATAAATTAAGGCTTTTTTTACCTTTAATCAAACCAAAATAATAGGAATTATAAATTATTAAATAATTTAGATTTTATTTAAAGATTCAAGATTATAATTATTAAAAGAAAAATTTCAAAATAACTTTATCTAAAGAAAGATTTTCCCCTTCTCTCCAACTAAATATATAGCCATATGGCTACGGCCGGGAGGACGTAAAGCTAAGTTTTCGTTCATTGATTGAGTGGTGTTACATAGTAATGTCAACGCCAGCCATATTTCAGCCCAAAATTTCCATTAAATTTACCTGGGTAGAGAATAAAATCCATCTGCAGTATTGGGGATTCTCCTGTAATATATCTAAAATAGGGTCTGTCCTTACTTCCTAAAACTAAGACAATAGGGTCTTTGGACAATAGACCCCAATTTGATGCCTTTTAGTGACATAGGTGTTGAATCACTGTGGTGCTAAAATGCGACTTTGGCGGTGAAAGGGTTAAAGGTGGACCCTGACGGATGACTTTTTGCAAGAAACACGTCGAGATCACCAGAAAGACAGCCTTTTCCAGGATCGGAACACTCAATTTGCTCTGGTTTTCCTAGAAATCAAACCGTTGTTTGGATGAATCAGGCGATTCCTCCTTGGCGGAGATGCTGGAGAGAGAGAGAAGCCATTTTGGACGGGGTGGGTGGAGGCGGAGCTTCTTTTTCTTCTTTGTAGTGCAGTAAAAAAAAAAAATTGGAGCTATTTCCTTTGTTGTGAGCGAAACTCATATATTTAGGTAAACTGTATAAAACGAAATGAAATAAATAAATAAAAAGGCTTGTATTGTGTACATTTCGTACACACGATTTTGCCAGTCTAAACTCAGGCGGCCATTAGAAAAGCTAATGCACATGCCTTCTCTTTCACTGAAATAATTTGGCTTCCTGTACCTCCGCCAAGGAGGAATCGCCGATTTCACGGTTTGATTTATAGGAAACCAGAGCAAAGTGATTGTTGCGATCATCCTGTAAAGGTTATTTCCTCGTGATCTCGACGTGTTTCTTGCAAAAATTTGAAATAATCCATGTGATGATTGTGGGCCACGCACAGTGCTAAAGACGAAGAAGGAGGAGGAGGAAGAAGAAGAGTTGCATAAGGGAGGTAATTTTAATACTTACAAAGAAAGGGCAATGTCTCCGAGAAGTAGGTCTTAAGCGGGAGGGAGTCTTATATGGGGGGTTGAGGGGTGTTATAAGGGAGGTTCCACTGTATTGTTAAAGGGGCACCCTGACGGATGAGTTGGCTTTTTTGTGTGCAAGAAACACGTCGAGATCACCAGGAAAACACCCTTTACAGAGATCGCAACACTCACTTTTTGCTCTGGTTTTCCAGAAATCAAACCGTCAAATCGGCGATTCTTCCTTGGCGGAGGTGCTGGAAGTCAAATTCTTTCATTGAAAGAGAAGGCATTTCGGTAATAGAGACCAAATCGTTTGCACAAAATGTTCACAATACAAGCCTTTTTTAATTTTTAATTTTTTTAATTTTATACAGTTTACCTAATAAGGAGTTTCGCTCACAACAAAGAAAATAGCTCCTTTTTTTTTTAAACTGCACTAGAAAAAAGAAAAAAGATTGAAGTTCAACCACCAATGAGTGACCTCCACCCACCCCATCCAAAATGGCTACTCTCTCCGGCATCTCCGCCAAGGAGGAATCGCCGTTTTTGACGGTTTGATTTATAGGAAACCAGAGCAAAGTGAGTGTTCCGATCCTTTAAAAGGCTGTCTTTCTGGTGATCTCGACGTGTTTCTTGCAAAACCTCATCCGTCAGGGTGCCCCTTTAAAAAGAAAAGTGAGAACGGTAGGGGAAGACGGGGTAAAAAGCGCATGGGCGGGTAAGAAGCCCACCCCAATTATCTCATGAAATGAAGCACATTTCAGTCTCATTTTGCCCTTGAGACAAGCGTTAATGTCTAGCATTCGTCTCCTGGGCAAATTTGACTGAAATTTTCTTTATTTCATGAGATAATTGGGGTGGGCTTCTTACCCGCCCATGCGCTTTTTACCCCGTCTTCCCCTACAATAAAATAATGTAGGACGATCGACAAGATGTTCTTTCTTCCCAAGGACTATGACGGAATGGAAATAACGGTCTTCAGGGCTCCCAGGGACCCCCATTTGGGGGTCTATGAAGTACTAAAATAATTTCTAAAGGACCCTCTAAAAACGAATGTGCAGGGGGTCCCAGGGATGCACTAGAAAAATTCTTTTTTGGCATTCACAATGCCACTGGGACCCTCTATCCTGCCTCTAGGACCCTCTATGTTGTAAGTGAAGGAGTCCCTGGGACCCCTTGTTTTTGCGGGGGGCGAGTGGGAGCCCTGGTCTTCCACCAAAGGCAATCACAGCTGCCTCAATCGGTGGAGGAATTCAAAGCTCGGATTTTGATTTAAACCCGCCTCCCCTCCCCTCCCTCCCTTTCCTCTATCTACCCTCCCTTTCCTCTACCCTCCCCCCCCTCCCCCCCCCCCCCCCCCCACTTGTACCTTCTAGACCCAACCCCTGGCACAATAATAATTGACGACCTTGAAAACCTGTATTCCGTTTAGGAGCCATATATCTTGCACACCGTTGGACTTACAGTCTTCAAACTTGGTGTGTAGGCCCATTGACTCGTGGTGGTTCTGAATATGGGGGTACCGAAGAAGGTCAAGGTCTAAGTCAAGGACATCGGTAGGCCTTGAAAGTGGTTGGTGGGGGTCTACAAAATAATTGGCGTTTTAGCCATATCTTTCACAGTTTTGCTTGACAGA
>CM065708.1:6856269-6863769 GCA_017654935.2 Phymorhynchus buccinoides | reverse complement strand
CATGGTGTGTTTGTGGGGGGGTGGGGGTGGGTGTGATCTTGCATAGTTCAATCGATCAATCAAACAGGGGAAGTTACTCTACCATCAGGTAGATCCCCAGCTCTCGCCTCGTGTGTTTGAGCAGACATACAACACTTAGAACACCATTCTAAAACATTTATGTCATTTATATTTCTTACGTCACATTTTGCAAGTTTTATCAGTTTGTGGCAAACTGGCCACCCCTAATTTTTCTATAGATAAAAGAAAAAAAATGTTTGCAAGTCGCTGACAAGCATCCTGCGGTTTCAAGTTTCGACACAATTGTTGCCTCGTTGCCTTATGGTAAAAAAATTAGACCAAGTAACGAAGTGTAAGCAACTCTAATTTTCACGAAATACTGCACCCCCCTAGGTTTGTCTGGATTTTTGTACTCCTGTTTCTGTACTAGGGCCTGGTGCGTGTGTGACACACACACACAAAGATTCCACTTCCACAGCGGCCCTACACTACTGAACCAAATCTTAACGAAACTTGGAAGAATGGTTCTTGAGGTACCCTAGAGGTGCTGCCCGTAGTGTCAGATTGGACCAAACCTGACAGGTTCGCTATGCTGAAGACTTTCTTTCTTTTTTTCCTGAGTCAGATACAGTGTGGAACCTCCCTTATAAGACCTTCAGTAATCATCCAAATTGAGGTCTTATAAGGGAGGGGTTCTTATAAGGGAGGTATTTTTTAATACTTGCAAAGACGGGCAAATATATCAGAAATGTAGGTCTTATGGGGGAGGGAAGTCTTATAATGGGAGGTCGTGTAACGGAGGTTCCACTGTACATAACTTAAGGGAGAGAAGAGACTTGAGTCACAAAACTGTTGGGAATGCCGCGATGGATCCAATAGTAATGCATCTACTACAGTAGAATCCGCTTAATTGGCCATCGGATAATCGTCCAAAGCTGCTTAAACGGCCAATTTCCTAATGGAACGGATTTTTTTTCTTCTTAAGCATGTGTTATTTTGTTCGTTTTTACGGCCAAAGCTGAAATCTTCAATTTCGCTTTATTGGCCACTTTTTCTCTCTAATTTTTCCTCTTTACCCCCCCATTTTTTTGAGAGGGAGAACAACAGACAAACTAACAACACGCTTTTGACGTTTACATGGATGAGTGTGAAGTTGGAAGGTGAGCTGTTGTCAATTGAAAGACCCTGCATGGCGTTAAAATCACTCAAGAAAACAAAATCATTGTCTTTTACTCGTGCTTCTGTCAAGTTGTGTTCACATTTACAGTACACATACACTGTAACCAAAGATATTCTGTAACTGTATGAACGTCTTGTGTTTTTGACAGATTTTTATTCATTTCAATTTTGACGTCATTGCTTTTGACATCTGCATAATTGCGGTCATACAGTATCTCGATGTTCGTTTTATCGGCCGATTCGCTTTACCGGCCACATCTTTGCCTTGTCCCAAAAGTGGCCGATTTATTTAAGCGGATTCCACTGTAGTACTATATTAGTCTTAATTCTTCTTTGCATGTTTTCGGTTGTTGTTTGTTGAATTTATTGGGTTTTTTTCATGTGTGGTGTCGTTTATGTTTAAACCTTTCACAACTAATGTCATGTTTTCCACACCACAATGAGTCTTAATGCCCCATGTTACGACAAGGCCTCAAACCGAGGCCGTATGTTATCTCAAAGACCCTGTTAACTTAATTTTGGGAGGTCCCAGAGATATAGGCCTAATGCTATGCATGTCAGCAGAGGAATCCCCCACTCTACTGCAGACGATTTCTTTTATCTACCCCAAGAGAAAGAAATGGCTGGCGGCGAAATGGTTAACTCCCAACCCCAACCCCTCCTCATTCTAAGGGGATTTGGGCTTTTATAAATGAAATATCCGTATCCGTATCTTATATTTCTTCTCTTTTTTGTTTGTGGCTCAAGACACAAACGTATAACTCACTTTGTCGGTCTGTCAATCTGTTGGTCTGTCGGTCGGGTCACTGTCTGTCGGTCCAAAATAGATTGTCGCACATTTTGACAAAATTGTAGCACTTCAATCGAGGCTACACTTCAAATTGAGGCCGCTCTTTAAAATGATTGTATTTTAAAAGCGTACAAAATAATAAACATACTTAATACAGACACTACAACAGACACCGACGAGTATGCGGTGCTTCTTTCGATGAGCATAAGTAGGATACATAGTTTTAAATGTTTTCCAAAAGATATAAAAGTTACGAAATGGTGCAGAGATAAATAACATTCTGGTTTACAGATTAAAATTATTAAAAAAAGCCATGGGGAGGTGACTCATGATTGGAGTCACCTAAAAATAGACAGCGTGCCACAAACACATTGCGATTTCGCCCCTTGTTTTTCTGCATAGCCCTTCCACCATTCCTCCTTCCCTCATACTCTGTCTTCCCCTCACCCCCCCTGTCCCTACTTCTCTGTGCGCGTAGCGTGCGGGGAGAAGGACCCTATTAGATGATGATGAAAGAACCACCCCAACTCTCTCTCTCCCCCCACACTATCTCTATCTCCATATCCCCTCAGCTATCTATATCCTCTATCTCTCTCTCTCTGCATCTATATCTCTCTACTGACCCCCTCTCGCGCTCTCTACCTGCATATACCCCTATCTCTCTGCCTCTCTTCGCTCTCCTCTATCTCTCTGCTCTCCCCTCTCCTCTCTCTATCTCCCTGCCTCTTCCCTCTCTCTCTCTCTCCCCTTCTCTCCCTCATGCACCCTCTCTCTCTCTCTCCCTCTCTCTCACTGGCTCCCCCCCCCCCTCTTGCCTCTCTATCTCTCTCTCTCTCTCTCTCCTCCCCTGCCTCTCTGCTCCTCCCCCCCCCCCCCCCTCTCTCCTCCCTCTCTTTCTCTCTTGCCTCTCTCTCTCTCTCTCTCTCTCTTGACTCTCTTCCTCTCTCCCCTCCCTCCCTTCCCTCTGTCCCCCCCCCTAATCCCTTTCTTACTTGTGTAGATTTTCCTTGTGCCCCAATTGTTGGCGATTTTCACCCCCCCAATGTTCATTTGCAGTATAGTTATGCCACTGCATGCTCTAGAAACCAAGGACAGAATGGAAGGGACTAGGCCCAGCCTAAAACTTCTTATCCTTGTTTTAAAATAAAGTATCTGAAGTCTGAAGCCTGACTGTGAAGTTCTGAATGTCCCTGGAAGTCCCACCCTCCGCCTCTCTCCCTCTCTCTCTCATCTCTCTCCCTCTCTCCCTCTCCTCTCCTCTCTCTCTCTCTCTTCTCTCATCTCTCTAACAATTTCCCTGTCTCTCTCAATTTTATTTGTTATAATAAAGGGTTTACGCTTACGATCATTAAGTATTATGATATCATGCGATATGATTATTATCCTTGTTAACATTGTTATAATATTATGATTGTACTACCTTGCCCATGCATTTTGTTTGTTTGTTTGTTTTTCTTTTCAGTTCCCCCTTTCATCGACGGGCAAAAGGCCCCTACCCGAATAAATCATTCTCAATTCCCTCCCCCCCCTCCTCTCCCCTCTCCTCCCCTCCCCTCCCGCCTCTCCCTCCCCCCATCCCCTCCCCCCCCCCCCCCCCCTCCACACCCTCCCCCCCCTTAGTGTGTGTGCCTCTCTCTCTCTCTCTCTCCCTCCTTCTCTTTCTCCCTCCTTCTCTCTCTCACTCTCCCTCTCACTCTCTCCCTTTATCTCTCTCTCTCTCTCCCCGTCTCTCTATCTCTCTCCCCCCTCTCCTTCTCTCTCTCTCCCTCGCCCTCTTCACTATCTCTCTCTCTCTATCTCCCCCTCTCTCTCTCCCCTCTCTCTATCTCCCTCTATCTCTCTCCCTCTTCTTCTCTCTCTCTCTCTCTCTCGTCTCGTTCGCTCTGTGTGTCTCTCAGATGGAAGAAGAGCCGTCAAATGCCCATGAGGAACAGTACCAAGGATCGGTTGGCAGGAGGACCTAGATCGACATCGGGCAGCACCCAATCCTCAGTGTCCCCACTCCCCTCTTATTCTGGACCCACGTGTCGGTAAAAAGCCCTCAGAAGATGGGCCGGGGGGATAAATAATTAATAATAATTAATAAAAACTCAGCAGTTTTTCGACCGAATCGCGTCAAATTTGTTGTCAGGCTTGCTGTGGCACCAGGGCAAAGCATGGCAGGAAATTTGAAGAGAATGGGGAGAGTGCGCGTCACTCTCAGAGCAGCGCCAACGGGGAAACGGGGCCCTTATAACTCCGCCTTTTCTTAACCGAATCGCTTCAAATTTGCTGTACTCTGCCGTTACCAGTACTTGGCGTTACCGTTACTAGGCGTTACCGTTACTAGGGAGAGCGCGTCACTCTCAGAAGCAGCGCCAATGGGAAACGGGGCCTTATAAACTCCACCGTTTCTTAACCGAATCGCTTTCAAATTTTGCTGTACTCAGCGTTACCAGTACTTGGCGTTACCAGTCACTAGGCGTTACCGTTAATAGGCGTTACTGGTACCCGGCGCGTTG
Source organism: Phymorhynchus buccinoides (assembly GCA_017654935.2). NCBI lineage: Eukaryota > Metazoa > Mollusca > Gastropoda > Neogastropoda > Raphitomidae > Phymorhynchus > Phymorhynchus buccinoides. Next base: position 6,859,299 of record CM065708.1, on the reverse strand, counting down.
CGCTAGTAATAATAATAATAATAAATAAATCTTCTATAGCGCTATTCTCCTGACACAGCAGCACCCACCGCGCTGTTACATGAGAAGAAAAAAAGTAAGTTACCTCACGCACAGAAAAGATATTCAAACCATACATTGTAACTGTACTAAAAATAATTAAATCACTTGATCGCACTCGCACAAACTCACATTTAAAATACCTACCAGTACAAACACACGAATTATTTATAAGGTTGACTGACAGTGGATGGACAGACAGAGAAATATTTTTGGAAAAGATGCGTCTTCGGGCAAAGTTTTGAAAGAAGACAGAGATGGAGAGTGAGATTGAGAAAGGATACCGAGGGAGTCTAGATGTATAAATAGTTCCACCACTTTCTGGAAGTTAGTGCTTGTACTTAAATAACTTCCTACTCTAATCTGTCACTCTCTTTGACTCTGCCTTTTCCCTTTTGCTGTTCTGCGGTGTCATCTGCTTATCGTTTGGCTACTCGCGGTACATATTTCTTTCTTGTATAAATTAGCATTCCCCCACTTTTGGAAGTTCCTTGTGCGGTAATAACTTCCTCTAATCGTCACTCTCCTTTGGAATCTGCCTTTTCCTTTTGGTCTAACTATCATTACTATCTTTCTGGCTTACTCGATTGGTCCATATCTTCTGTTAAATAGTTCCCCCACTTTCTGGAAAAGTTCTGTGAGTGTACTAATAACTTCCTTACTCTAATCTGTCACTCTCTTTGACTCTGCCTTTTCCCCTTTTGCTTGCGGGTATCTACTATCTCTCTGGCTTACTCACTGGTCCACATTCTGCTCGGTATAAATAGTTTCCCCACTTCTGGAAGTTGCTGGCTTGTAACTTCCTCTAATCTGTCACTCTCTTTGAATCTGCCTTTTCTCCTTTTGCTTTGCGGTGTCATCTCTATACAGCTCTGGCCTTACTCGCTTGGTCCACATTCTGCTGTAATAAATAGTTCACCCACCTTCTGGAAGTTCTGTGCTTGTAAACTCCTCTAATATGTCACTTCTTTGACTCTGCCTTTCCCTTTTGCTTTGCCGGTGTCATCTACTATCTTTCTGCTTACTCGCTGGTCCATATCTCTTCTGTATAAATAGTTCCCCCACTTTCTGGAAAGTTCATGTTGCGTTGTTAATAACTCCTCTAATTTGTCAACTATCTTTGACTCTGCATTTTCCTTTGCCTAATATCATCTACTATCTTTCTGGCTTACTCGCTGGTCCATATTCTTCTGTATAAATAGTTCCCCCACTTTCTGTAAAAAACGTTCTGTCGCTTAGTACAATAACTTCCTTACTCTAATCTGTCACTTCTCCGTTGGACTCTGCCTTTTCCTTTTGCTCTGCGGTGGTCATCTACTATCTCTCTGGCTTAACTCACGGGTCCACCATTCTGCTGTATAAAATAGGTCCCCCCACCCATTTGGCAAGTTCTGTGCTGTAACTTCCTCTAATCTGTCAATCTCTTGACTCTGCCTTTCCTTTGCTTTGCAGGTGCATCTACTATCTTTCTGGCTTACTCGCTGGTCCACATTTTCTGATAAATAGTTCCCCCACTTTCTGGAAGCTCCTGTGCTTGTAAAACTTCCTCTATATTCTGTCACTCTCTTTGCATCTGCCTTTTCCCTTTGCTAAACTATCATCTACATCTTCCTGGCTTACTCGTCGGTCCATTCTCCTGCCGTTTTTATTTTTTGTTTCAAGAAATGCCTTTCGAAATAGATTTCCTCCAGCCGAAATAGTCGGACATGCTGTGGGCCCTCATTATTTCTACTTGATGACGAACAGCATGAACACATTGCGCTCATAATTGACGGGAAACTGTCCTGAGCGATCGCAAGACAAGAAGAAAAATAATAACTAGTGACATTAGCCTGTATAAAGGAGCTAGGGCCAATAGTAATGCGAGCCGTCATTTAGACCTCCCGTTTAGACCTTTGAAAAAAAAATCATCCAAAAATAAGCTCTAAGTGGGAGGAGGGGGTTTGTCGCATGGAGGTACTTTTATACTTACTAAGAAGGGCAATGTTAAGAGAAGAAGGTTGTAAGTGGTAGGAGCTATAGGGGAGGGGGGGGTCTTATAAGGGAGGTTATCACGTACTAAATTATGGGACCCGTCACCAACAAAATGAGTCCCGTTTGTAACTAGCGCTGTCACTTTTGGAGTTATTAAACAACTCATTATTTTGTATTAAAGGAGCTTTCCAACAAACTAAACATTTTCAAAAACTCGCGACACAATTTGTATCAAAGTTTATAAGATTTCAAGTTCGTACAACCATCCCCGCCCCTTCCTATTCAGAGGAATCGGCAGAACGAAATAAGAAAAATGCACCAGAATGTTTCAAAATGTGTAACAAACCACCCAGATCGTTTCAGTTTTAAAAAAACACTTTTAAGGCAGAAAGGATTGCTCTTACACTACACACAATACTTCCCTGCACGAGAAGAGAAAGACCAGTTGTTCAATAATAGGTCAAAATCCCGAGAATTGATGTTAAAAATGTTGACCCCTTCACTAAAATTGTCTCTGAGGGGTAAGTGAAGCTAGGGACAACACGACCTTCATTTGTGGCACGGGTCAGGCAGAATATGATTTTTCTACAAGTTATGGAACGTTTCTTGGTCAAAAAACAGCTTAGTCTGTCGTGGAAGGACTAAGGCCGGGATTCACGTTAGGACGCTGTTAAGTCTCCGTACGGAAACCCTAAATAAGTGGAAGAAGAAGGATACAAGTCTACGCATATAGGTTTTTTTTTTTTTTTTAAAAAAAAAAAAGGGAAATTCGGACAGTGCGCACATCTTTTCCCTTCTTGTTTTCAATTATTTGTTGGATTGCGCAGGGTCCGCATGGAATATCCGCTTATGTGTGTCACTCGGCCTAAGACTCTCAAACTAGGGGGGGGGGGGGGGGGGGGCATTTTGCACTGGTTCTGGTGCTGCAGCCAAAGGATCTGGTTGGCCTTTTTTTTGGGGGGAGACCTCCCCAACGCCAACTCTCGTCCTCAAACCCCG
>CM065708.1:6846373-6855769 GCA_017654935.2 Phymorhynchus buccinoides | reverse complement strand
TGGTGGTTGTTCAATAGAAAGTAACAAACAGAAGAACAAACGCGCAAATCGGTCTATCCGCATAATCGAAACACGTCTACACTGTTATCACACCCTTATTTTCCCCATGCTACCTCAAAGGGCAAATGGACAGCTCCCTCAGGCAAGTTGCCACCACCCCAGTCATTTGGTAGACTTCAATGCAGATGTCAATAAGCACCTCATCCAACTTCCATGCCCTTAGTGACTTACCATCTCCCCTCCCCCCCCCCCCCACCTGCTTAACGCAACCACCCTAGCTACCTCATCCTCTCCTGAGGCCTGGATTCCTCCAGGATGCTGCGCTGAGCTGAGCGCGGCTGGTGTTGGGCAACGCCAGGACCTTGGTGATCGTCGCGGGGCATCCTGGGAGGTCAGAGGTCACGTGACGCAACACCGTTTCCGCCTTCCGAAGCTGGTGTAGACCTTTCGCGATGGTCTTGCGGAAGTCTTCTGTGTAGTCGTGGCCGCTCTTCGCTGCGGTACCGGTGATGGATTCGTGAAAACCGGGTCCCCTCTCTTCTGGGAATCGGAGATTTGGGTCACGATCGTTTGGATCGGTTGATACGGGATTTTGTTTGTCAGGATCGTTCTGATTGGCTGACTCTATTAGGCTGTCCTGCTTAGGCGAGTCCCGACCTGATGAATCTGGGTCGCATTCGTTTTCACCAACTCTGTCAGAATTGTTCCCATTCTCATTCCCTCGGCACTTGGATGAGGAAGGCTGAGAGTTTTCTTCTTCTGCCGGCTCCAGATTATCGTCCGGCATCTTTCCAAAGACTGCCTTGTGGTCACCAGGACTTAGGTATCCGAGTTCTTCTCCTTCGTCTTGAGTGGACGGATTTCCTTTCTTCAATGTCGATGCTTCAGACTGAAACGTTGCGCTGCCTTCTTTCGGTTTCTGAGCGAAGTCTTCCGCAGTGAGATTTCTTAGTTTCACAACTGGTGCGGATCGCTCTTCGGTCGTTCCGAAACGTTCAGATTCTTTGAAGGGACACCCCCCACCAAAAACCCCTAAAAAGAACCCAATCGCCGTCTTCCTTTACGTTTTGAACCGCTAGGCTCAGATTGTTCTCCTTCGAAACGTCTACGTGGTCGTCAGGTAATGAAGCTTCATCATCACACCGTCGTCCCCCTTGAGACGAACCGTTGGTCTCGAAATCGCTCAAGGTCTTCGCTTCAATCACCACGAAGCCTAAGTGAGGGCTGAGGAGGAGGATGTCAAAGTCGCCTCTTTTGAACCCGCTGTCCAAATCCTTTGGAGTGGGAAACAGTCCTTTGTAGGCAACAGGCCCTACTCCCTTTGGAGAGCTTTCCATTCGCTGCAGGACAGATGCTGAAGGAGATGCTGTTTGGTCCCATTCTTTGTTCGTTGGTATTGAGGCGTCAGGGGTTAGATATTCTGGATTTCCATCTTCACCCTCTCTCTGGGGCTCCACGACGCTTTTGAGGCGAGTTTCTTCCGTGACTTTTCCTTTGTCTTCGGGGGAGCTGTCCGTCAATTTTGACCCGGTAGTTGATTCAGACGATGACTTAGACTCGCTCCTCGAAGAACTGCCTTCGCTACCTTTTTTGATGCTGTCATTTTTGACTCCATCGTTTTTGACGTCCCCGTTTTTATTAACATTGTCAATTTTGGTGTTCACGTTTTGGGCGTTCACGTTTTTGTCGCTATCGCTTTCGACAGAATCATTTTTGACGTTAGTAAGCCTACCAGAGTCACAGCGCCCTTTCAAGGAAAGTCTCTTCCCTTGTGGCGGCGCAGATGCGGATGCCCCATCCTTGGCTTGGTGAGCACCATCCCCACCACCACCACCACCACCGGCTTTACCTGATGCTCCAGAATGAAGAGATAATCGTCGTACTCGTAATTGGTCAGGATGAACGTGGGTCTGGTCTTGCGAGAAGAAGAAGCAGCATGGCTGGAGGAGGAGGAGGAGGAGACCACTTCAGCCAAGCACCGCGAGATGGTGTCCTCGGTGCGGTAGCCTTGCAACGTGGCATCCTGTAGCTCGCGCTGCTCCGTGACTTCATGCTTGAGGGTGGAGAGGTGGGGGAGGCGGTCGCACTTGGTTTTGTTGCTTCTGATCGGAGGGACGGAGTAGGTCTGGTGACGAAGTTCCGGGAACCGTTCTAGCGTGGATTGACGCATTTCTTCGATCAGTTTCTGTGTAAGGAAAAAACCCCACAAAAACTAGCAACCATACAATACACAAATAATTATATATATATATATATAAAAAATCTTTCAACAGATCATTGTAATGAGTTCTATAAATAAAGGGAAACAAAACTTGTAGGATTTCATTAGATTCGGTTATAGAATAGCATTTCATCAGGTTCATATCTGGCAAAACATTGACACGAGGGCCTCTCATTATATTTTGCAATGTGAAGATTCTGATAATGTCACAAAAATGCCAATAGTGTCATGAGATAGACCATTATCACAATATTTACTTTGCAAATGTTCATTATTTTCCGCCTTGTCATAGCCGTTGAGCAAAGCAAAAATGTCCACCAAGGTGAACGTTGATCCCAATTAGCTGTGAATATCTCTTTAATGCCGAGGTTTTCTATTTATAAACGTGTGCATTTATGCTCAAGGGCAGACATTCAAACAAAGGTATTGGGTGTCTGTAAGTTGTTTTTGAGACCTTGCACGTTCAAATATAAAGGTTTACAACAGGCTCAAGAATGTTCAGTTAAGCAGAAAAACGTTAGAAGAAAGTGACCGTTACAATCATCAAGTGACTGTGTAATTGTTAAAACCATAGCCAGTGCAAAGCCTCTTGTAGGAAATGATCTCTGAATGAGTGAGTGTTGATGTGATGGAAAAATAACATCGCTGTCCGACGCTAACCGTGTATCTACAAAATTTGACAAAAATAGTATTTTTACTGAAACTCCTTCCAGTGACCTCACGCAGGTCTTCTATAAATATCTTGTGTCTGCAACCAATAAAAATGCTCAAATTTGTCACATGATACCACGGAGATAATCGTGCATGTGGCGGGTTGTTGCTGGTTTTGACGCGATAAGCGTGTAACTGGTCACGCTAATCGTGTAACTGCCGGCAGCTGTCGTATCTCCCATTGTGAGAACAATGCACTAACTTTGTGACTAACCGTGTAACTGAATTATCACGAAAAGTTTGGGTGTTAATGCAGCTTTTATTGTGTCACATGTTTACTCATCGGTAAAGAAGAAGGGTCAAGCGTATATCAAATGGGGATTGACTTTGTAGCAGGCGACAATATGTTTTTTGATGCTCCTGTAAAATCACTGATTGTGTAAATACACGTGTTAGCGTCGGACAGCGACGATATGTAATGAGCATTTCATCATGAAGCGTTGATAAAAAATCTTGCTAGAGCACCTGGGTGTGTGGAAACGTTAGAACCGTTGAGTGCCCCACTAGTTTATTGAAGAGCAGAGGTTTATGGTTGAATAAAGCACCCAAACTACACAACATATTTGATGGCGAGAAGTCAGCTGGCATCTAGGACATCGTGACTGGTGATGAAAGATGTATCTGTCTATACGATCCAAAACCCAAGCAACAAATAGCCGTGTGTATGTTCTTCAGAAAACAGAGCAGTAGCAACATTTCTCAATCAAATAGTCACCTTGAATTTTTTTTACTGAAAAGCTGGTTCCAGTGCCCTAATTTCTTTCCCAGAGAGAAGAGCTATCACTGCGGATTGAAAAATAAGCATCCTTTTCCCCCAAAGGCCTTTTTGATTTGCCGTCCAAGCATTGATACCCGATTTGCCCCCTATTTTGTTGTGACAACGCATGTGAGCACACTGCTCCAGCTACTCGGGACATTTTGCCAGAAAACAGACTTTTGCAGAGTTCAAAGAAGGGTTGGTCTCCTATCCACCTAGTTTTCTGACTTAGTCTCTTTGTGATTTTTCCCTATTATTTTATGTGAAGCTTTGGCGAAGGGGGGTGTGGGGGGGGGGGGGGAAAGGAAGAAAAATGTAGAAAATGGGTTAAGATGCTCAAGAGTTCGCCGAGGGCGCTATTTTGGACACATTTTTGAATTTTTGGTGCCATAACCGTTTGGTTTTAAAGAATATTAAAGTGTGTGTGTTCTAGGTAGGGAAACTTCTACAAATCTGAACTATCCAGGAGGGTGCACACACAGCCAATCTCCACATTGCAAGATATAATGAGAGGCCCTCGTATCCTTTTGCTTCCCTTCATTCATGATGGGTTTTATACTTACAATGCACAGTAAGTGCTCACATGCACATATTCCGGATGTAATAGAGGGAGCTCGCGATTGTTCCGACTGATGAAATAAGTGTGTGTGTGTGTGTGTGTGTGTGTGTGTGTGTGTGTGTGTGTGTGTGTGTGTGTGTGTGCGTGTGTGTGTGTGTGCGTGCGTGTGTGCGTGCGTGGTGCGTGCGTGTGCGTGCGTGCGTGTGTGTGTGTGTGTATGCGTGCGTGCGTGCGTGCGTGCGTGTGTGTGTGTGTGTGTGTGTGCGTGTGCGTGTGCGTGTGCGTGTGTGTGTATGTGTGTGCGTGTGCGCGCGCGCATTCGTGTGTGTCTTGTCTGATAACTGTTTCTTTATGTGGAAGGATAGATAAATGGATAGAGTGAATGAAAGAGAGAGAGAGAGAGAGAGAGAGAGAGAGAGAGAGAGAGAGAGAGAGGAGAGAGAGAGAGAGAGAGAGTTAGAGAGGGAGGGACATATGCATATTTATATAGAGAGAGAGATAGACAGACAGACAGGCAGACAAACAGACATACAGAGAAAGAGAAATAGGCAGATACAGAGAGAGAGAGAGAGAGAGAGAGATAGGAGAGAGAGACAGAGAAAGAGACAGAGATACAATAGAGAGACACGAGACGAGGAGAGATACACAAGACAGACAAGAACAAAGATTAACAGAAGAAAAAAGAAAGAACAGCAGACAGCAATAACAAAGAAGACAAACAATGTGACAAAGAAGACAGACAGCATCAAAGAAGACAGACAGACAAGAACAAAGAAGACAAAACAAGAAAAAAGAAGAACACACGGACAAGAACAAAGAAGACAGACAATAACAAAGAAGACAGACAGACAAGAACAAAGAAGACAGACAAGAACAAAGAAGACACACGGACAAGAACAAAGAAGACAGACACGAACAAAGAAGACAGACAAGAACAAAGAAGACAGACAGAAGAACAAAGAAGACAGACAAGAACAAAGAAGACAACAGACAAGAACAAAGAAGACAGACAAGAACAAAGAAGACAAGACAAGAACAAAGAAGACAAACAAGAACAAAAGAAGACAAACAATAACAAAGAAGACAGACAAGAACAAAGAAGACAAACAAGAACAAAGAAGACAAACAAGAACAAAGAAGACAGACAAGAACAAAGAAGACAGACAAGAACAAAGAAGACAAACAAGACAAAGAAGAAGACAAACAAGAACAAACAAGAACAGACAAGAACAAAAGACAGACAAGAACAAAGAAGACAGACAAGAACAAAGAAGACAGACAAGAACAAAGAAGAAAAACAGACAAGAACAAAGAAGACAGACAGACAAGAACAAAGAAGACAGACAAGAACAAAGAAGAAGACAGACAAGAACAAAGAAGACAGACAAGAACAAAGAAGACAGACAAGAACAAAGAAGACAGACAAGAACAAAGACAGACAGACAAGAACAAAGAAGACAGACAAGAACAAAGAAGACAGACAGACAAGAACAACAGACAAGAACAGACAGACAAGACAAAGAAGACAGACAAGAACAAAGAAGACAGACAGACAAGAACAAAGAAGACAAACAAGAACAAAGAAGACAAACAAGAACAAAGAAGATAAACAGACAAGAACAAAAAGAAGACAGACAAGAACAAAGAAGACAGACAAGACAAAGAAGACAGACAGACAAGAACAAAGAAGACAGACAAGAACAAAGAAGACAGATAGACGAACGAACAAGACAGATAGAGAAAATAGACAGACAAGAACAAAGACGACAAATAGACGAACGAACAAGACAGACAGACAAAGTAGACAGACAAGAACAAAGAAGAAAAACAGACAAACAAGACAACGGACAAGAACAAAGAAGACAGACAGATGAACAAACAAGGAAGACAACGGACAAGAACAAGGAAGACAGACAGACGAACAAACAAGGAAGACAACGGACAAGAACAAGGAAGACAAACGAACAGGAACAAAGCAACGCACTAAACATAAAAACATGATAGTGACTCACTTCCTTCCTGCCCGCCTCGTCGCAGAACCGGTGCAACAATGCATCCCGCTCCTCGACACCATCCGGTTTAGCCACACAACGGACGTCACCACCACCACCACCACCACCACCATCCCTCTTCTCTTCCTCCTCTCCTCCTCCTCCCTCCTCCTCCTCCTCTTCTTCCCTCCTCCTCCTCCACCTCCTCCCGTCCTTGAACTTGACCCCAAAACCTCTCCTGACCTTGACCTTGACCCTGACCGTGACCGTGACCTTGAACTTCCTGCGTGAGATCCCGGAGGAGGAGGATCGAGCCTTCCGTGTGTAGTAGTAGTAGTAGTAGTAGTAGTAGTAGTAGTAGTAGTAGTAGTAGTAGTAGTAGTAGTAGCAGCAGTAGTACTAATAGCGGGTTCCGGGCCAGGACCGTCGTCTATGGCGAATGGCGGGGGAGCATTGTCGGTTTGATTTTTGCTTGTTGTCGGAGGTTGATTTTGTTTCGATTGCGATTGCGTTTGGATTTGGTTCCCACATTGTTGTTGTTGTTGTTGTTGTTGTTGTCGGTTACTGCCATGCTGCTCTTCAAATCGGCCTCTGAGACTTAGATTTGGCGATGGAGGACAATTCTGAGGACTGTTGGACAGGTCTTGGTTGCCGTGACTCTGTTGTTGTTGTGCTTTCCCCTGCTGCAGCTTAATCTGTTGTTGTTGTTGCTGCTGTTGTTGTTGTTGCTGCTGCTGTTGTTGTTGCAGTTGTTGCTGTTGTTGCTGCTGTTGTTGTTGATGATGTTGCCTTGAATGCGACGGAGGTTGTTCTTGAAGCGAAATCTGCTTATTTCCAGAACTACCACGGGGCGATTCCGTCAGTTTATGACACACGTTTTTGCTGAATTCGGCAGAATTCGCAACAGTTGAACCAACTCCGACAACGAGACTACGGTCTTTGAAATCCCCAGTCACGGGCCGCGTTTCTCGATTCGACGCATTGCATCGGTTTTCATTTGAAACGGTGTCAATGTTCATAGAACGATCTGTAGTTGTTGTGTGAGCATCGTTCCGCTTTTGGTTGAGGTCTCTCTGCGAGCTATGACCTACTACATCATTTTCACGAAGCTGGAAAGGAGTGGCGAGAGAAACATCAGCGCCAACATCTTTAAGACAAGCGCGTGACGAATTGTAGTTTGGAACCGGAGGAGTTTTTGAGATTCCCTGGGGTGTGCTTTGGACGGGGACAGACTGAGACTGATTTGGATTGTACTGCTGGGACGGGAAGGAGTTGAGGTTGTGCTGCATGGGCTGGGTAGGATAATAATACGAACCAACATGCGCTTGGCATTGAGCACGAGACTGATCAAAACGGTTCTGTTGAGAATGACGAGGATAAGGATTGTTGTGTTGCATGCGTTGGGTAGAAGAAGCAGGCCGTTCTACTGGTGAAGTAGAATGCAAAGAGGGTTGAGAAGAGTTTTGAGAAGACAGCTGCTCTCGAGAGGAGGGAGGAGGCTGCGTAAATGTCTGTACATCTTGGTCAGTCTGAGCGGTGACTATCCGATGTTGAAGCTGCTGCTGATTGGAAATACTTCTTGTTCCGTGAGAACCTGAAACGGCGTATTCTGGGTACTGGTGGGGTGGTGGTGGGGTGGGACTAGATTCATCAAAGCTTGACGCAGAAGAACCGTCGCTTTCGTAACTATTGACAGGTCTGGTGAACTGGTTGTGGGAAGACGAGACAGCCGTGGGTTGATTTGACGATGCTTGGAAATAACTGCGTGGCACTGACGGCGCGGCAGAAGAAGAAACGCGTCCAGGGTTACCCACAAACGCGGGACTTTGTTGGACAGGCCGGTTGCTGAGGCAAGGACCCGCACCCACGTAGGGCCCGTGAAACCGTCCACTTGGAAATGCTGAACAATAATTCTGCCCCTGGCGAGCAACGACATTCCCGTTGGACAACAACATCCCGTTGTCCGCTGGACGATACTGCTGCCGAGGAAAATTCAGATTGATTTGCGCGTGCTGCTGAGCGTTCTGAGCGCGCGAGGGGCGAGACCCGGACTGCGGAAAGCTTTGCGGGGGGTTCGGGTAGCGTGGATTCCATCTTGGTTGCTGACAGTGGTGGTAGGAGGAGGAGGAGGAACACTGAAATTGCTGCTGAGCTCCACTCTGCTGGGTCGGAGTTTGAGCCCGTGGTTTGAAGTTAGATTGATGAAGAGGAGGGGGGAGATGAGGAGGGGGAAGAGGAGTGGAAGGATACGGAGGAGGCCCACAAGGAGGAGGTCTCACATGGGTAGCTTGTGCGGGATTGGCCGAATTCATTTTGTTGGCGAGATATGAGGGGTTTTCTTATCTTCTTTTGTTACATTTTTAATCCACCTTAAATTCACTGACGGCGCAGCAGAAGACGAAACACGTCCAGCATTAGATTGTTCCCAGCACGCGAGAAGACCTACAATAGTATACAAACAATAATAGTAGTGTTTTTCAGTAGAAAACGCTTAATTCACCTTAATGTCAAAAGAGGGGCTCTCAGAGTCATGACCTGGTGTGGCTAGGTCCTCCTTCACAGTGTGATGAGTTCAGAGCCGGAGGGGGGGGGGGGTACGGGGGCTTCTTTCTTGAAGACCCTCTGTTACCCATTTCTTCATACAGTCAAAGACTGTACAGGGGAAGATAAACATCCGGTCTCTTTTCCCTATATGAGTAGTGAGGACAGAAACACTGGTTATGTCCCTTTGAAACGTGACACATTTTACACATCGATAGGCCAGTTGAATTCTCCGTTCAAGTTCCAGTCCGAGTTTTTGGATAGCCTCCACTGTGAATAGTGTACACGTCCGCACTAACGATAACTATATCAACCCGGTTCGCCGAGCTTTTAAGTAATCTATCTTACCCTTTTAGAATATCTTTGATAAAGACAAGTGTCTTTGCATTTTCTCTGTTGAATAAAACATTCCTAATTTTCCCTTGCTGATTCACACAATTATGCCCATAGTCTCCTATATTAGTATTCGACGGACTAGTGGTTAATTGTGTTTAACCCTTTCGTCGCCATTGTTGCCTCTTAGTGGCACCACAATGATTTGACACCCTTGTCACTGAAAGGCATCAAATGAGGGTCTGTTATCCAGTGGCCTTATGTTCTTCATTTTGGGAGGTAA
>CM065708.1:6811373-6841373 GCA_017654935.2 Phymorhynchus buccinoides | reverse complement strand
TGCATGATAGAGGACCATGAAATGAAAGTCCATGCATGATAGAGGACCATGGAAGTAAAGTCCCTGCATGATAGAGGAGTAAGGAATGAAAGTCCCTGCATGATAGAGGACCATGGAATGAAAGTCCCTGCATGATAGAGGAGTAAGGAATGAAAGTCCATGCATGGTAGCCTGCGGCTCGGCGGGAGGGGAGGGGGCCCGTCAAAAGAGAGTAGGCTCACAATCACATAAGAGATAACAGTGGCGGCCCGCTCACTCCCCAAATAAGTAATTGTTAATTAACAACCCTCTATTTCACAACTCCCCACCTGTAAGGTTAAAATCTAAGTTAAACATTCTACAATGGAACTGCCGGGACATTAAAAGAACAGGCGATCACTTAATTCATTATCTATCAACCAACCCCAATATCTATCATTTTATTTGTTTACAGTCATTAAATACTAACTACTCTAATTTGCCCCGCATCCAGGGCTATCAATATCCTCCTTCTGTTAGCAACACAACAAGCAAAGTATATACAGCTACATACATACACATAAATATGCAATATATTAACATAAACTCCCCAGAAGAAAACATAACAGGTATACGGTATTCAAACACCATTCAAACAAAAAGAAACGGTAAAACAACTAATATTCTAAATTTGTATTATCCTAAGGGATATAATTCAGCAGATACTTCTAATTGGCTTCCCTCCCTTTCTAACACCGTCTCCTGGGTGGTGGTGGGCGACTTTAACGCTCACCACCCTACCTGGGAGGCCTTCGGCACTTCACCTAGTGGCGGGGGTGGGATGTTAATCCAACAAATTAATGAATCTCATTTAATTCTCCTAAACGACGGATCCTCCACTAGATTTCCGGATTCAAGTAAACAGAAACCAACAGCTATAGACTTAACCCTGGTTAGTCCAGACTTAGTTGTTAACCATGAATGGTATCCGTTGTCTGATAACTTATTATCAGACCATAAACCTATTTTTATTACTTTTAATATTCAAGTCCCATCACCCACTCAACCCCATCAACATAAATGTAATTATGATAAAGCTAACTGGACCTTATTCCAGTCCATCTTAAGTAAATACAATAAAGATGATATTTTTTATTCAGACTTAGAAATCCATTACGAAAACTTAAGAGCCTCTATTCTAAGTTCATGTGAACTCTCTATTCCATCAATAACGCAGACTACTAAAATCCGTCCGTTAGCTAAACCATGGTGGAATGAGACCGTTAGAGAGGCTATTAAAAAGGAAAAAAAACTATGTAACTATTTCGATTGCCATCCCACCCCGCCCAATCACACCTCCAAAGTAGAAGCAGAAGAACTTTGTGAGGAAGCCATTAACGTTGCAAAACGGGACTATTTTAACAAAGATGACATCACTGATTTCCGTGATCTAGGCAAAGCCTGGAAAATAATAAAATATATAAATAATAGAGGTAAAGTATGGGAGCCCAGAGTAACACAAAACAATATAACTACAACCACAAATTCCCAAACAGCTGAAGTTCTTGCGGAAACATTTGCGCAAGCAAGTCAAACAAAATATCTACCAACAGAAGAGCAGAATAGACGTGAAAAAACATCATTCACACAAAAATCTAACAATAATTCTCATTATATCAACGCCCCCCTCAAAATGACCGAGCTTGCTGGGTCCATAAATCAAATTAGAAAAACAAATAAAGCTACAGGAGTTGATCCAATCTCCTACAAAATAAAATAAAAAAATTGCCCCCTTCTTTTCACGAGATTTTGCTACAATTTTACGCCAGATGTTGGGAGGGAGGGGAGGTTCCACGTGCATGGAAAGAGGCACAGGTGGTAGGGGCCCTTAAGCCTGGAAAACCGGCTAGGGACCCCAAGAGTTACCGCCCCATCTCCCTCACCCCCCTAGGCAAGTTATACGAGAGAATCGTAAAAAATAGACTAGAATATTTTCTAGAAAAAAATAATATAATTCCCACCATCCAGGCAGGTTTCCGCAAACACAGGTCCTGTATGGAACAAGTAATTAGATTGACCTCCCATGTCAGAAAAGCCCTGGCTAGACGCAGGAAAGTCTTTGCCACCTTTTTTTATATTAAAGGGGCATATGACTCCGTCTGGCATGGGAGGCTACTAGAAAAAATCAGTAAGCTCGGTATTGAGGGCAACGCCTATAATTTTATATTAACATTTTTACAAAACAGAAGTTTCAAAGTAAGGGTGGGTCAGTCACTCTCAGCGGAGCATTATATGGACATGGGAGTTCCCCAGGGCAGCATCATTGCACCTACTTTGTTTAACATCATGGTACATGACATATCTCAAATTAAACTTGAAGGTTGTCGCATATCCATGTATGCTGATGACATAGCGATTTGGTCGCTTCCTACTGCAAGAGGGGTACGAGTTACCCTTGACCCCGAAATTGGAGTACATCAACACAACACTAATTTAGTGTTGCACTATTTAAATTTTAATGGTTTCTCCATTTCACCACAAAAATGCGAATTCATGGTTTTTTCTTCTGGACCTATTAAAAATGATAACTTTAAAATCAAAATTGCAGATCAAACAACCCCCCCCCACCCCCCCACCCCACCCCCATGTTAAATTTTTAGGAGTCCACCTTTCGAGAGATTTGTCATGGACCCATCACATTACACATTTAGTAAATAAATCAACAAAGGCCCTCAACTTTATTAAAGTAATTACAAGGCAGAAATGGGCTCAAGATCCTAAATTTATTCTATATTTGGTCAGGACCTTGGTCCGAAGCCGACTCACTGATGGAATGGAAACATTCTACAACCTAACTAAATCTAATTTACACGCAATTCAAACAATAGAACTTAAAGCACTTAAAACTGCCCTGGGCCTCCCGTCCTTCGCGGTTAACCACTTAGTGTATAGAGATATCGGCTGGCTCCCCTTACAACATCTAATTAAATTAAACTGTGCGACTTTTTTGTCGAGACTACATAGTACTAATAACTTTACTAAAGAAGATTTCTATACACAATTTTCCGATCCATATTTTGCCTCATCTAATAAAACAAATAAAAAATATATTAATATTTATGACTATACACAAAGCCTCTTTCAAAAGTCAGGCATATCCATAGAAGAAATAGGTTTTTTTACCCCAAACATATAGTACCACAGTGGGACTGGGATCCTCCAGAATATGACACCATTCTACATCAAGACTTTAATAAAGAAGAAAATATAAACCAACTTACAGTAGCAGCTAAACAAAAAATCTATAATTTTAAACATCAACTCAGTATTTTCACAGATGGCTCCAAAATTAATCAAAAACAAATAGGTTGTGCATTCGCAATACCCAGCCTAAAATTTTTCAAAAACTTTCAACTTAACCACAATATTTCAATTTTCTCAGCAGAACTCTGGGCCATATTAGAAGCCCTTTCATATATTAATGACCTACCGAATCCCCCATTCCAAATTGCTATTTTTTCTGACTCCCTTTCCTCGATACTATCAATGCAAGGAGAAAGCCATAACCGTCTAGAAATTAAAAACGAAATAAAAAAGTTAATTCATCACCTACAAATAAAGGGGACTAAAGTAACCCTAATATGGATCCCCTCCCACTGTGGTCTTATGGGAAATGAACTAGCAGATAGAGAGGCAAAAAGAGCAGCCACACACATGTCTGGTACACCAGTAGACATAGGCCTGTCACTATGGGAAATGAACTAGCAGACAGAGAAGCAAAAAGGGCAGCCACACACATGTCTGGTACACCAGTGGACATAGGCCTGTCACTATGGGAAATGAACTAGCAGACAGAGAAGCAAAAAGGGCAGCCACACACATGTCTGGCACACCAGTGGACATAGGCCTGTCACTATGGGAAATGAACTAGCAGATAGAGAAGCAAAAAGGGCAGCCACACACATGTCTGGTACACCAGTAGACATAGGCCTGTCACTATGGGAAATGAACTTGCAGACAGAGAAGCAAAAAGGGCAGCCACACACATGTCTGGTACACCAGTGGACATAGGCCTGTCACTATGGGAAATGAACTTGCAGACAGAGAAGCAAAAAGGGCAGCCACACACATGTCTGGTACACCAGTGGACATAGGCCTGTCACTATGGGAAATGAACTTGCAGACAGAGAAGCAAAAAGGGCAGCCACACACATGTCTGGCACACCAGTGGACATAGGCCTGTCACTATGGGAAATGAACTTGCAGACAGAGAAGCAAAAAGGGCAGCCACACACATGTCTGGTACACCAGTGGACATAGGCCTGTCACTATGGGAAATGAACTAGCAGATAGAGAAGCAAAAAGGGCAGCCACACACATGTCTGGTACACCAGTGGACATAGGCCTGTCACTATGGGAAATGAACTAGCAGACAGAGAAGCAAAAAGGGCAGCCACACACATGTCTGGTACACCAGTGGACATAGGCCTGTCACTATGGGAAATGAACTAGCAGATAGAGAAGCAAAAAGGGCAGCCACACATATGTCTGGTACACCAGTAGACATAGGCCTGTCACTATGGGAAATGAACTTGCAGACAGAGAAGCAAAAAGGACAGCCACACACATGTCTGGTACACCAGTGGACATAGGCCTGTCACTTGGCGAGGCAAAATCCTTATTGAAAATGGCATCATTCCAGGAGTGGGCTAAAAAACTTGAAATATACGCTAAAGCCCATTCCTGGGACCATAATTTAGTTCAGGGGGGACTCTTCCTCACCGTACCATATCATATTTTAAAATTAATTTTCCGCTTAAGAACAGAGTCATACTATTGTAAATTTCAAAACATAATATGTGAATGTAATAATACACTAAATTTAGATCACCTTTTTACATCCTGTTCCTATATCCAAAAGGACTTCACTAAACTTTTAAATAAACTAAAATTAGTAAACATACCTTTCATAAAAAATACACTACTGTCATACGGTGTTAAGGAATGGTCCCCCCTGGTATGGCTTGCAGAAGCCATACGCCATTCTACGTTTAAAGAACATTTTTAAAGTTTCGCACCTGTTGTCTCCTTTTCCTATTAAATATATTTTGTTAATTACGTATTTATAGTTCTAATGGGGACTCTGTGCATGGGTCGGATCGGTACCCTCCTCCTTCTAATGTTGGAGGTGCACACACACACACACACACACACACAATTTTAATATCACTTTTAGTGAAAAGACGTTAAACCAAAGAACAACAACACGCACGCACACACACGCGCACACACACACACACACACACACACACACACACACACACACACACACACACACACACACACAACATACATGCACGCCCACGCACCCACACAATTTAGTCAGTTTGGGCAACAACTCAACTGTCAAGCATTTCAAGTCTGACGCAATTATGACTAGACCTAAAAACGACACAAACGTTTCAACTTATTTTGCTCAAAGTAACGAACGCATTACCTGATTGTATCAATAGGCAAAACATATCAAGCAATTAGGCTAAGACAAGTCATTATAAGTCACTGGAATGTCTACTGAGACGGCGCAACCGATGAAGAATCATTGAAGACTTGAATAATAATAATAAACTATAGGAGAAGACGGGGTAAAAAGTCCATGGGCGGGTAAGAAGCCCATGCCAATTATCTCATGAAATAAAGAAAATTTCAGTCACATTTTGCCCATGAGAGGAATGTTAATGTTTAGCATTCGTCTCATGGGCAAATTTGACTGAAAGTTTCTTTATTTCATGAGATAATTGGCATGGGCTTCTTACCCGCCCATGGGCTTTTTACCCCGTCTTACCCCAAGCCACCTTAAAATAATTTTGCACTTACAACCATCAAACTTGTTATTCTCCCCGCTTCTTTGCATTGTCCTTGCAGACCAGGTCAAGCCTGATAACTAAACCCAATGTAATGTCCTTCATTTTGAGGCCTAGACAACGCGAGACACCACACACACCACACCACACTACGGCACAAGTAACACAGCAGTTGTGAAGAAGAAAAAGGAGAACACGAACTTTCGGTAATACTTTCAAACAGGAAGTGTTTTCAAACGAGGTCGGTCAAATTGGGAAAACCTTGTTGCTAATTTTTGACACACACACACACACACACACACACAACATACACGCACGCCCACGCACCCACACAATTTAGTCAGTTTGGGCAACAACTCAACTGTCAAGCATTTCAAGTCTGACGCATATTATTATGACTAGACCTAAAAACGACACAAACGTTTCAACTTATTTTGCTCAAAGTAACGAACACCTGATTGTATCAATAGGCAAAACATATCAAGCAATTAGGCTAAGACAAGTCATTATAAGTCACTGGAATGTCTACTGAGACGGCGCAACAGACGAAGAATCATTGAAGACTTGAATAATAATAATAAACTATAGGAGAAGACGGGGAAAAAAGCCCATGGGCGGGTAAGAAGCCCATGCCAATTATCTCATGAAATAAAGAAAATTTCAGTCACATTTTGCCCATGAGACGAAACACACACACACACACACACACACACACACACACACACACACACCACACACACACACACACACACACACACACACACACACACACACACACTTCCATCATTCCCCAAGGAATGCACTCCACGCCAGGACTGGAACCAGGAACAAGTCAAGCAGTGAGGAAGTGGGAAAAAATAAAAATAAAAATAAAAAAATAAAAAATAAAAGCAGTGAGGACGGTAAGGCGAATTCACACAGAGAGGTGAGTCTCTTGTGAAATTCGGGTTGCTCCCACCTGGAGAGCGCGTCGCAGCCAGAGGCGCTTCAACCGTTATTTTTATTTTATTTTTTTATTTGCATGTGATTTTTTTATGTGACTGATGAGGAAGGAAAGGGGGTGGGGTGGGGGGTAAATTTTGACCAAATGACAACTTTTTCGTTGCCACTGGGTTTAACGTGTGCTAAGTGCATGGGCACACGGGGACCTCGGGTTTATTGTCTCATCCAAAAGATTCCCCACGTTCGGATCATTATAAGGCCTAGTACAGAGTGAGTGGAAGAAATAATCCCCTGTACCCAGGTTCGAACTCGGGTTTATCGTGCATGAGGCGAACGTGTTACCTCTACACCGTTCTGCAGTTTACAGACATGTGAAACCGTGTATGGCGAGAGCCTGTGGCTTTGTCTGGAGATGCACTGGCCTCGCCCTGTCCTTGGTGGGGGGGGGGGGGGGGCTGTTGGATGCGTGCTGGGTTTCTGAGTGGTGGTGTGTTGTTGTTTTTTGGGGCGGTGGGCTCTGCAGTCATGAAAAACCTGCTGGGTGCCTACACCTGAGGTGCTTCTTTCACAAGCACTCCTTTGCGTCAAATTATAGATTTCTATTAATGTTACTATCGATTCTAACTAAATACTTACCAGGCATGAAAGAATTAATTCCGCGTAAAGGACCGATCTTGCCGTATTCTTATATCTACAAGTCTCTATTTGGCGATTCTGAAACTGGTTAACCGGAAGTCGCTTTAGCTCACTCGCTTCAATTGTGCTAAGGAAGGTAAAACGAGTAGCTCCCGCTCAACAAAAGTAGCGATGTTAGCTGAAAATGTGGGTGGAAGGATATTTGTGCTGACCAAATTTTCGGAATAGATTATCCGCCCTTCCCGCTGAACAAAACTTGTGACGTGAGGTAGGTGAAAAGGTGGTTGGAAAAAATGTTTTGGGAATGTTCTGTCCCCATGCTCAACAAAACTTCCGACGTTAGGTGAAAATCCGGGTGGAAGGATTTCTCGGCTAAAATTTTTCTCCTCTTTTTTGATCTTCATCCACTTTCATGCCTGCTTACCAACACTCAAAAGAATCAAAGTATCACTCCCATCCTCCCTTCTGATGCAGGGAAAAACGATCAATCGATTTGGCATGTCAAAGGGTAAACGGAAGCTAAGGGGAGTAACCGGGCTTCCGGGTAAACGGAGTAGCGGTCCTTTGCTACTTTCGTTTTTATACGTGCTGTGGCATTTGGTTTCCAGCTAATGATGTTTTCAGACCTGTTTACTCTTTTCGAGTAGTATTCTACTCAATTTGGACCTCTACTACTCTTCAAAATTGAAAATAATGCTCTAATTACTCATTTTCAGTGCACATTGTTTGATGGTTTAACGAAGAGGACTACTCCTTTCACACCAAAACTACTCATTTCAGCTCTCCAGACTACTCAATACTTGTGTAGGGGGGGTAAACAGGTCTGTGTTTTATGCTCATTGTTTTGAGTGTTGGTAAGTATTTGGCTAGAATAGATAGTAACATTACTAGAAATCTATTATTTTCCAGTAACACTAATAGAAATCTATCATTTTCCAGTAACACTAATAGAAATCTATCATTTTCCAGTAACACTAATAGAAATCTATCATTTTCCAGTAACATTAATATAAATCTATCATTTTCCAGTAACACTAATAGAAATCTATCATCTTCCAGTAACATTAATAGAAATCTATCATTTTCCAGTAACATTAATATAAATCTATCATTTTCCAGTAACATTAATAGAAATCTATCATCTTCCAGTAACACTAATAGAAATCTATCATTTTCCCCTTTGTTCAGCTGATTTATCGTTCTTTGCACAGGCGGCAGGACGGGTGTAGTGGTGGTGGTGGTGGTGGCGGCGGTGGTCTTCATCACCGCTGCGGGACTTGGAGCCTTCTTCTACAACAAGAGGTCAGAGGGCAGCCGTGTGTCATGTCATCGTCGTGTCATGTCATGTGTCATAAATTAATGTCGTGTCGTTTTTATTTTCACCACTGCCGTACATACCGAGGTTGTTCTGTTACTGCGAGTGTTTTCCCCCCATTGGGGATACCCAGACCGTTTACTCTACGCTTTTCGAGTAGTATTCTACTCAATTTGGACCTCTACTACTCTTCAAAACTGAAAACAATGCTCTTTAATTCTTGATTACTACTCATTTTCAGTGAACATTGTTTGATGGTTTAATGAATAATTTACAGACCTGTTTACTCTACGCTTTTCGAGTAGTATTCTACTCAATTTGGACCTCTACTACTCTTCAAAACTGAAAACAATGCTCTTTAATTCTTGATTACTACTCATTTTCAGTAAACATTGTTTGATGGTTTAATGAATAAACAGACCTGTTTATTCTACGCTTTTCGAGTAGTATTCTACTCAATTTGGACCTCTACTACTCTTCAAAACTGAAAATAATGCTCTTTAATTCTTGATTACTACTCATTTTCAGTGAACATTGTTTGATGGTTTAATGAATAAAACTACACATTTTGCACCCAAACTACTCATTTCAGCTATCCAGGCTACTTAAGACTTGTGTAACGGGGTAAACAGGTCTGGATTCCGGGTGGGGGGGGGGGGGGGTCTTTCAGTAGAAATAGTTCCCCCAACCTTCTGGAAGTTCTGTGCTGTCAACTTCCTCTAATCCGTCTCTTTGTCGCTGCCTTTTCCCTTTGTTTACTTGTCATCTACTATTTTTTCTACTTAATTAGACTTTGTGGAAGTAAGGAATATGCGGATGGGATAAGCGCACGCGGAAATACATGTGGTTAGTTTTATTACCTTCGTTTACTTATTTGCGGATAAGTGCATGAGGTTTCCGTGTGTAATGTGCACAAAGCCTTAATGGACGATTTTACCTCTCTCCCTCTCTCTCTCTCTCTCTCTCTCTCTCTCTCTCTCTCTCTCTCTCGTCTCTCCTCTCTCTCTCTCTCTCTCTCTCTCTCTCTCTCTCTCTCTCTCTCTCTCTCTCTCCCTCTCTCTCTCTCTCTCTCTCTCTCTCCCTCCATCCTCCTCTCTCTCTCTGTCTCTCTCTCTCCCTCTCTCTCTCTCTCTCTCTCTCTCTCTCTCTCTCTCTCTCTCTCTCTCTCTCTCTCTCTCTCTCTCTCGCTCTCTCTCTCTCTCTCTCTCTCGCTCTCTCTCTCTCTCTCTCTCCTCTCTCTCTCTCTCTCTCTCTCTCTCTCTCTCTCTCTCTCTCTCTCTCTCTCTCTCTCTTGCAAACTCACACACACACATACAAACACACACACATAGACACACATACACGCGCACACACAAACGCACGCACGCATTCACGCGCACGCACACACTCACACACAAGAAGAAGAACACAAAAAAGATTGATTGATTGATTGAACTGTTTTAATGGGTAAAGGTTTAGGCACCTTGAAGAAGGCCTTTTTACAAATCCGCCCATTTAAATAATGAAAAGAAACGTAACAGGGAAAACTAAATTAATAATAAAAGAAATAAAATACTAATAACAATTCATGCAAAAAATTATTATTTTTTAAATAAGGAATCTCTTTCTATCTCTCTCTCTCTCTCTCTCTCTCTCTCTCTCTCTCTCTCTCTCTCTCTCTCTCTCTCTCTCTCTCTCTCTCTCTCTCTCTCTCTCTCTCTGTCTCTCTCTCTTCTCTCTCTCTCTCTCTCTCTCTCTCTCTCTCTCTCTTCTCTCTCTCTCTCTCTCTCTCCCCCCCTCTCTCTCTCTCTCTCTCTCTCTCCCCCCCTCTCTCTCTCTCTCTCTCTCCCTCTCTCTCTCTCTCTCTCTCTCTCTCTCTCTCTCTCTCTCTCTCTCTCTCTCTCTCTCTCTCTCTCTCTCTCTCTCTCTCTCGTTGATCTGTCATTTTTGATTACCTTGGTTTCATTATATTATTTTGCTTATTCTGGTACATTAATATTGAAAAAGTTGTTTACTTCAGTTGACTTATTCTCACCCCACCCCCTTGTCATAAGGCCAATTTGGCAATGACAATCAATATTCGAGTGTTCAAAAATCTCTCTCTCTCTCTCTCTCTCTCTCTCTCTGTCTCTATCTCTCTCTCTCTCTCTCTCTCTCTCTCTCTCTCTCTCTCTCTCTCTCTCTCTCTCTCTCTCTCTCTCTCTCTCTCTCTCTCTCTCTCTCTCTCTCTCTCTCTCTCTCTCTCTCTCTCTCTCTCTCTCTCTCTCAAGATACACACAGACACGCACACACACACGCGCGAAGAAGAAGAAGAAGAAGATTGCTCTCCTAGTCCCTATTCTTGGCGTAGACTTAACAACTGAGCGTCCCTGTTCAATAATGATGGTAGTGCATTGTTTTAACCGTAGATTAGCGGACTGGTAGTGGTACGGTGACCATTAATTATCGTTGATGACAGTTGTTGGTCAGTGGTCAGTCCGGTGTCATGATAAATAAATACACCCCGTAAAATAAGTACCCTTCGCATGCACAGCAGAACCATTGTTATTTCATGTGAGAAATAAGTCAACTATTATTTAAAATATTGATATTTAAGTGCTCAATCTACACGGAAAGAACCCAGAAATAGAGCGGGAGGGTGTAAATCTCCATCTTTACCAAGAAATCGATGTACAAAGCCATGCCATTTAGGTTCCACTGTAATAATAAATATTAGAAAAATATCCCAGACTTCTCAATATTTAGTGACGAATCTTCTGTTCTTCCTGCATGCCACGAGACGCCTCTGAATGTATTTAGGGGCGAATCTTTCCCAAACAGCAAACAATTCGAATGAGGAAAAGAGTATTTATTTCATGGGTTAGGTATTTTATGCAACACCGGCTCAACGAGTTAAGAGGCCATTTTTCTCCTGGTCCGAACACACCTGAGACTCTTGTTAGAATAGTCTACCAAGGTAGTTAGTCTTGGGAGGGAAGGGGGGGGGGGGGGGGGGGGGGATAGTTTAGGCCTCGCCCTTTTGTGTCTGAGTGTGTGTCTGTGTGTGAACATTGTTTTGTTTTTGGTTTTTTCTCCTTGCGTTTCTTTTTTTTGCTTTATTTTTATTACATGAGTTATAATGCATATTATGAGTTTTTGATCTCTCTCTCTCTCTCTCTCTCTCTCTCTCTCTCTCTCTCTCTCTCTCTCTCTCTCTCTCTCTTCTCTCTCTCTCTCTCTCTCTCTCTCTCTCTCTCTCTCTCTCTCTCTCTCTCTGTGGCATTACATCATTTTGAGTTATCTCTCTCTAACATTAAAACGTTTTTGATCTCTCTCTCTCTCTCTCTCTCTCTCTCTCTCTCTCTCTCTCTCTCTCTCTCTCTCTCTCTCTCTCTCTCTCTCTCTCTCTCTCTCTCTCTCTCTCTCTCTCTCTCTCTCTCTCTCTCTCTCTCTCTCTCTCTCTCTCTCTCTGGCATTAAAACATTTTGAGTTCTCTCTCTCTCTCTCTCTCTCTCTCTCTCTCTCTCTCTCTCTCTCTCTCTCTCTCTCTCTCTCTCCTCTCTCTCTCTCTCTCTCTCTCTCCTCTCTCTCTCTCTCTCTCTCTCTCTCTCTCTCTCTCTCTCTGTGGCATTAAATCATTTTGAGTTATCTCTCTCTCTCTCTCTCTCTCTCTCTCTCCCTCCTCTCTCTCTCTCTCTCTCTCTCTCTCTCTCTCTCTGTCTCTCTCTCTGTGGCATTAAATCATCTTTGAGTTATCTCTCTCTAACATTAAAACGTTTTTGATCTCTCTCTCTCTCTCTCTCTCTCTCTCTCTCTCTCTCTCTCTCTCTCTCTCTCTCTCTCTCTCTCTCTCTCTCTCTCTCTCTCTCTCTCTCTCTCTCTCTCTCTCTCTCTCTCTCTCTCTCTCTCTCTCTGGCATTAAAACATTTTGAGTTCTCTCTCTCTCTCTCTCTCTCTCTCTCTCTCTCTCTCTCTCTCTCTCTCTCTCTCTCTCTCTCTCTCTCCCGCCCTCCCCCCCCCCCTCTCTCTCTTTAATACTACAAACTTTTCCTTTCTTCTATAATTTGCGACAGACGTCGTCAAAGCCGTTTCCTGCACGCCCGTCTGGGAGAAGATCGCAGCAGCAGTGCCGCCACTACTCCTCGGCCGGAGCAGCCCGAGGAAGGAGAAGTAGGAGGAGGAGGAGGAGTAGAAGGCAGCAGAAGGGTGTCACAAGTGCCTGACGTGTCTGTGTCACAAGGTGCCAGCGCTGCAGGCAGACCACAACACGTGACGTCCTCCCGAGTGCCTGCCGCCCTGGCCCATCTGAAGGTCTGTGTTGTCACTGTGTCACGGGTTTGAACATTGGTTTATTGCCATGAAACCTAAACAAAGGCTTATAAGGCACAGGTTAAGATTACAAACAACGCAAAATACTATTCATGCTTTTTGTTAAAACAAATACTAACATATTTTGCCACAAATGGCTGTAGTTCATCTAACATCATCATATCTGATGGAGACTGAACATTTGATTCTAAACTTTGTTTGTCTACAAGGGCATGAATCTTGTACCTTGGACGCCTGATGAAATTCTGGTCAACGTCCTCCGGTCTGCAGACCTGTTTACTCTACTCTTTTCGAGTAGTATTCTACTCAATTTGGACCTCTACTACTCTTCAAAACTGAAAATAATGCTCTTTAATTCTTGATTGCTACTCATTCTCAGTGAACATTATTTGATGGTTTAATGAACAAAACTACACATTTTGCACAAAAACTACTCATTTCAGCTATCCAGACTACTCAAGACTTGTGTAGGGGGTGAACGGGTCTGGATGTGTGTCAGGGCTCCCAGGGACCCCCATTTGGGGGTCTATGAAGTATTAAAATTCTGAAGGACCCTCTAAAAGAATGTCCACGGGGTCCCAGGGATGCGCTAGAAAAATTCTTTTTAGCACTCGCAATGCCACTGGGACCCTCTATCTATCCCGCCTCTAGGACCCTCTATGCTGTAAGTGAAGGAGTCCCTGGGACCCCTTGTTTTGCGGGATGATTGAGAGCCCTGTGTGTCCTCCTCGGCATGAATCTTGCTTTTGTATAAATAGTTCCCCCACCTTCTGAAAGTTCCGCGCTTGTAACTTCCTCTAATCTGTCAATCCCTTTGACTCTGCCTTTTCCCTTAAAATTCCATGGCTTGGAGTCAAAACGGACTATCTTTAGATAGTCCATTGACGTATTATTGAACTTATTGCGAAAACTAATAACTTGTATTAAAAAAAAGACTGCAGAAATATAAAAAGCATAATCCTCCATTTTACATTATTTGCAGACTTTTTTTTAATACAAGTTCTTAGTTTTCGCAATAACTTCAATAATAAGTCAATGGACTATCTAAATTACTTTTTTTTCTAAAGATAGTCCGTTTTGTCTCTAAGCCATCGCCTTGCTTTCTGTCATCTACTATCTTTTCTCATTGGCCCGTTCTCCTGCCCCTTTAAAAAAAAAAAATCTTTCCCCATATTTTCTTGTAGGTAGGGCTCCTCCGAAATCGGATGTACGCAAGCAGGAACAGAGACCAGTGAAAACTGAAAAGCCGGACACATAGGTACCTTACCCATTATGGCCATATGGCCTGGGAACGCAGAAGAAGATTGTGTCCTCCTCAGCAGTCTTGTACATTAGACACCCCTTCATGGCTACGACCCCCTCAGTCTCAAAGTCTGTTTCTTTCAAAATTGAACAGAGGGGTAATACTCTCTTTCTTATTAACTCCCCTCCACACCAAAGTTGATTACGACGCCAAGCATCTAGCAATGCGTGGGTCAGAACCAAAGTGAGACAAACCAAAGCATCATTCTCCAAAACGAATGTGCCAAGTTCGCGTTTAGTTTATGACACAGTACACGCATTGCTAGATGATTGGTATCGTAATCAACTTTGGTGGAGGGGAGTTAATTGGAAAGAGAGTATCCCCCTTTGTTCAATGTCGTTATCTCCTCTCTTGGCCTCACTATTTCATTCTCTGTTTCTTTCAGTTTGACCCTACTACCTACTAACTCTGTCCTTCTCCCCATCCCCAAACATGGCAGAAGGTTGGAGTCTCGGTGAACATTTTTGTTCATCTCAGAGTCAGAGATGGGGACATACAGGAGGCACACGAGACGGGGACACATAGAGACGGGGACACATAGAGACGGGGACACATAGAGACGGGGGACACATAGAGACGGGGACACATAGAGACGGGGGACACATAGAGACGGGGACACATAGAGACGGGGACACATAGAGACGGGGGACACATAGAGACGGGGGACACATAGAGACGGGGACACATATGTGCCCCCTGTATACATAATGGAATGTCCTCTGTGTGTGTGTGCCTGCTCCCCTAGTAACACAACACGGACTTCCGAGAAGGCTGGATGGAGCAGGGCTGCTCTCGTGTTGATAGGGCAGGCGTGGCTGGTGCATCTCTGGGTCCTATCAGCACCTTCGGGTGTTTTGTTTTTCCTTGTTTAATAACAAAAAGATTGCTTCGCTTTTTTTAAATAATTTTGGGGGTTGTTGTTTTCATACCCCAGCTTAAACGCTCTGGGGGCACACCCAGTGCCATGTGAACATTTCGCAAGCCCTTGGGTGGGAAGGTTACGTGTATGGCTGCTTTTAAAAGGGCCCCGCCACATGGGCGGCCATACTCCGACTTCAGGGGACTTTTTACTTTCTGTCTCATCTTCTGGGTCGTACGGTGGCGTTGCTCCCACCACGCCGCTCATTCCGAGTCCCAATTCGCAGCTACACCCCGCCGGCTTGTTCAGGTCGCAGAATCCGAGACCAGCAGTCCAAGGGGAGCGAATCGTATGTTAGGCCGTCACTGGAGGCAGCCAACCAACCGAGGAGACACTGCACTGCTGCTGAGTCACTTCGGTGGAGTTCAGTAGGCTAGGTTAGGTACATTATTGTCACAGAGGCGTCACTGTGAAATTCGGGTTGCTCCCACCTGGAGAGCGCGTCGCAGCCAGAGGTGCACCACCCCTTTTTTTTTGCATCCGATTTTTGTGTGACTGATGAGGAAGGAAGGGAGGGGGGTAAATGTTGACCAAATGACAACTTTTTCGTTGCCAATGGGTTTAATGTGTGCTAAGTGCATGAGCACACGGGACCTCGGTTTATCGAGACGATAAACTCCACCGTTCAGACCAGACCTCAAGGCCTAGTGCAAATTGAGAGGAAAAATCCCCTGTACCCAGGTTCGAATTCGGGTTTACTTGACACGAAGCGAAACGCGCTACCACTGTGCCACTCTACACCACCTACTAAGCCCCCCTTTCCTTTTTTTTTGGTCACTTGGCAGGTCCTGTACTCGCGAAGGTTCGGCGGAGAGCACGTTCGCTTTCAGGAAGGGTTGGACAACCCGACCTACAACGAGGCCTCCCTCTCCATGATGGGCTTACGTCGCTACTCTACAACTGCTTCTACTGCCGCCAGTGCTGCCGGAGGGGACAGCCCCGAAGATAACAGACCCACCTTGTAACCAGTCTTTGCTTTGGTTTGAGCAGAAGAAGCCAAAAGGGGCTTACTTTGGACATTTGTGCAAAGAAAATGTTTACGTTGTATTTGAACACAGCAAGTAATGCAGATATGGTATAGGTATTGACAGTAAGCTAGTAAGTCGTATTGAGCAAATTATTTTTGCAATATACTACGCAAATGTAGACCTAGGTATTCCCCCTTTGTTTCATGCAGACAATATGGGACATGGCAGTATAGTCAGTAAGCTAGTGGTATTGAGTACATTGTTTTTGCAATGTGTGACCCAGCACCACAAAAGGGCTGTGTACACACATAAGCGGATATTCCATGCGGAAACCCGTGCGCAATCCATAAATAAGTGAAACGCAGAAGGGAAAAGATTTGCGCACGTGTCCGAATTTCCCCGTAAACTTGTATCCTTCTTTCTTCCACTTATTCAGGGTTTTCCGTACGGAACTTACATGTCTAAATGTGAACCCGGCCTTACTTAGGAAATGAATTTTGTGGCAAAGAAAATGTTTACGTTGTATTTTTTTTTAAAGTAATGCAGACACAGTAGGTATAGTCAGTAAGCTAGTCGTATTGATCATATCATTTTTTCCAATATACTACGCAAATGTAGACCTATGGAAATCTTATTGCCTATTTGCATAATCAAAGAATGAAATAGTGAGGCCAAGAGAGGAGATCACGAAATTGAACAAAGGGGGACTACTCTCTTTCTAATTAACTCCCCTCCACCAAACTTGGCTACAATACCTTGGTTCTGACCCACGCATTGCTAGATGATTGGTACCGTAATCAACTTTGGTGGAGGGGAGTTAATTAGAACGAGAGTATTCCCCCTTTGTTCATTTTTCTATTTGTATAGTTCGGGTGTTGCTGAAAATAGTGACACGTCACTAGGTGGGTCGAAATTTCTCAGTAATACTGGCTTGTGGCATTAGGGTCTTTCAGGATGTTAAAATCTTCAAAACACTCCACAAACAAACTTGTGTTTGCGTAGTCAACCGGTTAAAAAATGAATGGGGAGGCACAACATTAACACTTTCATTTCAGGGCTAAATCTGTTTTGCTATTTTGTGGATGACTCGGGAATAACACATGGCAAAGAATGGAGATATTAGAGTGTGTAGTGTTCTCTGCAGTTTGTGTTCATAATTATGTCATGTAGCCTAATACCCCCCCCCCCCACCCCCACCCCCCCTTGGGGATACCAGGGGGGATCTTCTGTACAAATACTTCCCCCACCTGGAAGTTCTGTGCTTGTAACTTCCTCTAATCTGTCTCTCTCTCTTTGACTCTGCCTTTTTCCCTTTGCTTTGTGTCATCTTACTATCTTTCTCACTTATTGGCCCATTCTCCTGCCTTTTCCCTTTGCTTTCTGTCATCTACTATCTTTCTCACTTACTGGCCCATTCTCCTGCCTTTTCCCTTTGCTTTCTGTCATCTACTATCTTTCTCACTTACTGGTCCATTCTCCTGCCTTTTCCCTTTGCTTTCTGTCATCTACTATCTTTCTCACTTACTGGTCCATTCTCCTGCCTTTTCCCTTTGCTTACTGTCATCTACTATCTTTCTGCCTTACTGGCCCATTCTCCTGCCTTTTCCCTTTGCTTACTGTCATCTACTATCTTTCTCACTTACTGGCCCATTCTCCTGCCTAGCCTTTTCCCTTTGCTTTCTGTCATCTACTATCTTTCTCACTTACTGGCCCATTCTCCTGCCTTTTCCCTTTGCTTACTGTCATCTACTATCTTTCTCACTTATTGGCCCATTCTCCTGCCTTTTTTTCTCAAAAAAAAAATCTTCCATAATAGTTTTCTCCTTTGAGCTCCTCCGTAATCGGAATGTGTCGGCTGAATGCGGCGAGGAGACCATGGAAGACTGGAAAGCGGACACATACGTACCCATTGTGGCCTTATGGCCTGAGAACGCAGGGAGAAGAAGAAGAAAAAGAAGTAGCCTAATAATAATAATAATAACCTTGTTCATAAGTTGCTTTAAGTATGCTTATTTCGGTTCTTTATCATTCACTAGAAGAGCTTGTTTAAAGTTAAAGGTGTTCCTTTGGGGGTTTCGTTATTTGA
Source organism: Phymorhynchus buccinoides (assembly GCA_017654935.2). Lineage (NCBI taxonomy): Eukaryota > Metazoa > Mollusca > Gastropoda > Neogastropoda > Raphitomidae > Phymorhynchus > Phymorhynchus buccinoides. Next base: position 6,823,098 of record CM065708.1, on the reverse strand, counting down.
TTTGAATATGTTCAAGAGAAAAAAAAGTGCATGGTGTGTGTGTGTGTGTGAGAGAGAGAGAGAGAGAGAGAGAGGAGAGAGAGAGAGAGAGAGAGAGAGAGAGAGAGAGAGAGAGAGAGAGAGAGAGAGAGAGAGAGAGAGAGAGAGAGAGAGAGAGAGAGGTTTGCGCCCCTGTTACCCTGTTTTATGATAAGTCAGTTTTGCGGTTTGTATAAGTTATATGTTTGGTGTGTGTGTGTGTGTGTGTGTGTGTGCGCGCACGTGTGTATGTGTGTGTGAGTGAGAGAGAGAGCACAAGCCTGCCTGTTTGCACCCCAGTTTCAGACCTGTTTACCCTACTCTTTTCGAGTAGTATTCTACTCAATTTGGACCTCTACTATTCAAAATTGAAAATAATGCTCTAATTACTCATTTTCAGTGAACAATGTTTGATGGTTCAAAGACTAAAACTACACATTTTGCACCAAATACTACTCATTCCAGCCATCCAGACTACTCAAGATTTGCTGTTTTCATGTTTTATAATAAGTTTTGCGCTTTGGCAATTGAGTTATATATTTGGTGTGTTTGTGTGTGAGAGAGAGACAGAGTGAGAGAGAAAGAGAGAGGTGCACCCAAACCTGCATGTGTTCGCACATGTTTTCCCGTTTTAAAATTAGTTTTGCGGTTTTGCATTTGAGTTTTGCATGTTTGATTTCATGTTCCTATCATTTCAATTTCCGATTGCAGCGATTGTGTTAACTTTAATAAAATTATTAAACCTGATTAAATTTTGGTGTTGATTTTATTTTTTTCCGGACACTCTCTGCTTTGTCATCTTTCTGGTTGCTAGTGTTATTCTTCTTCTTCTTCTGTGGTGGTGACCAACTTCTTTATGCAGAAGTAATTCCGGGCTGGGGAGGGGAGGACTACAGGGAGCTGCCGGCAGCTACTAATTTTCACGTTCGCCCCCCAGCAAGCTGTGAACTAGCCGACCCTAGGCACTCCATAAGGCAATGCCCAGGCCCCAACCAAAAAGACAAACAGTTAGATCCCTAACTACTGGGGTAAAAATAACTGGGGATGAAGGTGGAAGGACTGGGGTAGGGGCGCTTGTTGCAGGTTTCAGTGCTGGTGTTATGATAAATAAGTACCTGTCATTAAATATCTACCTCTCGCATGCGAACTGTACCCATCTAACCCTAACCCTATCACTAACCACGGAAAGAACCAAGAAATAGAGCAGGAGGGTGTAAATCTACATATTTGCCGATAAATCGATGTACAAATCCATGCACTTAGTTTCGTAAAATTCACAATGGCGGACAAACAAACGATTCTGATTGGCTACGCTAGGACTACTTCCGGCTAGGACTACTTATCTCATAGAGGTAAAAATACACCGCCACACTGGGTTGGATGCAATTCAAATTGTGACGATGTCTGTGACTCACGACTCACCACGAGAAATACTTCCGTCTACAAAAAATAATTCTGCTATTTTCGCTGACTATGGCTCCAACTCACCTGCGTGCGCATCTCGACCATTCCAACGGAAGTGTCGCCATCTTAGTCCTTATTTGTGTGTAAACAAAGTGAAAATGTTATTTAAATGTGTAAAGAAAACATCCAGATGTTATAAATACAGTTTAGATAAGTTTCGAATTGGAACAGCCAAATATGCAGCATCGATCTGGCATTTTTCCAAAAAAGGTAAGGACTAAGATGGCGGTCTCCCATAATATGGCGCTCCTTGTGGCCGGATATGACGACACGTGGGTACCAGCAATACCTACTCCTGTAGACCGCAATACAGGAATCCAAGAGTGAAACCTGGATCAAATGAACAGCAGGAAGGCTAAGGTTCCGGCGGGCCGCCTTGGTGGGGTCATGGGTAGAGTTTGAACCGAAAAACCGGTGCTAAGCTTTCGCGGTTCCAAACACCGGTTCGAGTTGCTGTGAACCGGTTTTTTAACTGCAAACTGAAAGTAAGTTTTTTTTCTTAGAATAAGGCATTCTTTTCGAAAAACAACACTGATTCTCAGCGCAGATTGGGTGTTTTGTAAACCAAGAGTAGCTATTTCTAGTTTGTGGTGGTGTATGGCTCTGACTTGGACTGAGTGTTGAGTTGAGTGTGTGTGTGTGTCATAAGTCATATGTTTCTTTATTGGATGTGTGCGCGTGCGTGCGTGTGTGTGAATATTCTGACAAATAAATATTTGTTTGCATAGGTGAAACTAGTGATTCGAGTACTGGTTTAAAAAAACCGGTTCGGTAAAACCGGTTCGAAGAGGGAAAACCGGTTCGGGTTTTTGAACCGGTTCTCAACTCTAGTCATGGGGCGGAGTGGTTTGTAGGGGTTGGGGGTGGTGGAGTTTCTTTTGGTACATTTTTTACTAATAAAATTAGAGCATTTAGAGACAGTTTTCATTTCTTAAACAATAAAATAAGGTGGGGGGTTTTCCTCATTCCAGAGTAATTATTTTTCAATAAAGTATTGCAAATTCTTGATTTCAGGAAAAATAACAAAGCCAAAATCCTGATTCCTGCTTTTCCTGCCACGTGGTTTCACCCATGCGAGTCGGTAAAGGTAAAGATGCGTGCCCCCCCCCCCCCCCCCCTCCTCTATTTCTCGGTTGTTTCCACTTTTTCAGTTCTTGCCTTTCTTACTGCAGATTGAGTACTTCATCCTCTATCATTTGCTATATTTAACACTAATTTTCATCCATTTACATAATTAAACACATGCATTCAATAATAGTAGAAGATAAAGGCAAGACGGACAAACGCAATGAACCAGGACTGTGACAAATGCATGCACTACATAGGGGGGGGGGGGGGGGGGGGGGGGGGGGGGGGTCGTTCTATTAGATAATGGCCTTTATCATGAGTGCGATTAATTATTCAACACAGATAATTATCTGGAAAGGTTCATAAATTACAGCTTAATGTTTGGTAAGAAAGTGTGAAACCCACGAATCAAATAAAATGTGACGGTGCATGGGAAAATCCTACACAAGTCGCTAAGAATGTTTTTAGCAAAATCCAAAAATAGTCAACAACCCCAAAAATATCAATTTTCTATTTAGGGCATATTTATGTCTATTTGTATGTGTTCTACCAGTATCCACAAATTATACGACAATGTTGAATGATTTCTTTGTTTATTTGATTGTTTTATAAATCAAGTCGATAGAAACAACGAGGCAAAGTTGCATCTTCTATCCCCAATTTCTGCACATGATCTATTTCGAATGGCAAACTTCAAATAATTATAAAATAAAAACTAGACAAGATAACTCAATTCGGTTTTCTTTGATTCAAGGAATCTTTGCTCCACATTGAAAAATTAAAATCTTAATTTATGCCCAAATTCCATGTGTCTTTTTTTCAACGCACTGTCACAAATGTATGATACAGTCGGGCATGGGAATTTTCAGTCTTTTGGCTGATTTCAGCTTTTTGGATGATCCTCTTCAGTCTTTTTTTGCAAGTTTCAGCTTTTTTGATGGTCCAAGAGGACATTTATGAGATTTTAAAAAAAAAGCCCAATGAGTAAAACTTAAGTTATTGGTTATAAATGAATGCAAAATGAACTAAATATATCAGTCTTATCTCTAATACTGTTTTTAAGGCTTAGATAACAGAAGAAGCTTCATTTTCTGGGGGCTGTATCCCAACACACACGGTTTTCAGTTGTTGTTTTTATTCCTTGTTCCTATGCCTGCTTCCAGACACCCAACTTTCAGTCTTTTTTGTCTTCTCTAATTCCCATGCCTGATAAGACCTCTCATTATAAGACTCCCTCCCACATAAGACCTACTTCTCTGAGACATTGCCCTTCTTTGTAAGCATTAAAATTACCTCCCTTATACAACTCCCTCCCACTTAAGACCTTATTTTGGATGATTTTTCAAGGTCTTAAAGACCCCCCCCCCCCCCCCCCCCCCCCCCCCCCCCCCCCCCAGGTCACGTGTCACATTCCCTCTTATGCTTGGAAGATTTTTTTTTAAAGATTTCTTACCAGCTATAAGAGGGAACACACGTTAAAAAAAAACACCATGATTTTGACACGTGACGTAGTCTTTAAAAGGGAGGTTTCACTGTACAAAAATACAGATATTTCATCAGATTCTTGTACGGGGGGACTACAAAATGTAGTGAAAATAACTGGTAGGATTTCTGGTTAATCAAAGAATGAAATAGTGAGGCCAAGAGAGGAGAGAACAAAAGTTGAACAAAGGGTGGAATTGGTATCGTAATCAACTATTGGTGGAGGGGAGTTAATTAGAAAGAGAGTATTCACCCTTTGTTCAATTTAGTAGGATTTCATCAGATTTATGTAGACGGTAGAATTGCACGAGTAAATGTCAAATCGCATCGCATTGGGATCGAATCATGTGTAGTGTAGCGGACCATGTACGGTAGAATTTCACGAGAATCCTGCCTCATAAATGTCAAATCGCATCGCATTGGGATCGAATCATGTGTAGCATAGCGGACCATGTACGGTGGTATTTCACGAGAATCCTGCCTCATAAATGTCAAATCGCATCGCATTGGGATCGAATCATGTGTAGCATAGCGGACCATGTACGGTGGTATTTCACGAGAATCCTGCCTCATAAATGTCAAATCGCATCGCATTGGGATCGAATTGTATGGTAGGATTTCATCAGATTTATGTAGACGGTAGAATTTCACGAGTATTCTGCCTCATAAACGTCAAATCGCATCGCATTGGGATCAAATCGTATTGTAGGATTTCATCAGATTTATGTAGACGGTAGAATTGCACGAGTATCCTGCCTCATAAATGTCAAATCGCATCGCATTGGGATCCAACTGTATGTAGTGTAGCGAACCATGTTTTGGGGGACTATTTATTTCCTGTGCTTCTTTTCTGTCTTGTCTGTTTCTCCCACTCTCCACTAAGTCACCATAATTATGTCGGGCGTGCGCACGCGCGCGCACACGCACACACACACACACACATGCGCGAGCAAGCACATGCACGCATGCGCGCACTATATCTGCGTGAGTGACCCGGGTTCGAATCCCGGCCTCCTCGCCCTTTCTTTCAAGTTTTGACAGGAAAATGGAACTGAACGTCCAGTCCTTCGGACGGGGACTTAAAGCTAGTCTGACACCCGTGCGCTTTACGCACGTAAAAATCCCACGGCAGTTGAAAGTCGGTAAGAGCAGGGAGAAATCCCGCTGCCTGGTATGGCCAAATTGATAGCTAGGTTTTCCAAGTGTGCCCAAACCCCCTCCTCACCCTAAATTGGGTAGGCACTGCACTTGTGGCGACTCTCTCTCAGGGGAGAGCAGCCCGAATTTCACAGCAATAGCAAATACGTGCATACATAATATACATACACTTACGCGCTTAATCTCAAAACTTTCAAACTATTTCACTGCACTCAGATTTGCACTCACTCGCATGAAGAAACACACACACGCGCGCACACAGACACACACACACACACACACACACACTGTATTAGGTCTCAAAATATACAACAAAAAGACCAAAAGCTCAAAAATGTGTTTTCAAAAAGGAAACAATTATATACAAAAACACACTGAATAAAATTGGCTATTTAACGTGGAGATGAAAAGCACACAAATGTCATGTTCTAAGCACTCATGGATGCAATGGTTATAATTATATTGCAATAATTATAGTCATAATGCACTAATTATAATGCAATAGAAATGCAAAGCAATACACAGCAAGAGAAAGGAAAATTAAAAACAAAACAAAAACACGTTGTAAACACAGGGCTGCAAACATGCACGGGCTGTTTCTCTCTCTCTCTCTCTCTGTCTCTCTGTCTCTCTCTCTCTGTCTCTCTCTCTCTCTCTCTCTCTCTCTCTCTCTCATCCTTGTTAAATAAAGTTTTTCAGTGTTCTCTCTCTCTCTCTCTCTCTCTCTCTCTCTCTCTCTCTCTCTCTCTCTCTCTCTCTCTCTCTCTCTCTTCCCCCTCTCTCTCTATCTCTCTATCTGTTTCTCTCTTTCTCTGTCGCTCTATCTCTGTTTCTCTCTCTCTCTGTCTCTCTCCCCCCCTCTCTCTCTCTCTCTCTCTCTCTCTCTCTCTCTCTCTCTCTCTCTCTCTCTCTCTCTCTCTCTCTCTCTCTCGTCTCTCTCTCTCTCTCTCTCCCCCCCCCCCCTCTCTCTCTCTCTCTGTCTCTCTCTCTCTCTCGCTCTCTCTCTCTCTCTCTCTCTCTCTCTCTCTCTCTCTCTCTCTCCTCTTTCTCTCTCTCTCTCTCTCTCTCTCTCTCTCTCTCTCTCTCTCTCGTCTCTCTCTCTCTCTCCGTCTCTCTCTCTCTCTCTCTCTCTCTCTCTCTCTCTCTCTCTCTCTCTCTCTCTCTGTCTCTCTCTCTCTCTCCTCTCTCTCTCTCTCTCTCTCTCTCTCTCTCTCTCTCTCTCTCTCTCTCTCTCTCTCTCTCTCTCTCTCTCTCTCTCTCTCATCTCTCTCTCTCTCTCTCTCTCCGTCCCTCTCTCCCCCCTCCTCTCTGTCTCTCTCTCTCTCTCTCTCTCTCTCTCTCTCTCTCTCTCTCTCTCTCTCTCTCTCTCACACACACACACACACACACACACACACACACACACATGATCAGCACAACAAAAATCATGCTAAATTATAATACATATCCTCGAGTTGCTACAACGCAAAAATGCGACATTGCTGCGACATTTTGCGTCGTCCGAGGACCATTTGCCACAATGTGACAATATGTTAAAATGTTACCATTACTGTTCGTAAGTTTCCGGCACACCCCACTCCCCAGTTGATTAACGTGCTGTATTATATTATATGTGACCCAGCACCACGAAAGGGACATTAAGTCGCTGGGCTAGTTTCTAAACAACAGGCTTGCAAAGTCAAAAATATCATTTTGGGGGTCAATTTTGAATTATGGGTCATTTTTGTGTTCTCTAACATCTTATCTTTCATATTTAAAGGATAATATTTAATACGGTCTCTGAATAGTCTTATCAGTGTTTTAACACAAGTAGGTCAGTGCATTTTCTTCAGCTAGGCTAGACTTTAGACAGTGTTTTCTTCAAAATGGCTGACGCTCACCCTACTAATTTTAAATGCCCATAACTCTGGAACGGGAAAAGATACAAGAATGGTTCTTGTATCATTAGAAAGAGAATTGTCTGAAGTTGTCAAATGTATAATTGTCTCAGAATGGTCAGTTTGACACTTAATGTCCCTTTCGTGGTGCTGAGTACATAATGTTCTATGAAAACAAAACAAAATGTGACAAGTGAATGAGTGTGAACGTAGCGCTAATACAGAAGTTAATTATGACAATAAAGAGGGGGGGGGGGGGGGGGGGGGGACAGCGGAAACCTTGGGCTTGTGAGACACGCATAGCTCAGTTTGAGTATGTGACAGTAAATTTGAAAAATCAGTAATTTCATAAAATACCTTTGGGTTTTTTTAACACAACGCAATTTCATGAAAGCACTGTGACCCCCAGAGATTTACTGTAACATATCCCAGCTGATCACAAAGACATGGCTATTGCAACAACAAAATTAAACAATTTCATGAAAGCCACTGTGACCCCCGAGAGATGTACTGTAACACATAAAGACATTGCCATTGCAATGTTCAACAACAAAATATCAGGAGACCCAAAACAATTGCACACACACAAAACGGCGTCGTGAGCATTTTCATTAATAAACTGATCATGCTGATTTCAAATCCAAATCCAATGCACCTGCACACTGCACACTGATTTAACCTTTATACGCGTAAAATCTTCTTCACAGACACATGTCAATCTAAACGAAAGCTTTATTGCCGTATTTTTACGGACTACAAGGCGCTTCTAATGATAGGGCGCACCCCCCCTGAATGTAACTAAAAACGCTAATTTAAACATACCCAAGGCGCAACGTACTTTAAGGCGCATGCACAATGATCGAACAAAAGCACACAAAAAATAGGGGAAGACGGTGTAAAAAGCCCAATGGGCGGGTAAGAAGCCCATGCCAATTGTCTCATGAAATGAAGCAAATTTCAGTCACATTTTGCCCATGAGACGAGTGTTAATGCTTAGCATTCGTCTCATGGGCAAATTTGACTGAAATATTCTTTATTTCATGAGATAATTGGCATAGGCTTCTTACCCGGCTTGTACTGTCGAAACCGAGGCCGTGGCGTCATATCCTGCTTCAAACCCACCCCCTTTTGACTTCAGCATAGCATAGCGATTTGGCACTATGGGCTTAATTTGGAAGCCTTTTGCCCTAAGATTTGAATGTACGCTTTTAAAATACATCATTTTAAAGTGCGGCCTCAATTTGAAGTGTAGTCTCGATTTGAAGTGCGACAATTTTGTCAAAATGTGCGACAATTTTGGACCGACCGACCGACAGACAGACCGACCGACCGACAAAGTGAGTTATAGGTTTGTAGCTTGAAGCCACAAACAAAAAGATCGACAACATGAGATCGACTCAAACAAAGGAGGTCGTATTTTGCCTCGTTCTGTCTTCTTCTTCTTCTTCTACTTCTACCGTATCCACAATCATCAGTTTCATTTTATGATGCTATAAGAGGTCGAGGTCCGAATGTCGGGCATCAAAAAGAGATCAAATAAAACAAAAACCTACTCTACTGTCAAAACAATATTCAGAACGACAGAAGTTACACTCACGCCGCTATCCGGATATAATATCCGTATGATGAAGCACTTATACGAATCGTCTGCGTCAGAGAGCCCAGAAAAGTCGGAATTGAAAAACACGGGAGTAGATTTCTACAAGTTTTGCTCGCCTTGAGCAGCGACATACTTTTCCGCCATGATTGTTATGGCTTGTACTGTCGAAACCGAGGCTGTGCTTCAAACCCACCCCCTTTTGACTTTAGCCTAGCATAGCGATTTGGCACTATAGGCTTAATTTTGAAGCCTTTTGCCCTAAGATTTGAATGTGTCGTCTGCATTCGTGGCTTCATTCACGATTTCGGCATGATAATCGATCTGGTTTAAATGTTTTATCTTCAAAAGAAACAACAACAACGACATAACTGAAGCAGCAACAAGCAAAGCTTATGACGTGCTCAGTTCCAAATAAATGACACAGCATAAACATTAGGCGGAATGATACCAGTTTACAATAATTACATATTGATAATATATATATATATCAATATACATATTGATATTGATAATCGATCTCAGTAGGTACGATATGAATGGAGTTTACAACTTTGTTTAATTAATCAGATGTCATTCATACACTAGGCGCAACGCATTTTAACCCTTTCACCGCCAATGTGGCATTTATGCACCACAATGGTTTAGCACCCATGTCACTAAAAGGCATCAAATCAGGGCCTGTTATCCAAAGACCCTATTTTCTTAGTTTTGGGAGGTAAGGATAGGCCTAATGTTGTACATGTCACAAACTGGAATTCTCAATAATGCAAATAAAAAAATCTATCTACCCCGTTAAGTTTAATGGTATTTTCTGGCTGAAATATGGCTGGCGGCGAAAGGGTTAAGGCGCAGGGATCTCCGTGGAGGAAAAACGTATCGCCGTATACAGTCCGCCTGCCTTGGCATGAGGCTGTGTCAGACCAGTTGACATAAGCTAGAACGCCAAGGCTACATCAAAATGTTGCTATGCTCTGAATGGTTGTGCGGGGATTGTCTTAAGCCATGACAAGCTCCCATCATAACATCATCAGTCCAAAATCCCCCGAAGACGGAGTGTGGCTGCCCACATGGCGGGGTAATCAAAACGGTCACACACGTAATGTTCAGTTGTAATGCTAGAAAACAATGCTATTAACTGCAAACATGAATACCGTAGACTTCAACCAAGAGAACAAGGCACACAAGACGTTCAATGCTGCACTTAATAATAATAATACTAATGGGAATTTATATAGCGCTCTTTCTCACATGAGCTCAGTGCGCTTTACATTGATAACAAGAACATTAAAGGCAAACAAATAATAATCATTAGAAAGTAAAATAAGCACGATGCTTGCACGCAACGTTCTCTTACTTCCTCACACACACACACACACACACACACACACACGCGCGCGCGCACGCTCTCGCGCGCACACACACGTACATACGCGCACACACACACTCACACACAATCAATTATACAAGAATAAAATAGTTACAATATGAACATTTTAAGAAGAAACATAGAGACCACATTCACATTCTCAATCAAGTTTGAATACAATACTGCAACTTGAAATAAAATCATACTGCCATCGACATACCAATTACATGACTAATTATAATAGACAAATTGTGCAAAAACAAAAATACCCTTCTACCTCATTTACAAGCATTTAAAGTTTACAAAACGTAGACATTCTACATACAAAATACGAATCATAAAATAATTGGTCATCTCCAAATATGGAAAGTGACGCCATTCGCGTGAGCAATGTCGGTTTTCAGCGACACTTTAGAATGCGCATCTTTTAACCATTTAATCTAAAATTAAAGTGACTTTAGCCCTAACCCTAACCCTATCCTTAACCCTAACCAAAACCTTAAACCTTCAAATACACAAAAAATAAAACTTTACTATAAAAAAATTGAGTGTTCCATGTTTGGAGATGACCAAGTGCAGTGTTGAACGCCTAGTACAAGGCATACAGTCACACCAAAATGAGTAGACCGGATCAAAAGATATGCATTGCTTAAAAATATCCAAAAAATAATATCTAGGCTGAAAATATACCGCATCCAATACATAAGCCAATCCAGTATCAAGGCTAACATGAAAACGTGTCCAAAATAGTATTAGATTTTGATCCAGAAGAATAAATCCGTCAGCTCGCATCCAATAAGCCAATCCAATAAGGTAACATGAAAACTTGTCCAAAATAGTATTAGATTTTGATCCAGAAGAATAAATCCGTCAGCTAAACAAGCGCGAAATCGCAATAGTTTGTGGCACGCGGTCTATTTTTACCACTCCAATCATGAGTCACCTCCCCTGGCTTTTCAATCATTTTAATCTGTAAACCAGAATGTTATCTCTGCACCATTTCGTAACTTTTTATATCTTTTGGAAAACATAAAACTATGTATCCTACTTATACTCATCGAAAGAAGCACCGCATACTCGTCGTGTCTGTTGTAGTGTCTGTATGACGTATGTTTATTATTTTGTAGGCTTTTAAAATACATCATTTTAAAGAGCGGCCACAATTTGAAGTGTAGCCTCGATTTGAAGTGCGACAATTTTGGACCGACCGACGGACCGACCAACAAAGTGAGTTATAGGTTTGTGGCTTGAGCCACAAACAAAAACACACCACCATATTTCATCTGGACTTAACATAACACACAGCATAGCACAGACGTAAAGCAGAGACATGCAAAAATACATAGCAAAGCTGATTCTGTTGGGTTTTTTTCATATGTTGGGCGCGCGCGCGCACATGTAGGTCTACACACGCTGATTATGTATCAAAACACAGTATGGAAAGTATGGAAGATAATCAGATGAGACAAAGAGCGATAACTCACAATCCAGAGGTACTCCCTAATTCCATTAACCCTTCGTGCTCAAAGTGGCCGGGGGCTAAGTATCATGGAAGACAATCGAATGAGACAAAGAGCGAGAACCCACAATCCAGATCTATTCCATTAGCCCTTCGTGCTCAAAAGTGTCCGGGGGCTAAACATGGAAGATAATCAGGTGAGACAAAGAGCGAGAGCCCACGTGCCAGATGTA
>CM065708.1:6791373-6793873 GCA_017654935.2 Phymorhynchus buccinoides | reverse complement strand
GAGGCGAGTTTCTTCCGTGACTTTTCCTTTGTCTTCGGGGGAGCTGTCCGTCAACTTTGACCCGGAAGTTGATTCAGACGATGATTTAGACTCGCTCCTCGAAGAACTGCCTTCGCTACCTTTTTTGATGCTGTCATTTTTGACTCCATCGTTTTTGAAGCCGCCGTTTTTATGAGCGTTGTCGATTTTGGTGTTTACGTTTTTGGCGCTCCCGTTTTTGTCGCTATCGTTTCCGACAGAATCATTTCTGACGTTAGTAAGCCTACCAGAGTCACAGCGCCCTTTCAAGGAAGGTCTCTTCCCTTGTGGCGGCGCGGATGAGGATGCCCCATCCTTGGCTTGGTGAGCACCATCCCCACCACCACCACCACCACCACCACCGGCTTTACTCTGATGCTCCAGAAAGAAGAGATAATCGTCATACTGGTAATTGGTCAGGATGAACGTGGGTCTGGTCTTGCGAGAAGAAGCAGCAGCATGGCTGGAGGAGGAGGAGGAGGAGGAGGAGGAGACCGCTTCAGCCAAGCACCGCGAGATGGTGCCCTCGGTGCGATCGCCTAGCAACGTGGCCAGTTGTAGCTCGCGCTGCTCCATAACGTCATGCTTGAGGGTGGAGAGGTGGGGGAGCCGGTGGTACTTGGTTTTGTTGCTTCTGATCGGAGGGACGGAGTAGGTCTGGTGACGAAGTTCCGGGAACCGTTCTAGCGTGGATTGACGCATTTCGTCGATCAGTTTCTGTGGAAGGTAAAAAAGACAACCAACTAGCAACCATAGGGGAAGACGGGGTAAAAAGCGCATGGGCGGGTAAGAAGCCCACCCCAATTATCTCATGAAATGAAGCAAATTTCAGTCTCATTTTGCTCATGAGACGAGCGTTAATGTCTAGAATTCGTCTCATGGGCAAATTTGACTGAAATTTTCTTTATTTCATGAGATAAATTGGGGTGGGCTTCTTACCCGCCCATGCGCTTTTTACCCCGTTTTTTTTTTTTCTTCCCCTACTAAAGCTCAAGTGGGAAACTAAACGTTGTTACTTTCTAAATTAAGTAAACCGATTTATTGAAATTAGAAAGTAGCAACGTTTTAGTTTCCCACTTAAGCTTTAGTATAACTTCATACAATTAAGCACATTCCGGTGAATCAGTATACTTGGGGGGGGTGGGTGTGGGGGGTGGAGGGGCTAGCGGCCCTGAGACCCTTACTCGCAGCGCCCCCACAGCATCTGATTTTCCTTGGGTCAGGTCCGGTGAACCAGGCTGCTTTGGGGGGATGGGGGGGGGGGGGGGGGGGGGGGGGGGGGGGGGGGGGGGGGGGTAAGGAACTCAAAACCGTGATCTTTTAATTTTATCCTTATCACTCCACAGGATCTCACAGAGTCTCCGACAACGCTATGAAAAGAGCGTGCTATGTGCTTCGCTTCCTCTTCGCCGATCATTCCCGAGTGAGGCAGTCGTACTACGCGCGCTCGGGGCGCGTGGCCGTCATCGGGACCAACGAGCGCACGACGGACATTCCCGAACACAGCTGGCTCGGGCCCTCGTGGAACCAGCGCGCGCGCGGATTGGGCGCCACCGACGGCGCGCCGGTTTCCACGTGCGGTGAGGAGAATATCTTGTGTTTGAGGTGAGTTTAGACGGGAGAGAGAGAGAGAGAGAGAGAGAGAGAGAGAGACGAGAGAGAGAGAGAGAGAGAGAGAGAGAGAGAGAGAGTGGGGGGGAGAGAGAGAGGGGGGAGAGAGAGAGGGGGGAGAGAGAGAGGGGGGAGAGGGAGAGAGAGAGAGAGAGAGAGAGAGAGAGAGAGGGAGGGTGAGGAGGGAGAGGGGAGGGGGTAGGGGAGGGGGAGAGAGAGGGGGAGAGGGGGGAGAGAGAGGGAGAGAGAGAGAGAGAGAGAGAGAGATGAGAGAGAGAGAGAGAGAGAGAGAGAGAGAGAGATTCAAATTCAAATTCAAAAATTCAAACAATTTTAATGAATAGTCCTTCTGCCCGTATCATAGGGAGGCTGGGGGAGTGGGGTTATAATCAGAGAGAAAGAGAGAGAGAGAGAGCAGAGGAGAGAGAGAGAGAGAGACGAGAGAGAGAGAGAGAGAGAGAGAAGAGAGAGAGAGTAACTGTTGGTGACGAAATTGAACAAAGGGGGGAAACTCTCTTCCCTAATTGAGAATGATGCTTTGTTTGTGTCACGTTGGCTCTGATCCACGCATTGCTAGATAACTCGTATCTGTAATCAACTTTGGTGATGTTGAGAATGATGCTTTGTTTGTCTCACTTTGGCTCTGATCCACGCATTGCTAGATGGATTGGCATCGTAATCAACTTTGGAGGGAGGGGAGTTAATTAGAAAGAGAGTTTTCCCCCTTTGTTCAATTTCGTGATCTCCTCTTTTGGCCTCTCTATTTCATTATTTAACTGTTGGTGAGCTTATTAATGTGGGGCTGATTGATTCATTATTAATCAATGGAATGTCAACTTGTCGCCTTGAAGTGATTTTTGTTTTTGCGTTA
>CM065708.1:6778873-6783873 GCA_017654935.2 Phymorhynchus buccinoides | reverse complement strand
CTTATAAGTGCTTTAAAACGAGTAGGTCAATGCGTTTTTCTTCAGCTAGACTAGACATTAGACTCGACTGTGTTTTCTCAAAATGGCTGACACTCACCCTACTAACTTTTAAAATGCTCATAACTCTGGAACGGAAAAAGATACAAGAATGGTTCTTGTGTCATTAGAAAGAGAATTGTGTGAAGTTTTCAAATGTATAATTTTCCCAGAATGGTCACTTTGACACTTAATGTCCCTTTCGTGGTGTTGGGTCAAATTTTAAGAGCACGTCATAAACGTTAGATTGTTTATGCTCTTTTGGGGTGCTTTGTGTTTGCATCGTGTATCGTTGTTTTGTTTGGACATGAATAAAGATTTGTTTAAACCAAATCTTCTTCTTCGTCAATTTTCGTCTTTTTCTTCTTTTTCTTCCTCTTCTATCATCATTATAGTGGTTAGTTATCTCCCATAAATCTCTCTCTCTCTCTCTCTCTCTTCTCTCTCTCATCTCTCTCTCTCTCCTCTCTCTCTCTCGGGGGCCATATCCTCTCTCTCTCTCTCTCTCTCTCTCTCTCTATACTCGTTCTCTCTCTCATCCTCCGCGTCCTCTCTCCTCGTCTCTCTCTCTCTCTCTCTCTCTCGTCTCTTCCTCTCTCTCTCCTCTCTCTCTCTCTCTCTCTCTCTCTCTCTCTCTCTCTCTCTCTCACTCACTCTACATATACTCGCACTCTCTCTACTCACTCTCTCTCTCTCTCTCTCTCTCTCTCTCTCTCCGTGTCAGATGTTCAGTGTCTCTCTCTCTCTTTTTCTCTCTCTCTACACACACCCGACGTGCGCGCACACACAGCGCATGCGTTGCGCGCGCACACGCACACGCACACACGCACACACACACACGCACACGCACCCACACGCACACGCACGACGCCCACACACCACACACACACACACACACACACGGTAAGAAAGAAAAAGACTTCACTATTATAAACTCAACTACTGATACTATGAGACCCCCCCTCCCCCCCCCCCCACCCCCCCCCCCCCCCCCCCTCCCCACCCCCCCCCCCTCCGCGCCTCCCCCCCCCCCCACGTCCAGCACGCCGTTGAGGGAATACCGGGACGGTCTTTGCGTATAAAATATTTTCCCCACCTTCTGGAAGTCTGTGTGCGGTTGTAACTGCCTCACATAATCTGACCACACACACGTTAACTCTGCCATTTTCCCTTTTCGCACACTGTCACACTGACTACACTATTCTGATCCTTTCTGGTCCATCCATTTCCGCCGTTTTCCCTATTGCTTACTTGTCATCTAGCTATCTTTCTGCCTTTCTGGTCCATCGCAATTCTTATATACCCTGGTGCCCTTTCCTATATTTGGTTCCTGTCCATCTACGAGTCTTCCCATCTCGTCGTGGGGGTACCATCTCAGCTTTTCGTCTGAATGTTACTTTTCCACAGAGCACTAGCCTCTGTCATCTAATATCTTTCATATCTCGTTGCCGTCGATCATTCATCCTGCCTTTTCCCCTTGCTTACTGTCATCTACTATCTTTCCATCTCACTGGTCCATCCAATCTCCTGCCTTTTCCCTATTTGCTCTTACTGGTCATTCTACACATCCACAATACTGACACTGGTCCCATTCATTCTCCTGCGCTTTCCCCTTTGGCAGTATCACTGTCATGCTACTATCTATTCGATCTGCTCTGGTCCATCCATTCTTCCTGTCTTAGTCCCTTTGCTTTACTGTCATCTATATATCTTTCCATCTCACTTGGTCCATCCATATACTCCTGCCTATAACCCTTTTGAACTTTACTGTACACGTTATGCTATATTTCCATCGAGCTCTGTACATGGTCCATCCATATCTCCCATACCTTTCCCCTTTTGCTTTACATCGTCGATACTACTATCTTTCCGAGTCTCTCTGGGGTCCAAATATTCTCCTGCACTTTCCACTTTCGTCTCTGCAGACTGCAATACCTATCTTATCTATCTTCCACTGAACTCCACTCCGATTCTCCTGCCTTTCCCCATTTGCTTTACTGTCATCTAACTATCTTTCTAACTCCATCCCGTTCCTCTGCCTTTCAACTCACTACTGTCATCCTATCTTTTTCTTCCTGGGCCATTCTCCAGACTTTTCACTTTGCTTACTGCTCACTCTACTGTATCCTGTTTCTAAGCAAGCGGTCCAGTCCATTCTCCTGCCTTGGGCCTTTGCTTATTCATCTTATCTTACTGCACTTACTGGGCTCTACTGTCTTTTCCCCTAATCTCACTCATCTACTATGGTCCGATCTCTCTGGTCGCTCCAGATCTCCTGCCGAAAATTCCCCTTTAGAAGAAGAAGAAGAAAATCTACTAGAAGAAGCTTCCATCGGTCGAAGTCCAAGAAGAAGAAGGAGAAGAAGGAGAAGAAGAAGGCTTACTGTCATCTACTAGATTCTCTCTGGAAGAGAAGAAGAAGGATTCTCCTGCCTTTCCCCAGAAGAAGAAGAAGAAGAGAAGAAGAAAAGACCTCTCTGGAAGATCCAGAAGAACTGCCTTTCCCCTTTGCTTAATGTCAAGAAGAAGAAGAATAAGGAGGAGGTTCCATCCGAAGATTCTCCTGCCTTTAGAAGTTGAAGACTGTCAAGGAAGATGCTTTCGCTGGTCATTCAACCTTAAGGTCCAGAAGAAGAAGAAGAAGAAGGAGTTTGAAGACTGAAGAAGCTAGAATCTTTCTAGAGACTGGAGAATTCTCCTGCCTTTTTTAACAAGGAGAAGCTTACTGAAGGAGAACTATCAGAAGAAGAGAAGAAGAAAGAGAGTCCATCCAGAGAAGGAAGTAGAAGAAGAAGAAGAAGCTTAAGAAGAAAGAAGAAGAAGAAAAGAAGAAGAAGAATTAGAAGTAAGTCCAAGAAGAGAAGAAGAGAAGAAGAAGAAGCTTAAAGAAGAAGAGAGAAGAAGAAAGAAGAAGAAGAAGAAGAAGAAGAGAAGACGAAGAAGAAGACTGAAGAAAAAAAAAGGAAGAAGAAGAAGAAGTCAGATCTACTATCTTTCCGATCTCTGCTGGTCGATCTCATTCTCCGCCTTTTTCCCTTTGCTATCTGGAATGGCAGCTGATGCGTTTCTATCTCTCTGTCCATCCATTCTCCGCTTTTCCCTAATGCTTACTAGTAGATCTAAGATCTGGGATCTCTACTGGAGTCCATCCGGAGCAGTCCTGCCTCGCCAGTTTTTTCCCTTTGCTTACTGTCATCAGACTATATTTATAAGCTGAACTGGTCCATGATCCTGGCCTGAATTTTCCCTTTGGCAATTACTGTCATCTGCTATCTTTCTATCTAAAGTGGTCCACTGTCCATCTCCTAGCCTTTTTCCTTCCCTTTACTGTAAGTCAGCTGATCTTCCTATAATCTCACTGGTCCTCGATCTCGATCCTCCTAGCCTTTCCCCTTTGCAGTACTGTTCATCTGCTATCTTTTCGATCGTCATTTAAAGGAAAGATCATTCTCCTACTAGAAGGACTCTCCCTGCTTGAATTTTAATATTATACTGCGAAGAAGAAAAAAACGATATTTCTGCCAAAACTGAAATGCATTAACTCCTGCCTTGTATCCCGAAAGAACTTAAACTGTCATCTGCTATCCTTGAAAAAACTCACTGCCCAAGATCCTGTCGTTTTCCCTTTGCTTTAAAAAAGAAGAAAAGAAGATTTACTGTCATAGACTATAGTTGTCATGAACATCTGGTCCATCCATTTGAGCTCTGCCTTTCCCGGAGGCACTGCACAAAGCAACAGGAAACCTATCTTTCTGCCTCACACACTGGTCCATCCATTCTCCTGCCTTTTCCCTTTAAAGACTTGCTTGCTAAACTCGTCAGATCTGCTATCTCTGTCTATCATCACTGGTTTCCATTTCCTGCCCTTGTTTCATGGTGTTTTCGCTGTCCTAACTGAGACAACTTGAAATAAAAACGGTCCATTCTTCAGCCAACAAGTCAATGCCCGCGATTGCTGTCATGCTGCTAACCTTCTATCTCACTGGCGCCATTCAACTCCTCTTATTTTTCTTAATCAATTTACCTTACAAGTGTGACAGGTAAAATTGTCTGACGTGCTGGAACTCGGACTCGACTATTCCTCTAGAAATGAAGATACACGGAACAAACGACGTCCATGGACTCAATGCTCGGAGAAGAACGTGTCTGAGCGAACGAAGAGAAAGAATACGAAGAGAAGAATTCAAAAGAAGAAAGAAGAACGTCATTTGAAGATAATAAGAAGAAGAAAAATAAGATAGGAAAAAAAAGATGAATGAAGAAGAAAGACAGAACAAAGAAAAAGAAAAGAAGAAAAAAAAGAAGAAGAAGAAAAGAAGACGAAAAAGAAATCTACACGGCACATTAACAAAACAAGAACAAGAATTTAGAAGATACTATGGTGACGATGAAACAAGCCGTTTCGTCCGTCAAAAAAAGTCTGATTGGTAACGTTACCGGTTTGAAACTTAAAAAATTTATTTCTATCCGCTGTCTAATGGGACATTAGTAGATATAAAGATGGTGGGAACGATCCTGGAGGCAATGCCCCGGAGGCAGTGCAACACCAGACATAAACGTCCCGAATTTTTAACAATACCTGATAGGTCATATTGTAAGCTGAACAAATATGAGCAATGTCAATGGTGGGAACGATCCTGGAGGCAATGCCCGGAGGCAGTGCAACACCAGAAAAGTCCAGAATAGTCTGAAACAATACAGATAAGTATAATGTTGTAAGATGAACAAAATTGAACAAATATGGTGGAAACGATCCTGGAGTGCAATACCCGGAGGCAGTGCTAACACCAGGAAAGTCCCGAATTTTTAACAATACAGATATTAGTAATGAATAGGCAAAACATCAGTTTAGGAAGAAAAATATTTGACTGTTTAACGTCCTCCTGTGTGAAACAGACGCATACGGGTGTGTGTAGTTGTAAAGTGTGTGTGTGAACGATCCTGTGAGTGCAATGCACCGTGTG
>CM065708.1:6763873-6766373 GCA_017654935.2 Phymorhynchus buccinoides | reverse complement strand
TTGAGAAAAACGGACGAATAGCCGGACGGACGGAGGCACGCCGGACGGACACCGGACGGACGGACGGACGACGGACCAGACAAAAACAATAGCTCCCCGAACCTTCGGCTCGGGGACTAAAAAACCCCATCAGCTGCACATATAACTGATTCCAACACACTTGTCACCCCATTTCTCTCTATACATGTATAACACCATATTTTTATTATTTTAATCACGTCCCAAACAACAACACAATGAAAACGATCACAGTCTGCTGACGTGCTGCGGGGTCATCCAAAAAGCCACACTCATGTTTACGACTCTCAATCTCAAAGTTTTTTTTTTTTTTTGGGGGGGGGCAACAAACTTGTACTTTAAACACCCCTCGCCCTCATGTTCACGACCCTCAATCTCAAAGTCATTATTTGATGGTAATCTTTGTACTTTTAAAACACCCCCCCCCCCCCCCACACACACACTCATGTTCACGACCCTCAATCTCAAAGTCATTATTTTGTTGGCAATCTTTGTACTTTTAAACACACACCTCATGTTTACGACCCTCAATCTCAAAGTCATTATTTTGTTGGCAATCTTGTACTTTAAAAACACACCCCCTCATGTTTACGACCCTCAATCTCAAAGTCATTATTTTGTTGGCAATCTTTGTACTTTTAAACACACACCTCATGTTTACGACCCTCAATCTCAAAGTCATTATTTTGTTGGCAATCTTTGTACTTTTAAACACACACCTCATGTTTACGACCCTCAATCTCAAAGTCATTATTTTGTTGGCAATCTTTGTACTTTTAAACACACACCTCATGTTTACGACCCTCAATCTCAAAGTCATTATTTGTTGGCAATCTTGTACTTAAACACCCCCTCATGTTTACGACCCTCAGTCTCAAAGTCATTATTTTGTTGGCAATCTTGTACTTTAAACACACCACCCCCCTCATGTTTACGACCCTCAATCTCAAAGTCATTATTTGTTGGCAATCTTGTACTCTTAAACACCCCCTAATGTTTACGACCCTCAGTCTCAAAGTCATTATTTGTTGGCAATCTTGTACTCTTAAACACCCCCTAATGATTACGACCCTCAGTCTCAAAGTCACTATTTGTTGGCAATCTTGTACTTAAACACCTACCCCCCTCATGTTTACGACCCTCAATCTCAAAGTCATTATTCGTTGGCAATCTTGTACTTAATCACCCCACACACTCATGTTTATGACCCTCAATCTCAAAATCATTTTTGTTGTTGACAATCTTGTACTTAAACACCCCCCACCCCCCCGAGTGAGCCCTGAAGGCTTTGGCCTCTTGTTTTGTTGTTGTTTGTTTTTTCAATCACGTCCTAAACAACAACCAAAACAATCTACCACAGCAAGCTCCACCGTCTACTGACGTGCTGCGGGGTCATCCAAAAAGCCAGACGTCGCACGTCCACGTCGGCGTCGTCGAGCAGCCGTCACCCTCTGGACGTGCACGACGATGACGACGAAGTTGACGACGAGGCAGGGGGACGAGAACGGTGCTATGAGGACGATCTACCCGTGGCGAGGGAGGTGACCATGTTTACCATCGACGACTTTGAGCCCGCGGACCTCGACGAAGATCGACGTGGTGGAAGGCATGGGAGTCATGAGGAGTATTTCTACGATGAGGTATGTGTAGGGATATTGATTTTGTTTTGTTCTTCTTGTTCTTGTTCATGTTCTTGTTCTTCTGCTTCTTGCTTTCTTTTTCTTGTTCGTCTGTGTTGTTGTTGTTGTTGTTGTTCATGTTGTTGTTGTTGTTGTTCTTCTTCTTCTTCCTGTTCTTGTTCTTGTTCTTGTTCTTGTTTTTTTTTTTTTTTCTTGTTCTTGTTCTTGTTCTTGTTCTTCTTCTTGTTCTTGTTCTTGTTCTTGTTCTTGTTGTTCTTGTTCTTGTTCTTGTTCTTGTTCTTCTTCTTCTTCTTCTTCTTCTTCTTCTTCTTTTACTTCTTCTTTATCTGTTTCTGTTGTTGTTGTTCTACTACTACTACTACTACTACTACTACTACTACTACTACTACTACTACTACTACTACTAACTACTACTACTACTACTACTACTACTACTACTACTACTACTACTACTACTACTACTACTACTACTACTACTACTTTTTTTTCTTTCTTCGCTTCATTCTTTCTTTCTTGCTTTCTTTCTTTCCTTCTTTCTTTCCTCCCTTCCTTCCTTCTTTCTTTCTTTCTTTCTTTCTTTCTTCTTCATTTTCTTCTTCTTCTTCCTTCTCTCCTCCTCTTTCGTCTTCTTTGTTTCCTTAATTGAATTCTGTACTCATCAAAACTTGAGTTGTGTGAAATATTTCGATTCGGAAATGTATGGTTTGTCTATATAATATAAACATTATGGTGCATGCGTGCGTGCGCGCGCGTGTGCGTGTGTGCGTGTGCGTGAATGTGCGTGTGTGTGTGTGTCAGTGTGTTCGTACGTGCATGTGTGTGTGTGTGCGTGTTTGTGCACG
>CM065708.1:6751373-6753873 GCA_017654935.2 Phymorhynchus buccinoides | reverse complement strand
TGTCCCCCCGTAAACCCCCCCCCCCCCCACACACACACACACACACACTCACCCCCCATAGGATTCAAACCCCCAGTAGTCCCCCCTGCGGTACCCCCTCCCCCTCCAATCAGCGCGCTGAACATCTGATCCAAAGGACTTCCGCCGGCAGTAGAACCGGAAGTCATGAACCCACTTCCGCCGGTAGCTGAGGTCATTCCGGAAGTACCGGAAGTGGCGCTGGGCCCTGTCAGAGCGCCCCCTGTGCCGCCCATGACGGAGCTGAGGAGGCTTCCGGGACCCCCAATCGAGGCGCCTGTGCCTCCGGCCGATAAAAGGCTGTCATAAGGAGAGAAAATATTGCGCATAGACTAAGGGAGAAAGGTGGTAGAGTGGTTAAGACGTTCGCGTGCCAAAATACGGACTATCTTTAGATCGTCCATTGACGTATTATTGGATTTATTACAAAAAACTAATAACTTGTATCAAACAATGATTGCAGTAATATAAAAAGCGGGTTTTTATTTTTTTATTTTTTTCAGCAGTGGTGTTTTTTTTTATACAAGTTATTAGTTTTCGTCACACAAGTTATTAGTTTTCGTAATTAGTTCAATAATATTATGTCAATGGACTATCTAATGATAAGAAGATGAGTGGGTTTTTTTATATACAAGTTATTAGTTTTTTCGTCACACAAGTTATTAGTTTTCGTAATTAGTTCAATAATATGATGTCAATGGACTATCTAATGATAAGAAGATGAGTGGGTTTTTTTATATACAAGTTATTAGTTTTCGTCACACAAGTTATTAGTTTTCGTAATTAGCTCAATAATATTATGTCAATGGACTATCTAAAGATAAGAAGATGAGTGGGTTTTTTATATACAAATTAGTTTTCGTCACACAAGTTATTAGTTTTCGTAATTAGTATGTCAATGGACTATCTAAAGATAAGAAGATGAAAAAAGGACTGCAGTACCTTTTGGAGTAACGTAAAAATGGTAGGTATAAAAAACAAGGTACCTGTGAAAAGGAGAGACTTCAACGTTTCGTGCCCTAGGCACTTAGTCATGAAGTGAAGACAGTAAAGTTGTCGTTTTGACTCCAAGCCATCGAATGTAATGCGTGACTGCAGCGTGGAGTGACCCGGGTTCGAATCCCGGCCTCCTCTGCCATTTCTTTCTACTTTGACTGGGAAATCGAACTGAACGTCTCGAGTCCTTCGGATGGGGACTTAAAGCTAGTCTGATCTGTGCGCTTTACAGCACGTAAAAATCCCACGGCATTTGAAAGTCGGTAAGAGCAGGGAGAAATCCTGCTGCCTGGCATGGCCAAATTGATAGCTAGGTTTTCCAAGTGTGCCCACACCCCCTCATCACCCTACCCTGCCCCCCCAAACCCCCCAAAATATATATTTAAAAAATGGGTAGGCGCTGCATTTGCGGCGACGCGCTCTCCCGGGGAGAGCAGCCCGAATTTCACAGAGATAAGTCTCTGTGACTAGAATATACCAAATACCAAATATAGTGTAGAGTGACACAGTGGTAGCGCGCTCGCCACGTGTCAAGCAAACCCGAGTTCGAACCTGGGTACAAAGGAATTTTCCCCTCTCACTTTTTGCACGAAAGGCCTTACGGTCTGAAAGTGGAAGTCTTTCGGATGAGACGGTGTAAACCCGAGGTCCCGTGCGCCCACGCACTTAGCACACGTTAATCCCAGTGGCAACGAAAAAGTTGTCATTTGGTCAAAATTTAACACACCCCCCCCACCCCTACCCTTCCTTCCTCATCAGTCACTCAAAAATTCGCATGCAAAAAAGATTAAAAAAAAAAATTGGGTGGCGCTCCTCTGGCTGCGACGCTCTCTGCAGGTGGGAGCAACCCGAATTTCACAGAGACGCCTCTGTGGGTTGTGAAGGGTGAGACATAAAAAAATGACACATTGTCACTGTCACATTTTCTTGTTGTTTGCCTGTCTGTCGTTTCCGACCATGACTGCCAGATAGCAGAGAAGGGGGGCAGCTGCTATTCCGCTTAAGGGCTGGGCTACAATTTGTTTATAGCGGAGAAGCCTTGCCCAGGGTATATCCCCAACTCTCTCGGGCCCAAGGGGTTTGAGGAAGAGAGTTGGCGTTGGGGAAGGTTTACCCCCACAACAAAATTTAAAAAATATTTATCTGAGTAATTGGCACAGATTATTTGTGTGTGTAAATTAGTACAGATTAGGCCTATCTACTTACTGAACTTCATGCATAATTTCACTTTGCTTAATTAAATGCAAATGACGTTGTGGGTAACGCCCACACCAAATGTTAGGTGTTGTTTTTTGTTGTTGTTTTTTAAAACCTTTTTTGGCACGTGTTATTGATTTATGTTTATTTATGTTATGCCTACATCCTATACATTTTTTGTCACTCTCTAATCTCACTCTCTCTCTTCTTCCAAGATCAATTAGCTATTTGTTGTAATGATCATTACAACGAAACTGTAGAAAAGACGGGGTAAAAAGCCCATGGGCGG
>CM065708.1:6733873-6738873 GCA_017654935.2 Phymorhynchus buccinoides | reverse complement strand
ATCATCATCATCATCATCATCATCATCATCATCATCATCATCATCATCATCATCATCATCATCATCATCATCATCATCATCATCATCATCATCATCATCAATATCATCATCATCAATCATCATCATCATCAATATCATCATCATCATCATCATCATCATCATCATCATCATCATCATCATCATCATCATCATCATCATCAATATCATCATCATCATCATCATCATCATCATCATCATCATCATCATCATCAATATCATCATCATCATCATCATCATCATCATCATCATCATCATCATCATCATCATCATCATCATCATCATCATCATCATCGTCGTCGTCGTCGTCGTTTCATCACTCATTGCCCACGACAACACAGTGACAGGCAAGTAATCTTATGGGTGACAATCATTGCGTTTCCATGAGGAAAGAGTGAAATTATTTTAACGTGTATTGTGACCTTAGCAACTCCATGGAGTTCCAGAGCCCTTTCATATTCGTTTTCGTATTCGTATTCGTATATAACATTCGCATTATTCTTATTTTTCTCCTTCGATCTCACCTGTCCCCGTGGGGATACCGGGGGTCTTTCGTAAAAATAGTTCCCCCACCTTCTGGAAGTTTTGTGCTTGTAACTTTCTCTAGTCTGCCACTATCTTTGACTCTGCCTTTTCCCTTTGCTTACTGTCGTCTACTACCTTTCTGACTTATTGGCCCATTCTCCTGCCTTTTGTTTAAAAAACATCTTCCAAATAACTGTTCTCCTTTGAGCTCCTCCGAAATCGGAATGCGTCGGCTATGCGCAGCGGGGAGACCAGTGAAAACTAAAAACCCGACACATTATGTAGCTTGCCCATTATGGCCATATGGCCTGGGAACGCAGAAGAAGAAGAAGAAGAAGAAGAAGATCTCACCTGTAGGCCCTCCACTGGCTATGGTGTTGTCTATGACGGCCCCGGTTCCAGAGCCGGCGGGGGGTTGGGTGAAGAGGGTGGTGTCGTTCAAGAGCATCCCTCCCCCAGTACTTCCTCCTGTTGCCCCTCCCCCTGCCCCTCCTCCCATGGTCAGCAGATTGCTGAGGTCATAGGTCGTGACCCCCGCTAAGATAAACAACAACAACAACAACAGAGACAGATGACCTTGAGCTTTGTTTCGTACTACCATGTTGAAATGGGGATTGTTAATGCCATTCAAACTTTGTCTAACGTATCTGTGCTCAAAATGTATACCATGTTGAAATAGGGATTGTTAATGCAATTCAAACTTTGTCAAACGTATCTGTGCTCAAATAACTACGATGTCGAAATGGGGATAATGAAATAACTACGATGTCGAAATGGGGATTATGAAATAACTACGATGTCGAAATGGGGATTAATGCCATTCAAACTTTGTCAAATAACTACGATGTTGAAATGGGGATTATGAAATAACTACGATGTTGAAATGGGGATTATGAAATAACTACGATGTTGAAATGGGGATTATGAAATAACTACGATGTTGAAATGGGGATTATGAAATAACTACGATGTTGAAATGGGGATTATGAAATAACTACGATGTTGAAATGGGGATTATGAAATAACTACGATGTTGAAATGTGGATTATGAAATAACTACGATGTTGAAATGGGGATTATGAAATAACTACGATGTTGAAATGTGGATTATGAAATAACTACGATGTTGAAATGTGGATTATGAAATAACTACGATGTTGAAATGGTGATTATGAAATAACTACGATGTTGAAATGGTGATTATGAAATAACTACGATGTTGAAATGTGGATTATGAAATAAATACGATGTTGAAATGGGGATTATGAAATAACTACGATGTCGAAATGGGGATTATGAAATAACTACGATGTTGAAATGGGGATTATGAAATAACTATGATGTTCAAATGGGGATTATGAAATAACTACGATGTTCAAATGGGGATTGTGAAATAACTACGATGTCGAAATGGGGATTATGAAATAACTACGATGTCGAAATGGGGATTATTAATGCAATTCAAACGTTGTCAAATGTATGTTCAACAATGTGCTCAAAATAACTACAAACTACAATGTTGAAATGTTTTTAAAAAAATAACTACGATGTTGAAATGGGGATCATTAATGCCATTCAAACTTTGTCAAGCGATGAATACGAATACGAAAGGACTTTGTCAAACAATGTGCTCAAAATAATGTTAGGAGCGCGTTTAATGAAAATGGATCAAAAGGTTGTAATGGTGTTGGAAGATGGTTTGATATCTTGCTAAGAGTGTTTAACATATGCAAGAAGAGTTTCAAAGGCCTTAATTGCAAAAATCAAAGCTCTAAGACGTGTGCTAAGTGTTGCTAAAAATGTCTTAAGATGGTGTGTTTAATTGAATTTGGTCAACATTTTTTATGGTGATGGAAGATGGTTTTAATTCTTGCTAAGAGTGTCTAAAATATGCAAGAAGAGTTTCAAAGGCCTTAATTGAAAAAATCCAATAGCTCTAAAACGTGTGTTAAGTGTTGTTTAAAATGTCTTAAGAGGGTGTGATCAACATTTTTAATAGTGATGGAAGATGGTTTGAATTCTTGCTAAAAGTGTTTAACCCTTTCACCGCCAAAGTCGCATTTTAGCACCGCAGTGATTTAACACCTATGTCACTAAAAGGCATCAAATTGGGGTCTATTATCCACAGACCCTATTGTCTTAGTTTTGGGAAGTAAGGATAGACCTTATTTTAGATATGTCACAGAAGAATCCCCAATACTGCAGATGGATTTTGTTCTCTACCCAGGTAAATTTAATGGAAATGTTTGGCTGAAATATGGCTGGCGGTGAAAGGGTTAAAATACGCAAGAAGAGTTTCAAAGGCATTATTGCAAAAACTCAAAGCTCTAAAACTTGTGTTAAGTTTTGTTTAAAATGTCTTAAGAGGGTGTGTTTAATTGAATTTGATCAACATGGTTTTTTTTTACTGATGATGGAAGATGGTTTGAATTCTTGCTAAAAAGTGTTTAACCCTTTCGCCATCAGCCATTTTTCAGTAACCAAAAAAATCGTTAAACTTACCTTGGTTGATAATTTTTTTTCTTCTGCAATCTTTGGAATTCCTCTGTGACATGCATGACATTAGGCCCATCATTACCTCCCAAAATTAAGAAAATATGGTCTTCGAAGAACAGGCACTGATTTGATGCCTTTTAGTGACATGGATGTTAAACCAGTGTGGTGCATAAATGCGACATTGGCGGTGAAAGGGTTAAAATATGCAAAAAGGGTTTCAAAGGCCTTAATCGTAAACAAATCAAAGCACTAAAACGTAAACAAATCAAAGCACTAAAACGTGTGTTAAGTGTTGCTAACGTGTCTTAAATGGGTGTTAAAATACGTTGGATACAATAAAGCGTGACATGTGTGAGTGTCTTCAAGTATGTGTGTGTGGGGTGGGGCGGGGGTGGGGGTTGAACACAATGGCATTAGATTGATGGAATCATTAAGAAACACACAGCATGCTTTTCAGCCGCATTCTGGCTTCATAAAGTTTGGCCCACTCTAGCCACTTACCCTTCCTTTTTCCTGCCTGCTTCTCATCTGAGCCAGCACCATTGCTGTTCTAATTTTAAACTCGCTACCTATGCCACCAGAGAGAGAGAGAGAGAGAGAGAGAGAGAGAGAGAGAGAGAGAGAGAGAGAGAGAGAGTTATCTCTATCCAGCCAGTAAGGGAGAGGTAACTAAAAGGTCAGAAAGACCTTGAAGGCAGCAGGAGAAAAAAAAAACACGGGAGAGGTCTATTTTTGGCAGGCTCACTGCTGCTGGAAAATGGGAAAGCTTAGGGCCTAGGCAGTGAAATCTGGGTCTAACTTTCTGATGCTGAGAATGTGAGCTGTGAAGAAAACACTACATCAACTGATACAGACATAAAAGGTGCATGATGCTTCATTTAATGTGAAATAGTCTGAGAGACAAACTATTAGGTTCCATTTCATTAACCATCAGAGGCCCATTGGGTCACTGGTGACCTACCGGTGACCCACCAGTGACCCACCGATGACTCATGGGTCACTGTTATATACCCACAACTATTCAAGTGGTTTCATAACCCCTAAGACCCAATGATCCATCCTTGGAACAAGTAAAGGTCAAGATGTGCCACCCCCCCCCCCCCCACCCCCCTACATTTCTCAGTTAATTGTACTTTTCCGTTTTTGCCTTTCTTACCATACATAAAGCTGTATTTTAGGAACATTTTCACCAAATTATCTTTTTTGAATACTAACCCTAACCCTAACCCTAACCCTACCCCCCACCCTATAAGACGGAAAAACGCAACGAACCACAACTGTGGCAAATAGCGGTGTAGTGCAGTACATAGTGAGGGGTAGGGTTAGGTTTAGGGCTAGGGTTAGGGCTAGGGTTAGTATTCCAAAAAGATAATTACCTGAAAATGTTCCTAAAATACAGCTTTATGTATGGTAAGAAAGGCAAAAACGGAAAAATAGAATTAACCGAGAAATGCATGGGGGGTGGCACATCTTTACCTTTACCCAAAAGGGAACTAACTAGTGTATGTAACCAATGCTCTAGGTTTCTCTCCCTTTGAATGAAGATACCCTCTTTGACATGAGACATGTGCCTCACCTAACCAGCTTCAAACGGTCACAGACTCCTTGTTAGATAAAGACCCAATCATAAAATGTCACAGTTGTATTCAAAACACGCTTAATTAACAATACAATTAGCTAAATAGTAGTAAATGAACAATTACATTTTGTAAATAATCAATACTTCTTTTGGCAAATTATCAATTATCTTTTGGTAAATGATCAATTATATTTCAATGAATGATCAATTATTTTTTGGTAAATGATCAATTATCTTTTGGTAAATGATCAATTGTCTTTTGGTAAATGATCAATTATCGTTTTGGTAAATGATCAATTATCGTTTTGGTAAATAATCAATTATCTGTTGGTAAATGATCACTTATATAATACACAAAACTGCC
>CM065708.1:6708873-6718873 GCA_017654935.2 Phymorhynchus buccinoides | reverse complement strand
AGACAGACAGAGACAGAGAGACAAAGAAAGAGAGAGAGACAGAGAGAGACAGAGACGCAGACAGAGGAAGAGGGAGAGAGAGATAGAGAGATAAAGAGAGACAGAGATAGATAGACAGAGACAGAGAGAGACAGAGACGCAGACACACACCACACACTTATATATATATATATATAGTATGACAGAAAAATCTCAGTGAATAGCCAGCTCCGTGCCCCTACTCTGAAGGACTGAAAAGTTAGTGCATTTGAAATGCAGAATAGTTTGCTTTGACAAAAACTTTTCTGTGTCCAATGTCTTTATTTGTGAACCTCAGAAACAAAACCAGTTAACGTTTTGAGTAATGTTCCGTGTTAAAAAAAAATGTTTTTTTTAAAATGTGCTGATTTACTTTTTCTCCCAATGGGGGAGGGACAGTGCCTTATGCAAAGACAGCTGCTTCGACCTAAGAGAAGGTTCTCATCAGTTTGCATGATCGGCCTGCAATTTGACTGTCCAGTGGATGCCAACCTGAGCAAAAAAGACATTCTACAAGAGAATGGTGTCCTCCCTGCATCAAATCGAAAATCCACAATAAAAGCAACCCAGCACAAAGTTAAACCAGAAATAGTAAAATTCTTATGAAAATCTTATGTAAAATGAACAAAATAATAATGTTCTGAAATTTTAATTTCAAAACCTAATAGACATGACTAGGGAGGGCTAACTACTGAGATGGTATCCAAATTAAGGATAAAAATAGCATGAAAGAAAAATCTCAGTGAATAGCCAGCTCCGTACCCCTACTCTGAAGGACTGAAAAGCTAGTGCATTTGAAATGCAGAATAGATTGCTTTGACAAAAACTTTTCTGTGTCCAATGTCTTTATTTGTGAACCTCAGAAACAAAACCAGTTAACGTTAACTTTGAGTAATGTTCCGTGTTCAATCAACAAAAAAAAAGAAAAAAAAAAAATGTGCTGATTTACTTTTTCTCCCAATGGGGGAGGGACAGTGCCTTTATGCAAAGACAGCTGTTTCGACCTAAGAGAAGGTCTCATCAGTTTGCATGATCGGCCTGCAATTTGACTGTCCAGTGGATGCCAACCTGAGAGCAAAAAAGACATTCTACAAGAGAATGGTGTCCTCTTTGCCATCAAATCGATGTTAACGTTTTGTTGTTGTTGTTTTTTTAAACACGGAACATATATATATATATATATTATATATATATATATATTATATATATAGAGAGAGAGAGAGAGAGAGAGAGAGAGAGAGAGAGAGAGAGAGAGAGAGAGAGAGAGAGAGAGGGGAGAGAGATAGAAGTAGAGAGAGAGAGAGAGAGAGAGAGAGAGAGAGAGAGAGAGAGAGGGGGAGAGAGAGAGGAGGAGAGAGAGAGAGAGAGAGGGAGAAAGAGAGAGAAAGAGAGAGAGGGATGTAGATACAGAGAGAGAGACAGAGAACAGAGACAAAGAGACAGACAGAGAGACAAGTAGGAGACAGAGAGAGGCAGAGAGAGACAGACCTAGACAGAGAGACAGAGGCAGAGAATCTTAGGGAAAGGGAATTGGCAGAAGAAGAAAAAGACAATGACAGACAGACAGACAGACAGACGAACACAGACAGACATACAGACAAAACAGACAGACAAACACACAGACAGACAGATGGACGGACACATACAAAGACAGACGGATAGAAGAACACAGATAACGAAAACGAAAACGAGAATTTTATTTAACCAGGGAACATGAGATAAGCAAGTGACATGCGTTTTTTTCTCCACCCAGCCCTGACAGACACACATACACACCAGCACACACACAGACTGTAGACAGAGAATAGAAGAACACATCGATATACCGACGAAGAGAGAGACAGACAGACAGACGGACGGACACATATATAGACATACAGATAGACGAACACACACAGACTGTAGACAGAGAGTAGAAGAACACATCGATATACCGACGAAGAGAGAGACAGACAGACAGACAGACGGACGGACACATATATAGACATACAGATAGACGAACACACACAGACTGTAGACAGAGAGTAGAAGGACACATCGATATACAGATGAAGAGAGAGACAGACAGACAGACAGACAGACAGACAGACGGATAGACAGACGGACGGATGCATATATAGACATACAGATAGACGAACACACACAGACAGATATACTGTAGAAGGACACATCGATATACAGATGAAGAGACAGACAGACAGACGGACAGACGGACGGACGAGACATATATACACAGACAGATAGACGAACAACACAGGGATAGACAGACCGTAGAAGGATACATCGATATACAAATGATGAGACAGACAGACAGAGAGATAGACAGACAGACAGACGGACAGACAGACCAGCAGACAGACACACACACTCACCGACAGAGTCGTACATGCCCGGTAGAACCCCCAGACCCCCCGCAATGGTATTGTCTGAAAACAAACAGTTAATAATGAGATCCATAATGTGAATATGTTCCTTAGTTAGTTAAGCGCATAACGGCAGCGTGATTCATCTGCGCTCTTGACAGGAAACTGTGTGAGCGATCGAAGAAGAAGAAGAAGAAGGAGAAGAAGAAGAAGAAAGAAAGAAGAAGAAGAAGCAAAGAAGAAGAAGAGAGAAGAAGAAGAAGAAGAAGAAGAAGAAGAAGAAGAAGAACAACAACAACAACAACAACAACAACAACAACAACAACAACAACAACAACAACAACAACAACAACAACAACAAGAAGTTGTGCGTGTGTGTGTATGTGTGTATGTGTGTATGTGTGTGCGCGCGCGCGCGTGTGTGTGTGTGTGTGTGTGTGTGTGTGTGTGTGTGTGTGTGTGTGGGTGTGTGTGTGTGTGTGTGTGTGTGTGTGTGTGTGTGGTGTGTGTGTGTGTTGTGTACGTGTGTGTACGTATGTGTGTGTGTCTGGGCGGAATGTACAAGATTGTCAAAAGGAAAAAATGCCGAATGCACTCGATTTATTATTTTCTAGTAATACTTCCGTCCCTAGCTAGCTTCCAATCTGACTTGTTGAGTGATCACATTCTTATATACAAGTGACACATCGTGCTCTGAGAAAGAGAGAGGGAGAGAGAAAACGGACAGAGAGAGAGAGAGAGAGAGAGACGAGAGGAGAGAGAGAGAGAGAGAGAGAGAGAGGAGAGAGAGAGAGAGAGAGAGAGAGAGAGAGAGAGAAGAGAGAGAGAGAGAGAGAGAGAGTGAAAAGTGGGACAGAGAGAGAGAGTGAAAAGTGGGACAGAGAGAGAGAGTGAAAAGTGGGGACAGAGAGAGAGTGAAAAGAGGGAGAAAGAGAGAGAGATAGAGGGAGAGAGAGAAAAGAGGGACAGAGAGAGAGAGTGAAAAGTGGGACAGAGAGAGAGTGAAAAGAGGGACAGAGAGAGAGAGAGTGAAAAGTGGGACAGAGAGAGAGAGAGTGAAAAGAGGGACACAGAGAGAGAGAGAGATGGAGAGAGAAAAGAGGGACAGAGAGAGAGAGTGAAAAGTGGGACAGAGAGAGAGAGTGAAAAGTGGGACAGAGAGAGAGTGAAAAGAGGGACAGAGAGAGAGAGTGAAAAGTGGGACAGAGAGAGAGAGAGTGAAAAGAGGGACAGAGAGAGAGAGAGAGAGAGAGAGAGAGGGAGAGAGAAAAGAGGGACAGAGAGAGAGAGTGAAAAGAGGGACAGAGAGAGAGAGAAAAAAAGAGACAGAGAGAGATAGAGAGAGAGAGAGAGAGAGAGAGAGGGAGAGAGAGGGAGAGAGAGGGAGAGAGGGAGAGAGAGGGAGAGAGAGAGGGGGACAGAGAGAGAGAGCGAGGAAAGAGAGAGAGAGAGAGAGGGAGAGAGAGAGAGAGAGAGAGAGAGGGAGAGAGAGAGAGAGAGAGACAGACAGACAGCCTACAGAGAGACAAACAAACAGAGAGACAGAAAGACAGACAAACATATACAAATAATCAGAGAAAAAAAGTTGGGTAATACATCAAACATTATCATGAGACAGAGACAGAGACACAGAGACAACACGAGACGAGAGAGAGAGAGAGAGAGAGACGAGAGAGGGAGAGAGAGAGAGAGAGAGAGAGATAGAGACAGAGAGAGAGAGAGAGAGGACGAGAGAGAGAGAGAGAGAGAGAGAGAGAGAGAGAGAGAGAGAGAGAGAGAGAGAGAGGAGAGAGAGAGAGAGAGAGAGAGAGAGAGAGAGAGAGAGAGAGAGAACTCTCGAACTCGAAAATTCGAACTCGAAAATTTAATGAATAGGCCTCACTGCCCGTATCATGTGGGAGGGTGGGGAGGGGGATTACATAAGGCATAATAACATTATTATCAAAACATTCCATAATTGGAAATGCAAACACAAACAACCAAGGAAATAATGAATAGACAAACAAACCAACACACCAAATACATGGATGACTAAACACAGAAATAAGTAAATAATTAGTTAAACAATTAAATAAATAGAATACCCACCATCTTATTCAACAGTTAAACAAACAATCAAATCATTATTTGTGAAATAATAATAGAAAATAATACTCAGCAATCAATCAGCTACTATTTATCAACATAAACAAATCAAACTATAATCTGAGGAATAATCTATCTTAAAAAATAAATACATGGATCAACCTAACCAGCCACAGTTGACGATTTAAACATGAACCAATCTACTAGTCATGTGATAGATAATCAAACTATCAATAAATAAATCGGTTAATATTATCAATTAACATATAAATCAGACTAATAAACAATCATGCAAAGGTTATACAAAAACTCGTCGATCTGCACAAGTAGATTAGATATATCATATCATGCAGACCGTAATAATGTTGCATAAAATGTTTTATGCAAGGGAGGACGGGGAAATGGAAAAATACGCATCACACTCACAAAATCCAAAGCCCACATACTAGCATACCAAGGCACTATACAAAACGAAACAGCCGATTATACGCAAAACCTGGCACCACCATGTAAACAATATATGACAGGATAATCAGGGAGCATGTACACAATCTAGCTTAAGCACAGCAAATAACGGATACTAATAGATTTCATTTTCAAGTGATGGAAAATAGACCGGCAGAATCATAAATAGTCTCTAATATGTTTGAAAATCTATGAGGTTTTCACCATGTTAACACGCATTTCTTACAACAAACGCTTTAGAAATGAATAAAGCCAATTTTGTACACATTCTAGAATCAGAAAGCAGTAAGGTTAGTCTGAAAGCATTGGGATGAGTATAATATTTTTGTGGAATAAACGCTTCACGTAGGTTACTATATCGAGGGCACACTAATATAAAGTGCAGTTCTGATTCGGGTACAGTAGGGCAAAATGGACAGTCAATGTTGGGTTGTGTCTTTGAGTAACGAAATCTATGACATTTTAATTGAGAAACGCCCAAGTCTCATTCTCGTCAAGTGTTTACGTACCATTGGATTCTTAATAATACACATGTAACTGGGAATACCTTGTAACAATCTGAAAGAAGAATATAGACTGATATCTATCTTTTGTAGTAATAACTGCGTCATGATTTTGTAGGTACCTATCAATCAATCTTTGCTTAAAGAATGACAAAAAAGATTTAACGTGTTCCACCCCTTGATTTTCCCATCTTTGTACGTAACCATCAATCCCGCTGAGAGAGAGAGAAGAGAGAGAGAGAAGGAGAGAGAGATGAGAGAGAGAGAGAGAGAGAGAGAGAGAGAGGAGAGAGAGAGAGGAGGAGAGAGAGGAGAGAGGGAGAGAGAGAGAGAGAGAGAGAATAACGTGAGTACTACATCTTAGTTTGACTTTTGGAGCCATGTAGGATAGGCCTGTAACGGTTCTTATCCAATCCATCCATCCAGTACCATTAACATGCTTGGACAGTCACAGTACAGGTGAGCGTCGTTTCCGCAACACCACGTGACCACGTTCTCGTAAAGGGAAGACAACTCTTTGACAGTGCGTAATGGAGGGTTTTGTGTTGCGTGCCTTGGCCTGATTTTTGTTGACTACCTCTTCTTCTTCTTCATTCTTCTTCTTCTTCTTTCTTCTTCTTCTTCTTCTTATTCTTCTTCTTAATCTTCTTGTTTCTTGTTCTTGTTCTTGTTCTTCTTCTCTTCTTGTTCTTCTTGTTCTTCTTGTTCTTCTTCTTCTTCTTGTTCTTCTTCTTCTTCTTCTTCTTCTTCTTCTTCTTCTTCTCTCTTCTTCTTCTTCTTCTTCTTTTTCTCTTCTTCTTCTCCTTCTTCTTTTTTTCTTCTTCTTCTTCTTCTTCTTCTTCTTCTTCTTCCTCCTCCTCCTACTCCTCCTCCTCCTTCTTCTTCTCCCCCTCCCCCCCCCCTTCTTCTTCTTCTCTTCTTCTTCCTCCTCCTCCTAACTCCTCCTCCCCCTCCTATCCTCCTCCTTCTTCTTGCTTACACCCCCAGCCCGACCTTCTTTCTTCTTCTTCTTCTTCTTCTTCTTCTTCTCTTCTCTTCTTCTTCTTTCTTCTTCACGTTCTTCTTCTTCTTCTTCTTCTCCCAGCTGTTTTGTTGTTTGTTTTATGCGCAGCATGGCGACGGATGCTGACTTACACAAGTCACGATCGTTTACTACGTATGTTGATGGGTGCAAATGTGCGTAGTTGAGAATGAGAGGAGAGAGAGAGAGAGAGAGAGAGAGAGAGAGAGAGAGAGAGGAGAGAGAGAGAGAGAGAGAGAGAGAGCAGAGAGAGAGAGAGAGAGAGAGAGAGAGAGAGTGAGAGAGAGAGAGAGAGAGCGAGAGCGAGAGAGAGAGAGAGAGAGTAGGGGGGGGGGAAGAGAGATAGAGAGAGACAGAGAGGGTAGACGGAGAGAGAGTGAGTGAGGGAGAGAGAGAGAGAGAGGAGAAAGAGAGAGAGAGAGAGAGAGAGAGAGAGAGAGAGCAAGAGAGAGAGAGGCAGACAGACAGACAGGAAGAGAGACAGACAGAGGGAGAGAGACATATAGAGAGAGACAGAGAGAGAGAGAGAGACAAGACAGAGAGAGAGACAGAGATAGAGACAGAGAGAGAGACAGAGAGAGACAGAGAGAGAGACAGTGACATAAAATACCGAAAGAGAAAGTTTTTTGTGTCTGAGTGTATTTATATATGATGGGATCACAGAAGGGGGGGGGGGGGGGGAGGAGTCGGACTATTGTGTGCATGAGATATAGAAATAAAGAGAGAGAAAAACAGAGAAGAGAGAATAGAAAGAGAGAGAGAGAGAGAGAGAGAGAAGAGAGAGAGAGAGAGAGAGAGAGAGAGAGAGAGAGAGAGAGAGAGAGACAGAGAGAAAGAGAGAGACAGAGAGAGAGTGTACGTGTGTATGTATGTGGTGTGTGTGTGTGGATAAAATACCTATATTTTGTTTGTGGTGTGTATGTGTGTCCACGTGTGTGTGTGTGTTTGTGTGTGCGCGTGACAGTGCACACACGCGCGTTGCGTGTATGTGTGTGTTGCGTGACCGTGCGCGCGCGTGCGTGCGTGCATGCGATGTGTGTATGTGTGTGTGCATTTGACCGTGTGAGCGCCTGCGCCTGTTTGCTAGCAAATCTAAATAGTACGGGTCGGAAAGTTTCGTGGTTTAAATGTTTTATTTTCTAAAGAAACATCAACAACAACAACGACAAAACTGAAGCAGAAGTGAATTTCCTGTTGTTGTTTTGTTGTTGATGTGTACATGGCTTTTTCCGACATTGAGTAATTATGATGATAATGTTTACGATGTTTTGGTGTGTTTTTTCAAGAGCAGCATGACTTGCTTTTTTGTTAAAACAAAAAGCGTATAGATACATGGACTGAGAAGTTTTAGAGATAAACAGAGGTCACGAAATTGTAGTAAGCTTCTTATAGCCGCGGACTCGCACGCACGCACGCACGGCACAAGCACGCACACGTACGCACACACACAGACAGACACGCACACACACACACACGCACGCACGCACACACACAGACCACACACACACACACAGGACACACACACGCACAACGCACACGCACACACACACGCACGCGCACGCGCACTAGCGCACGCACGAACACACACACACACACACACACACAACACACACACACACACACACACACTACACACACAACACACACACACACATACACACAACACACAACACACACACACACATGTCTGTCTGTCTGTGCGTCTGTCTGACTGTCCGTATAGTTGTCTGTGTGTTTGTGTCTGTCTGTCTGTCTCTCTCTGTCTCTCTGTCTCTTGTCTGTGTCTCTGTCTGTGTCTCTGCCTGTCTGTCTCTGTCTGGTCTGTCTCTCTCTCTCTCTCTCTCTGCTGTCTCTCTCTCTCTCTGTCTCATTCTCTCTCTCTCTCTCTCTCTCTCTCTCTCTCTCTCTCTCTCTCTCTCTCTCTCTCTCTCTCTCTCTCTTCTCCCCCCCCCCTTTTCTCTCAGTCCATGCATTTCACGAGTTCCCGTGAATCTGTGTAATATGATGTTAAATGCGTATGTTCGTGTGCGCGCGCGCGCGTGTTTGTTTGTGTCTGTCTGTCTGTCTGTCTGTCTGTCTCTCTGTCAATATGTCTGCTACCAGGGGAAAAAACCACACACACACAAAAACAACAACAATTTAGTGCGGCGAGTTGGTCATTGGGGCGAGTTGGCAATGGGGCGAGTTGACTGGAAGCCCACAGGAATACCGTTTCCTGTCGTGTTGTTGTGTGAGCGACTACATGTCTTTCTTATCTGGCTGAACCCTTTCACCGACAAAGTCGCATTTTAGCACCACAGTGATTTAACATCTATGTCACTGAAAGGCATCAAATTGGGGTCTATTATCCGAAGACCCTATTGTCTTAGTTTTGGGAAGTAAGGATAGACCTTATTTCATATATGTCACAGAAGAAGAATCCCCAATACTGCAGATGGATTTTTTTTCTTTCTTCTTCTTCTTCTTCTTCTTCTTCTTCTTCTTCTTCTTCTTCTTCTTCTTCTTCTTCTTCTTCTTCTTCTCGTACGTCATTGTATTCTCTACCCAGGTAAATTCAATGGACATTTTTGGCTGAAATATGGCTGGCGGTGAAAGGGTTTAAACAATTTTATTAGGTCCACAGTACATGAACAAACAAACATAGATAGTACTATCTAAACATAGACAGTCTTTCTTATTTCGTGACAAAGGGGTATTATGATACTAATGATGATGAGAATGTTGGCATATTTTGTGTGTGTGTCGAGGCCAACAATATTTCCTACAGCGAGATGGATCGTTTAGTAGGTTTTCTAGTCACGGCCAAGTCACGATCTGTACCTAGTAGTAGTCTTAGTTCACGAAAAAAGCGTGCGGGCGTGTGGTGTTGTGTTGTGTTGTGTTGTGTGGTGTGTGTGTGGTGTGGTGTGGTGTGTGGTGTGTGTGGTGTTGTGTTGTGTTGTGTTGTGTTGTGTTGTGTGTGTGTGTGTGTGTGTTTGTGGGGGGTGGTGGTGGTGGTGGGGGGGGGGGGGGCGTATGTGTGTGTGTGTGTTTGTGTTTGTGTTTGTGTGTGTGCGTGTGCGTGTGCGTGTGCGTGCGTGTGTGCGTGCGTGCGCGTGTGTGTGTGTGGGGGGGAGGGGGGGGGGGGTCATGTATGTGACACACACAGAGAGAGCGAGAGAGAGAGAGGGAGGGAGAGAGAGAGAGAGAGGGGGGGGTACGAATACGAATACGAATACGAACTTTGTTTTAATTGAGGGAAATTGCCGGTTGGATAAGATGAGACAGTTTTATGTTTCCACCATGCCCTCAGGCAAAACAAAGCACAGAAGAAAACATTAACATGGGTGGGGGTGGGTGGGGGTGGGGGTGTGGGTGAGTGTGTGTGTGTGTGTGTGGGGGGGGGGGTGACAACAAAGCGTATCATTACTTTTTACATGCAATAAAAAAAAAGAAAACCATTTGACAACTAAGCATGAGAAGCAGAGAGAGAGAGAGAGAGAGAGAGAGAGAGAGAGACGAGAGAGAGAGAGGAGAGAGAGAGAGAGAGAGAGAGAGGAGAGAGA
>CM065708.1:6693873-6701373 GCA_017654935.2 Phymorhynchus buccinoides | reverse complement strand
AATATTATGTTCACATTGTTGTGCGTTCACATCCTTATGTTTAGTGTGTCGCGAAACAGGAATATTTAAGGATACATACACAGGAGTCCACATATTTTGATGAAAGGTATCATAAGCAGAAAATTAGAAGAAGAGAAGAAAAGGATAATTTTATACCGTAAGCATTTAATAACTATTTAACTATACATCCATCTGTATAGATCATACATCCCATAATACCCTATCGTTCAACGCAATAAATTAAAGAAAAACCGAAAGTTTTGACATTGTTCTTTTTTTTTCATCTCAGTAGTGTTCTTTTACATAAACAATGCTAATTTTTTAAATTATTTTTAAATAAATAAATTCCAAAAAAATAAAAATGGAATGACATCCACCAACTTACACATTAGAGACGAGTGGTTCATATGAGACCCATTTCATACGGAAATCAGTTTGATTTATATTTAGGTATGAGTTATGTTTTTCAATTTTATAACGATATGTCAAGACCTTGACAAATGCAGTTATCACAGGGAAGCTGCCTTCCAGCTTGCATCTGTACAAATATTGTTTGGCTATGGCTATAATGAAATAGAATGCAGGATCAATAGTAATTGTTTTATCAAAACCAAGAACTACAAGTGACTCTGTCAAATGAATAGTCTGTGCATTAATACATTTTTGCTTCACGAGGTCAGTGAACATAATCCAAAAGTGTTGTACATGTATGCATTTCCAGAACATGTGGTCTATGGCATCTTTATGTACACCACAAAAACTGCATTTGTCAGAACTCAAAACGCCCATTTCTTTTAAGATGACATTGCTACCGATACACCTATGTGTTATTTTTAATTGAAACCATTTCAGTTTCACATCATGAAGTTTATGCACATGTAAGAAAATGTTATTCCAATCGTGTGTCCTAGACAATTTAATATCCCATTTGTCACAACATTGAGCTTTTAAGTAATTATCAATCATGATATCATAATATAACTTTGCACCTTTGAAAACTGCAAACAGATTTTTATTGCAAAGAGAAGTGTTTTAGATATTTGTTATTATTGACAGTCACACCAGTTTTCTTTATATAGTCAGTTATTGCTAGCTTAAAGCTAGCAAAAGTTAGAAAATCAATATTTACGTTATATTTTTCTTTAAAATCATCATGCGAAAGAAAATTTCCATTTTCATTGAAGAAATTTGCAATACAGTTTATATTTTGAGTTTGAAGCCTTCCAGATACAATATAGCTATTTCCAACTCGAATTCGTTTATTATAGAAAAGTGGTTCAGAAAGTAGTTCTGGCGAATTTTTTGGTATACATTTATAAAATAACTCCTTATATGCACAAACAACATCTCCCCAAAACTGGTTGTATTTTACGAAATTTGACACTACCTCTGGACCGTGTTTATTAATTGACGACCATTGGGGGAAATTACTTAAGAGAATATGTTTCCATTTGTGATCTGATTTTTCCACTTTACGAACCCAAGACAGCTTTAGCGACATTACAAATGTTTTTATGTGTGGAAGACCAATACCCCCATTTTTCACACTTTTATGAGCTGTCTTTCGATTTATTTTATCTTTTTTCCTATTCCATACGAATTTGTAGCAAATCTGTTGGCATGTCTCAAAAAAGATGTCAGGTGGGTTAGGGAGAAGAAGCCATAGGTGGGTGAGTTTTGACAAAATAATGGATTTTAGAATTGCTACCCGACTTCTTCTTCTTCTTCTTCTTCTTCTTTGTTCTTCTTCTTCTTCTTCTTCTTCTTCTTCTTCTTCTTCTTCTTCTTCTTCTTCTTCTTCTTCTTTCTTCTTCTTCTTCTTCTTCTTCTTCTTCTTCTTCTTCTTCTTCTTCTTCTAAATTAAACTGCCTCCTTTCTGCTCGCTGCCATATCGAGCACCTTATAAACAAAGCAAGACAACGGCTAACTTTATTGAAAATAATTAGTGCACAGTCATGGGGTCAAGATACTCAAACACTCATACATCTTGCTACCAGCCTGGTTCGAGCAAAACTGACTTATGGGCAGGAAGTTTATTTTTCGTCTTCTCAGACATTACTAAAACGGTTACAAAGTATAGACAGTAAAGCTATCGAAGTAGCACTGGGTGTACCAGTACATACAAATACGTTTAATACATATAGAGAAGCTAATTTGTTGTCACTTGACGATCAACGTAAACTAGACACTGCCAAGTATGTGACTAGAAGTCTTTCAGTATGTAATTCAGTGACAAATGAAATATTTCTTGATTCAAGAAAGGATTTTCCCAAAAGGGCACAGAATCTTTCTTACATTCAGCCCATTAAAAATTATACAGATGATTTATTTAGGAAATGTGAGATCGATATTTCATTGATTTCAAGTACACCAACCATGCCTATTGTTCCTCACTGGGAGCATAATTCTGCAAAAATTGATATAGATTATACTACTCTGAAAAAGACGATAACATCAATTTAATATCAGTAGAAGCAAAAGAACACCTCAAAAATACATATCCACATAATCTTAAGATTTACACAGATGGCTCGGTTTTAGAATCCTATACAGGAGCTGGATTTGTGATCCCTGATTTAAAAGTCAGAAAATCATTTTGTTTAGGAAAAGACTTTTCTGTTTATACTGCAGAACTTTATGCAATTCTAATGGCACTATCCTGGATAGCTGATATGGATATTGCAATTTATAGTATTTTACTTTGTGTTGACTCGAAATCTGTTCTTTATAGTTTACAAAACTGGAATGCAAACACCAGAAGAGATTTAATTTTTGATGTAAAATATCTAATACATTCTATTATGTCAAAAGGAATTAACGTAGAATTTTGCTGGATTCCATCGCACTGTGGTATCATTGGGAATGAACTAGCTGATAAATTAGCGAAAGAAGGTGCTAGTAGAAAATCGTCAGATTGTTCAATAAAACTAGAAAAACACGAAATAAATTCAATGTTAGAAAATAGTATATATAATGAAATGCTTCCTTCAAAATCTAAGATATTATTATGTTCAAGATCTTTATCTAGCCTTATCTACAAAATTCGATTGAACTCGTGGAGGACCAAATTTTCTAAAGATGTAGAATGCGATTGTGGTCTCCCAATATCAGTTCAACACATTATTTTAGAATGCCCATTATTGTCATTGTTATACAAACTATCTGGGATACAAGTTGCACAAATTGGAACTTTAAAAGATGTAGTTTACAGTCATGAAATGATCAAAATTGCTACAGTCATATCCAGCTCTGGAATTGCAAGATTACTATAGTTCATGAGTTAATTAACTTTAATTTTGTTTTCTTTTTCACTTTTTTATTTATTTGTTGTTATTAATTTGTTAGGGATTTGTTGCACACGCACTCATATTCACATACACACAACGGCGCGCGCGCACACACGCACACACACACTTTTTTTCCCCCCTTCCCCCCCCCCAGTCTAATATCACCATTGTGTGAACAGACTTTAAATTAAATCAATCAAATCAATCATCACTCAAATCAAAATCTTCTTCTTCTTTCTTCTTCTTCTCTTCTTCTTCTTCTTTTCTTCTTCTTCTTCTTCTTCTTCTTCTTTTTCTTCTTCTTCTTCTCCATCTTCTACTTCTATTTCTTCTTCTTCTTTGTTCTTCTTCTTCGTTTGCTTTTCTTCTTCTTCTTCTTCTTCTTCTTCTTCTTCTTCTTCTTCTCTTCTTCTGTCTTCTTCTTCTTCTTCTTCTAAGTACATTGCCCTTGTTTGCGGGCCTATTTTTTTTTATTGTTCTAGTTTTGTTTTGTGTGTAAAAGCTTACTTCTTGAATAGAACGTGACATGAAGTTATGTGCCCGCCCTTATAGCATGCGCAGAGTGAGTGTGTATCGCTCCACATGCCCCCACACAAATCCATAGTCATTCGTCTTCAGCAAGAAGAAGGA
Organism: Phymorhynchus buccinoides; assembly: GCA_017654935.2. Classification (NCBI taxonomy): domain Eukaryota; kingdom Metazoa; phylum Mollusca; class Gastropoda; order Neogastropoda; family Raphitomidae; genus Phymorhynchus; species Phymorhynchus buccinoides. The sequence continues at coordinate 6,697,456 of CM065708.1, read as the reverse complement.
GGAGGGGAAAGAGGAGAAGAAGAGAAGAAGGAGGAGGAGATGAGGACGGAGCGAGGAGGAGGAGGAGGAGGAGACTGAGGATTTAGGAGGATAACAAGACCAACAACACACAACGACAGCAACATCAATAATGGTATAACAAAACACCAAGAAGAAGAGAAGAACAAGAAGAGGGAGAGAGGGGTGGCAAAGAAGAAGAACGAGGGAGGAGGGATAGGAGGAGGAGGGTCGGGTAGGGGAGGGAAAAAACCTAAAAGCAAAATGAAGAAAGAAGAAAAGAAAGAAAGAAGAAGAAAGAAGAACAAGAGGAGGAGGAGGCGCTTAGATGAAGAAGAAGAAGAAGAAGAAGAAGAGAAGAAGAAGAAGAAGAAGAAGAAGAGAAGAAGCAGAAGAAGAAGAAGTAAAGAAGAAGAAGAAGAAGAAGAAGAAGAAGAGAAGAAGAAGAAGAAGAAGAAGAAGAAGACGAAGAAGAAGAAGAAGAATAATTGAAGAAGAAGATAGAAGAAGAAGAAGAAGAAGAAGAAGAAAGAAGAAGAAGAAGAAGAAGAAGAAGAAGAAGAAGAATAAAAGAAGAAGAAGAAGAAGAAGAACAAAGAAGAAGAAGAAGTAGAAGAAGAAGAAGAAGAAGAAGAAGAAGAAGAAGAAAGAAGAAGAAAAGCAAAAGAGGAAGAAGAACAAAGAAGAAGAAGAAGAGAAGAAGGAAGAAGAAGAAGAAGAAGAAAATAAGAAGAAGAAGAAGAAGAAGAGAAGAAGAAGAAGAAGAAGAAGAAGAAGAAGAAGAAGAAGAGGAAGAAGAAGAAGAAAGCAAAAGAAGAAGAAGAACAAAGAAGAAGAAGAGAAGAAGAAGAAGAAGAAGAAGAAGAGAAGAAGAAAGAAGAAGAAGGAAGAAGAAGAAAGAAGAAGAAGAAGAAGAACAAAAAGAAGGAAGAAGAAGAAGAAGAAGAAGAAAGAAGAAGAAGAAGAAGTAAAGAAGAAGAAGAAGAAGAAGAAGAAGAACAAGAAGAAAGAAGAAGAAGAAGAAGAGAAGAAGAACATACATTTCATTCTTACACGTGTTGTTTGTAAATGCTGTACCTTTGTACGTTTACTTTTGTCCATATTATCCATTGCCTTCTTTGTTAAATGTTTTTGTTCCATGATGATTCTTGTTAATTAATTATGCAGTTGTTCTTTTGTAATGTATAAATGTTGTTGAGTACGCCCATAAAGCTTTAGCTTGTTGTACTCTTGCGCTGAGATCTATTTGCATCTGCATGAAATTGTGTTAATTCAAAAAGTTGTTTGAACCATCTGACCCCAAAGCAGAAAGCAAAAGAGAACGGACGACATTGCGATGCAAATAAAAATGGATTTTTAAAAAAAATGTTCGCATGACACATTAGGTTTTTTTTAGAAAATATGTGTCTAATAAGTCAACAAGTCAAGAACAGAATTACAAGAACAAAACAAAAACATAAAAGGTATGGCAACACAACGGACCCAAAAGCAGGAAACAGAAAGATCGGGCGGCAATACAATCCAAATCAAAATTGATTTTTTTGAAAATTATCATGACACCTTAGTTTTTTTTTAAAAACCACATCTAACAATCTGTGTCTAACAACATACTAAGTTAACAACAGAATTAGAAGAACGAAAACAAAAATAACAAAAACATAAAAGGTATGGCACCACAACGGACCCAAAAGCAGAAAACAGAAAGATCGGGCGACAATACAATCCAAATCAAAATTGATTTTTTTGAAAATTATGACACCTTAGTTTTTTTTAAAAAACCACATCTAACAATCTGTGTCTAACAACATACCAAGTTAACAACAGAATTAGAAGAACAAAACAAACTAAAAAAATCATAAAAGGTATGGCACCACAACTGACCCAAAAGCAGAAGGCAGAAGAGATCGGGCGACAATCCAATGCATATCAACATTGATTCCTATTTTTATGTTCGTTTAAAAAAAAAAGTCAAGAACAGAATTAGAAGAACAAAAATAAGCCAAAAAACAATAAAAGTTACGGTAACACAACTGACTCAAAAACAGAAAATTGATTTAAAAAAAAAAATGTTCTCATGACACCTTAGTTTTAAAAAAAACACCACCACACCCAACAATCTGTGTCTAACAACATAACAAGTTAACAACAGAATTAGAAGGACCAAAAAACCCACGAAAAACATAAAATAGCACAACTGACCCAAAAGCAGAAAACAACTAAATTGATTTTTTTTTTTTAAACTGTTCTCATGACACCTTAGTTAAAGAAGAAAAAACAATCTGTGTATGACAACATAACAAGTTAACAACAGAATTAGAAGGACAACAAAACCAAAACCATAACAGGTATGATAACACAACTGACTCAAAAGCAGAAAACAGAAGAGATCGGGCGACAATCCAATCCAAATCAAAATTGATTCTTTTTTATTTTATTCTCATGACACCTTAGTTAAAAAAAAACTATACACCCAACAATCTGTGTCTAACAACATAACAAGTTAACAACAGAATTAGAAGGACAAAAAAACTACAGCAAAAACATAAAAGTTTTCTTTTTTTATGGCTATGGTAACATGACTAACCCAAAAGCAGAAAACAGAAGAGATCGGGCGACAATACATTGCAAATCGAATAATTGGACCTTTTTCTAATAATCTCACGCTATGACCACTTTAGTCACTGAGTTAAAACCACACACACACACACCATGCACACACACACACACATGCACACATGGCCACACACTACAACACACACACACACACACACACACACACACACACACACAACACACACAACAATCTGTGTCTAACAACATAACAAGTTAACAACAGAATTAGAAGAACAGAACAAAAAAAGACAACCATAAAATGTATGGCAACACAATTGATCCGAAAGCAGAAAACAGAAGAGAACGGAGGACATTACATTGCAAATCAAGATTGATTCATTTTTGTTAATGTTCGCATGACATTAGTTTTAAAAAAATAAATCAATGTCTAACACCATAACAAGTTAACAACAGAATTAAAAGAAAAATGAAAAAGGTATGGTAACACAACTGACCCAAAAGCAGAAGACATAAGAGAACGGACGACATTCTGTTTCCCGGCCTCTGACGACTGACTGGACGAAGAACCAAACCCGTTCTGTGACAAGAGAGAGAGACCTCTAGAAGACGAGCCCCCCCATTTAATGGGTGGATAAGGACGTTTGGGGAGTGCACGTGGGGGGGTGGGGTGTGTAGGGGTGTATAGGCTTTACTGAAAATGACCTTAAAACGCTGTATGGATAGGTTAGGCATTGAGATATAAGACAAAGCGGTGGAGGCGAGGGAAGGGGGTACAAAGCGGAAGATAGAGAGAAGAGAGTACAGCTTATTCTTTAGAGAGAGAGATAGAGGAGAGAGAGAGAGAGAGAGGGGGGGGGTCGGGGAGGGGGGGGTCGCCATGGATAATAATATAAAAAGGCAAGGAAGGTACGCTATAATATGAAAGGAAGCAGAGAATAATGAAAGATGCACGTGGAGCTGAGACATTGCGTGGTACAGAACGAAAGAAGAAGCAAAAGAAAACAAATAGAGG
>CM065708.1:6676762-6679262 GCA_017654935.2 Phymorhynchus buccinoides | reverse complement strand
GCGTGCGTGCGTGCGTGTGCGTGTGCGTGTGTGCGTGTGTGTGCGTGTCCGTGTCCGTGTCCGTGTGTGTGTGTCTGTCTGTCTGTGTGCGTGCTGTGTGTGTGCTTGTCTGTGTGTGTGTTGCGTGCGTGCGTGCGTGCGTGCGCGTATAAGAAGCCTACTGCAATTTCGTGACCTCTGTTTATCTCTAACACTTCTCAGTCCATGTATGTATGCGCTTCTTTTTTTTAAAGCAAGTCATGCTGCTCTTAAAAAAAAGCCACAAAACATCATAAACATTATCATCATAATTACTCAATGTCTGAAAAAAGCCATGTACACATCAAGAAAAACAAAGAAACAGGAAATTCACTTCTGCTTCAGTTATGTCGTTGTTGTTGTTGATGTTTCTTTTGAAAAATAAAACAATTAAACCAGGAAACTCACGATCCGATCTATTTAAATTTGCTAAGCAACAGGCGCACGCGCTCACCGGTCACACGGTCACACGCACACACACACAACACATACACACGCACGCACGCACGCGCAGCGCACGGCCACGCACACACACATACACGCACGCGCGTGTGCGCACGGTCACGCACACACAAACACACACACACGTGGACACACATACACACACAAACAAATATAGTATTACACACGCATACACACATACATACACACACACACACTCTCTCTCTCTCTCTCTCTCTCTCTCTCTCTCTCTCTCTCTCTCTCTCTCTCTCTGTCTTTCTTTTTCTTTCTCTCTCTCTCTCTCTCTCTCTCTCTCTCTCTCTCTCTCTCTTTCTCTCCTCCCTCTCTGTCTCTCTCTCTGTCTTTCTTACTCTCTCTCTCTCTTCTCTCTCTCTCTCTCTCTCTCTCTCTCTCTCTCTCTCTCTTCTCTCTCTCTCTCTCTCTCTCTCTCTTCTCTCTCTTTCTCTCTCTCTGTTTTTCTCTCTCTTTATTTCTATATCTCATGCACACAATAGTCCCGACTCCTCCACCCCACCCCACCCTTCTGTCCAAATAATATATAAATACACTCAGACACAAAAATTCTCTTTCGGTATTTTCTGTCTCTGTCTCTCTCTGTCTATCTCTGTCTCTCTCTCTGTCTCTATCTCTGTCTCTCTCTGTTTGTCTCTCTGTCTCTCTCTATCTGTCTCTATGTCTCTGTCTCTGTCTCTCTGTCCTGTCTGTCTGTCTTGCCTCTCTCTCTCTGCTCTCTCTTCTCTCTCTCTCTCTCCTCTCTCTCTCTCTCTCCCTCACTCCTCTCTCCGTCTCTCTCTTCTCTCTGTCTCTGTCTATCTCTCTCACCCCCCCCCCCCCTCTCTCTCTCTCTCTCTCTCTCTCTCTCTCTCTCTCTCTCTCTCTCTCTCTCTCTCTCTCTCTCTCTCTCTCCTCATTCTCAACTACGCACATTTGCACCCATCAACATCCGTGGTAACGATCGTGACTTGTGAAGTCAGCATCCGTCGCCACTGCGCATAAAACAAACAACAAAACAGCTGAGGAGAAGAAGAAGAAGAAGAAGAAGAAGAAGAAGAAGAAAAAGAAGAAGAAGAAGAAGAGAAAGGAAGGTGGTGGGTACAGCAAGAAGAAGGAGGAGGAGGAAGGGGGAGGAGGAGAAGAGGAGGAGGAGGAAGAAGAAGAAGAAGAAGAAGAAGAAGAAAGAAGAAGAAGAAGAGGAAGGGGGGGGGGAAAGAAGAAGAAGGAGGAGGAGTAGGAGGAGGAGAAGAAGAAGAAGAAGAAGAAGAAAAAGAAGAAGAGGAAAGAAGAGGAAGAAGAAGAAGAAGAAGAAGAAGAATAAGAAGAAAGAAGAAGAAGAAGAAGAAGAAGACCAAGAAGAACCAAGAAGAAGAACAAGAAGAAACAAGAAGAACAAGAACAAGAACAAGAAAGAAAGAAGAAGAACAAGAAAGAAGAAGAAGAACAAGAAGAAGAAGAAGAAGAAGAAGAAGAAGAAGAAGAAGAAGAAGAAGAAGAAGAAGAAGAAGAAGAAGAAGAAGAAGAGGTAGTCAACAAAACAGGCCAAGGCACGCAACACAAAACCCTCCATTACGCACTGTCAAAGAGTTGTCTTCCCTTTACGAGAACGTGGTCACGTGGTGTTGCGGAAACGACGCTCACCTGTACTGTGACTGTCCAAGCATGTTAATGGTACTGGATGGATGGATTGGATAAGAACCGTTACAGGCCTATCCTACATGGCTCCAAAAGTCAAACTAAGATGTAGTACTCACGTTATTCTCTCTCTCTCTCTCTCTCTCTCTCTCTCTCTCTCTCTCTCTCTCTCTCTCTCTCTCTCTCTCTCTCTCTCTCTCTCTCTCTCTCTCTCTCTCTCTCTCTCTCTCAGGGCTTTGGTTACGTATGGGAAAATCAAGGGGTGGAACACGTTAAATCTTTTTTGTCACTCTTTAAGCAAAGATTGATTGATAGCTACCTACAAAATCATGACGCAGTTATTACTACAAAAGATAGATATCAGCTATATTCTTCTTTCAGATTGTTACAA
>CM065708.1:6639262-6654262 GCA_017654935.2 Phymorhynchus buccinoides | reverse complement strand
ATATAAGTGATCATTTACCAACAGAAAATTGATTATTTACCAAAACGATAATTGATCATTTACCAAAATATAATTGATCATTTACCAAAAGATAATTGATCATTTATTGAAAGATAATTGATCATTTGCCAAAAGATGATTGATCATTTACCAAAAAATGACTAATCATTTACCAATAGATATTTGCCAAAAGAAGTATTGATTATTTACAAAATATAATTGTTCATTTACTACTATTTAACTAATTGTATTGTTAATTAAGCGTGCTTTGAATAAAACTGTGTCATTTTATGCTTGGGTCTTTATCTAACAAGGAGTCTGTGGCCGTTTGAAGCTGGTTAGGTGAGGCACATGTCTCATGTCAAAGAGGGCATCTTCATGCAAAGGGAGAGAAACCTAGAGCATTGGTTACACACACTAGTTAGTTCCCTTTTGTTCCAAGGATGGATCACTGGGTCTTAGGGGTTATACAACCACTGGAATAGTTGTGGGTATATAACAGTGACCCATGGGTCATCCGTGGGTCACCGGTGGGTCACCAGTGACCCAATGGGCCTCTGATGGTTAATGAAATGGAACGTAATAGTTTGTCTCTCAGACTATTTCACATTAAATGAAGCATCATGCATCTTTTATGTCTGTATCAGTTGATGTAGTGTTTTGTTCACAACTCACATTCTCAGCATCAGAAAGTTAGACCCAGATTTTACTGCCTAGGCCCTAAGCTTTCCCATTTTCCAGCAGCAGTGAGCCTGCCAAAAATAGACCTCTCCCGTGTTTTTTTCTCTCCTGCTGCCTTCAAGGTCTTTCTGACCTTTTAGTTACCTCTCCCTTACTGGCTGGATAGAGATAACACTCTCTCTCTCTCTCTCTCTCTCTCTCTTCCTCCTTCTCTCCCTCTCTCTCTCTCTCTCTCTCTCTCTCTCTCTCTCTCTCTCTCTCTCTCTCTCTCTCTCTCTCTCTCTCTCTCTCTCTCTCTCTCTCTCTCTCTCTCTCTCTCTCCTCTCTCTCTCTCTCTCTCTCTCTCTCTCTCTCTCTCTCTCTCTCTCTCTCTCTCTCTCTCTCTCTCTCTCTCTCTCTCTCTCTCTCTCTCTCTCTCTCTCTCTCTTCTCTCTCTCTCTCTCTCTCTCTCTCTCTCTCTCTCTCTCTCTCTCTCTCTCTCTCTCTCTCTCTCTCTCTCTCTCTCTCTCTCTCTCTCTCTCTCTCTCTCTCTCTCTCTCTCTCTCTCTCTCTCTCTCTCTCTCTCTCTCTCTCTCTCTCTCTCTCTCTCTCTCTCTCTCTCTCTCTCTCTCTCTCTCTCTCTCTCTCTCTCTCTCTCTCTCTCTCTCTCTCTCTCTCTCTCTCTCTCTCTCTCTCTCTCTCTCTCTCTCTCTCTCTCTCTCTCTCTCTCTCTCTCTCTCTCTCTCTCTCTCTCTCTCTCTCTCTCTCTCTCTCTCTCTGGAAAAAGGAAAGGGTAGGCCTAAGTGGCTAGAGTGGGCCAAAATTTATGAAGCCAGAATGCGGCTGAAAAGCATGCTGTGTGTTTCTTAATGATTCCATCAATCTAATGCCATTGTGTTTAAAACCCCACCCCCCGCCCCCACCCCACACACACATACTTGTAGACACTCACACATGTCACGCTTGATTGTATTCAACGCATTTTGACACCCTTTTAAGGCATTTTTAGCAGCGCTTGACACACGTTTTAGTGCTTTGATTTGTTTACAATTAAGGCCTTGAAACCCTTCTTGCATATTTTAACCCTTTCACCGCCAATGTCGCATTTATGCACCACAATGGTTTAACATCCATGTCACTAAAAGGCATCAAATCAGTGCCTGTTCTTCGAAGACCCTATTTTCTTAATTTTGGGAGGTAATGATAGGCCTAATGTTACGCATGTCACAGAGGAATTCCAAAGATTGCAGAAGAAAAACAATTATCAACCAAGGTAAGTTTAACGATTTTTTTGGTTACTGAAAAATGGCTGATGGCGAAAGGGTTAAACACTTTTTAGCAAGAATTCAAACCATCTTCCATCATCAGTAAAAAAAAACCATGTTGATCAAATTCAATTAAACACACCCTCTTAAGACATTTTAAACCAAATTTAGCACAAGTTTCAGAGCTTTGAGTTTTTGCAATAATGCCTTTGAAACTCTTCTTGCGTATTTTAACCTTTTCACCGCCAGCCATTTTTCAGCCAAACATTTCAATTAAATTTACCTGGGTAGAGAACAAAATCCATCTGCAGTATTGGGGATTCTTCTGTGACATACATAAAATAAGGTCTACCCTTACTTCCCAAAACTAAGACAACAGGATATTAGGATAATAGACCCCAATTTTGTTAAATCACTGTGGTGCTAAAATGCGACTTTGGCGGTGAAAGGGTTAAACACTTTTAGCAAGAATTCAAACCATCTTCCATCACTATTAAAAAATGTTGATCACACCCTCTTAAGACATTTTAAACAACACTTAACACACGTTTTAGAGCTATGATATTTTTACAATTAAGGCCTTTGAAACTCTTCTTGCATATTTTAGACACTCTTAGGAAGAATTCAAACCTACTTCCATTACCATTAAAAAATGTTGATCAAATTCAATTAAACACACCATCTTAAGACATTTTTAGCAACACTTAGCACACGTCTTAGAGCTTTGATTTTTGCAATTAAGGCCTTTGAAACTCTTCTTGCATATGCTAAACACTCTTAGCAAGACATCGTAGTTATTTCATAATCCCCATTTCAACATCGTAGTTATTTCATAATCCCCATTTCAACATCGTAGTTATTTCATAATCCCCATTTCAACATCGTAGTTATTTCATAATCACCATCTCAACATCGTAGTTATTTCACAATCCCCATTTCAACATCGTAGTTATTTCATAATCCACATTTCAACATCGTAGTTATTTCATAATCCACATTTCAACATCGTAGTTATTTCATAATCACCATTTCAACATCGTAGTTATTTCATAATCACCATTTCAACATCGTAGTTATTTCATAATCCCCATTTGAACATCATAGTTATTTCATAATCCCCATTTCAACATCGTAGTTATTTCATAATCCACATTTCAACATCGTAGTTATTTCATAATCCCCATTTCAACATCGTAGTTATTTCATAATCCCCATTTGAACATCATAGTTATTTCATAATCCCCATTTCAACATCGTATTTATTTCATAATCCACATTTCAACATCGTAGTTATTTCATAATCCCCATTTCAACATCGTAGTTATTTCATAATCCCCATTTCAACATCGTAGTTATTTCATAATCACCATTTCAACATCGTAGTTATTTCATAATCCCCATTTCAACATCGTAGTTATTTCATAATCCCCATTTCAACATCGTAGTTATTTCATAATCACCATTTCAACATCGTAGTTATTTCATAATCACCATTTCAACATCGTAGTTATTTCATAATCCACATTTCAACATCGTAGTTATTTCATAATCCCCATTTGAACATCGTAGTTATTTCATAATCCCCATTTCAACATCGTAGTTATTTCATAATCCCCATTTCAACATCGTAGTTATTTCATAATCCCCATTTCAACATCGTAGTTATTTCATAATCCCCATTTCAACATCGTAGTTATTTCATAATCCACATTTCAACATCGTAGTTATTTCATAATCCCCATTTCAACATCGTAGTTATTTCATAATCACCATTTCAACATCGTAGTTATTTCATAATCCACATTTCAACATCGTAGTTATTTCATAATCCACATTTCAACATCGTAGTTATTTCATAATCACCATTTCAACATCGTAGTTATTTCATAATCCCCATTTCAACATCGTAGTTATTTCATAATCACCATTTCAACATCGTAGTTATTTCATAATCCCCATTTCAACATCGTAGTTATTTCATAATCACCATTTCAACATCGTAGTTATTTCATAATCCCCATTTCAACATCGTAGTTATTTCATAATCACCATTTCAACATCGTAGTTATTTCATAATCCCCATTTCAACATCGTAGTTATTTCATAATCCCCATTTCAACATCGTAGTTTATTTCATAATCCCCATTTAACATCGTAGTTATTTCATGATCACATTGTTAAAAGATACGTTTGACAAAGTTTGAATTGCATTAACAATCCCAATTTCAACATCGTAGTTATTTCATAATCCCCATTTCGACATCGTAGTTATTTCATTATCCCCATTTCGACATCGTAGTTATTTGAGCACAGATACGTTTGACAAAGTTTGAATTGCATTAACAATCCCTATTTCAACATGGTATACATTTTGAGCACAGATACGTTAGATAAAATTTGAATGGCATTAACAATCCCCATTTCAACATGGTAGTACGAAACAAAGCTCAAGGTCATCTGTCTCTGTTGTTGTTGTTGTTGTTTATCTTAGCGGGGGTCACGACCTATGACCTCAGCAATCTGCTGACCATGGGAGGAGGGGCAGGGGGAGGGGCAACAGGAGGAAGTACTGGGGGAGGGATGCTCTTGAACGACACCACCCTCTTCACCCAACCCCCCGCCGGCTCTGGAACCGGGGCCGTCATAGACAACACCATAGCCAGTGGAGGGCCTACAGGTGAGATCTTCTTCTTCTTCTTCTTCTTCTTCTGCGTTCCCAGGCCATATGGCCATAATGGGTAAGGTACATAATGTGTCGGGTTTTTAGTTTTCACTGGTCTCCCCGCTGCGCATAGCCGACGCATTCCGATTTCGGAGGAGCTCAAAGGAGAACAGTTATTTGGAAGATTTTTTTTTAAACAAAAGGCAGGAGAATGGGCCAATAAGTCAGAAAGGTAGTAGACGACAGTAAGCAAAGGGAAAAGGCAGAGTCAAAGATAGTGGCAGACTAGAGAAAGTTACAAGCACAAAACTTCCAGAAGGTGGGGGAACTATTTTTACGAAAGACCCCCGGTATCCCCACGGGGACAGGTGAGATCGAAGGAGAAAAATAAGAATAATGCGAATGTTATATACGAATACGAATACAAAAACGAATATGAAAGGGCTCTGGAACTCCATGGAGTTGCTAAGGTCACAATACACGTTAAAATAATTTCACTCTTTCCTCATGGAAACGCAATGATTGTCACCCATAAGATTACTTGCCTGTCACTGTGTTGTCGTGGGCAATGAGTGATGAAACGACGACGACGACGACGATGATGATGATGATGATGATGATGATGATGATGATGATGATGATATTGATGATGATGATGATGATGATGATGATGATGATGATGATGATGATGATGATGATGATGATGATGATGATGATGATGATGATGATGATGATGATATTGATGATGATATTGATGATGATGATGATGATGATGATGATGATGATGATGATGATGATGATGATATTGATGATGATATTGATGATGATGATGCTGATGCTGATGATATTGATGATGATGATGATGATGATGATGATGATGATGATGATGATGATGATATTGATGATGATGATGATGACGATGATGATGATGATGATGATGATGATGATGATGATGATGATTATTAAAAAAACGGTATGATAAAAGGCTAAACAAACTTAACTATAACTGGATAGCCTCTTTAGGTTAATTTGAGATTTATTCTGCGTCAGTAGGCTTTCTACAGTTCATTATATATCTCTCTCTCTCTCTCTCTCTCTCTCTCTCTCTCTCTCTCTCTCTATCTCTCTCTCTCTATCTCTCTCTCTCTCTCTCTCTCTCTCTCTCTCTCTCTCTCCTCTCTCTCTCTCTCTCTCTCTCTCTCTGCTCTCTCTCCCCCCCTCTTTCTCTCTCTCTCTCTCTCTCTCTCTCTCTCTCTCTCTCTCTCTCTCTCTCTCTCTCTCTCTCTCTCTTCTCTGTTCTAAAACCAACACAGGGTTTATATGTTCTTGTTGTTCTTGTTGTTGCTTGCTTGTTCGTGCACAGTCATTTTGTATGTTATCATTTTCATTATCATGTTCTTGTTCCAGTCATACTCTTATTACTTGTGGCAGCCAATATTGTATCATCTACTTGTGTTTGAGAGCCTTGTACAAGCTTTAACCCTTTCGCCGCCAGATGTTTTTCAGTTAAGAAAACCACACCCATTAAACTTAACTGGGTAGAGAACACAATTATCTGCAATTTTGGGAATTCCTCTGTGACATGTATAACATTCGGCCAATCCTTACCTCCCAAAATCCAGAAAATAGGGTATTTGGATAACAGGCCTTGATTTGATGCCTTTTAGTGACATGGGTGTTAAACTATTGTGGTGCATAAATGCGACATTGGCGGTGAAAGGGTTAAAGGTTAACCCTGACGGATGCGTTTTTTTGCAAGAAACACATCCAGATCACCAGGAAAACACCCTTTACAGAGATCGCAACACCCACTTTGCTCTGGTTTCCTAGAAATCAAACCGTCAAATCGGCGATTCCTCCTTGGCGGAGGTGCTGGTAATCAAATTATTTCACCCAAAGAGAAGGCGTGTGCCGTCTCTTTTCTAATGGCCGCCAAATCGTTTGCACGAAATGTTCGCAATACAAGCCTTTTTATTTTTTTTTAATTCTTTATAAATGTTATACAGTTTATCTAAAGGTGTTTCGCTCACAACAAAGGAAATAGCTCCTTCTGTTTTTTACTGCACTACAAAAAAAAGAAAACGATTGAACCACAGTGAGTGACCTCCACCCACCCCATCCAAAATGGCTACTCTCTCCGGCATCTCCGCCAAGGAGGAATCGCCGTTTTGACGGTTTGATTTCGAGGAAACCAGAGCAACGTGAGTGTTCCGATCCTTGAAAAGGCCGTCTTTCTGGTGATCTCGACGTGTTTCTTGCAAAAAAAACTCATCCGTCAGTGTCCGCCTTTAAGCTTGTTGTACTCGTTCTCATTTGTTTTCATTGCTGCTTTACGATGTGATTCTCAATAATATATTTGTTTTTCGTTTAAACCAACACAGGGGGCGCAGGAATGCTCGCCGACATTCTCAACTCGCTCGGAGGGGGCGGTGCCGGCACTAGTACTGGCGCTGGTGCCGGCACTGGCACCGGTGGTTCTACCTCCTCCTCCTCATATCCCTCCTCCTCATATCCCTCCTCCTCAATGGGGACTGGGGGAGCGGGGGGTCTACTGGGTCTGGGGGATTTGCTGGCAACAGGAACCGGGGGAGGAGGGGGAGGAGGGACAGGAGGGTATACTGGCGGTGCTGGTATGGGCGGTGGTGGTGGCGGCGGTGGTGGTGGTTTCGGTTCTGGGGGTTCCAGGCAGAAGCCGAATCCCATGGCTCAGATGCTTAGTAAGTGTTTGTGTGTTTGTGTTGTGTGTGTGTAGGTGTGGGTGGGTGGGTGCGGGTGTTGTGGGCGGTGGGGTTGGGGGGTAATGTTTGTTTGTGTGTGTGTGTGTGCGTGTGCGTGCGTGCGTGCGTGTGCGTGTGCGTGTGCGTGCGTGTGTGCGCGTGTGTGTGTGTGTGTGTGTGTGTTGTGTGTGTGTGTATGTGTGCGTGTGTGTGCGTGCGTGTGTGTGTATATATATATATGTGTGTGTGTGTGTGTGTGTGTGTGTGTGTGTGTGTGTGTGTGTGTGTGTGTGTGTGTGTGTGTTTTTGGGGGGAGAGGGGGGAGAGGGGTGATGTCAGAGTCAAAAGTCAAAGCCAACATTTTATTTAGAGATGGGGCATTGCACAAGCAACCATTATGCTTTTGTTTTTTTCATCAAGCCATTTATAACTATGATGATGTGCGCTTGCTTGTGTGTGTGTATATGGCTGTGTGTGTGTGTGTGTGTGTGTGTGTGTGTGTGTGTGTGTGTGTGTGTGTGTGTGTGTGTGTGTGCGTGTGCGTGCGTGCGTGCGTGTGCGTGCGTGCGTGTGCGTGCTCGTGCGTGCGCGCACGCGTGTGTGTGTGTGTGTTTGCGCGCGCGTGTATATATATGTGTGTGCAGGTATGTGCGCGCGCATGTGTGTGTGTGTGTATGTGTGAATATAATGTGTTTGTGTCTGAGTGTGTGAAAGAGAGAGAGAGGGGGGGGAGGACACAGAGGGAGAGGGGGGGAATGAGATAGACAGACACACAGACACACAGAGAGGCATTACTCTTTCATAACATATACAAACAAACACTTTGATTTTTTTAATTTTTCAAATGTAGATTTTTGACTTAGCTTCACAACACTTATAAATGCGAAATAAAATGGAAGTGTGATTGCTGTGCTTTTGTTGTTTGAGTCCAACTAGCTGTGAGTTAAAGGTATCTGTACACGTTAACATTTTTTAACACTCTTTCCCCATATAGCAACACAATGTTAGGTTAGTCATAAATGTCTCTGTACACACGTTAACATCATTCACAACATATCTCTATTTCCCCATGGCAACATAGTGTTAAGCCACTCATGAAGGTTTATGTACACGTTAACATAATTCACAAATTATCTCTATTTCCCCATGGCAACATAGTGTTAAGCCACTCATGAAGGTTTATGTACACATTAACATTATTCACAAAATATCTCTATTTAACCATGGCAACACAGTGTTAGGCCCTTCATAAAGGTCTCTGTATAGGTTAACAATATTCACAAAATATATATATTTCCCCATGGCAACACAGTGTTAGGCCACTCATATTAAGGTCTGTGTACACGTTAACAATATTCACAAAATATATCTATTTCCCCATGGCAACACAGTGTTTGGCCACTCATATAAGACTCTGTACACGTTAGCACTATTCACAAAATATCTCTATTTTCCCATAGCAACACAGTGTTTGGCCAGTCATAAAGGTTTATGTACACGTTAACATATTCACAAAATATCTCTATTTCCCCATGGCAACACAGTATTAGGCCAGTCATAAAGGTTTATGTACACGTTAACACTATTCACAAAATATCTCTATTTTCCCATAGCAACACAGTGTTTGGCCAGTCATAAAGGTTTATGTACACGTTAACATATTCACAAAATATCTCTATTTCCCCATGGCAACACAGTGTTTGGCCAGTCATAAAGGTTTATGTACACGTTAACGCTATTCACAAAATATCTCTATTTCCCATAGCAACACAGTGTTAGGCCAGTCATAAAGGTCTGTGTACACGTTAACATATTCACAAAATATCTCTATTTCCCCATGGCAACACAGTATTAGGCCACTCATAAAGGTTTGTGTACACGTTAACACTATTCACAAAATATCTCTATTTTCCCATGGCAACACAGTGTTTGGCCAGTCATAAAGGTTTATGTACACGTTAACACTATTCACAAAATATCTCTATTTCCCCATGGCAACACAGTATTAGGCCAATCATAAAGGTTTATGTACACGTTAACACTATTCACAAAGTTTTCTCTATTTTCCCATAGCAACACAGTGTTTGGCCAGTCATAAAGGTTTATGTACACGTTAACATATTCACAAAATATCTCTATTTCCCCATGGCAACACAGTATTAGGCCAGTCATAAAGGTTTATGTACACGTTAACGCTATTCACAAAATATCTCTATTTCCCCATGGCAACACAGTGTTAGGCCACTCATAATACGACTTACTACAACTCATTGTGTTGCCATGGGGAAATACTAATAATTTGTGATTAATATCAACGTGTATAGAAACCTTAATATGGCTTGCATGTAGGGGAAGACGGGGTAAAAAGCCCATGGGCGGGTAAGAAGCCCCATGCCAATTATCTCATAAAATAAAGAAAATTTCAGTCAAATTTGCCCATGAGACGAATGCTAAACATTAACACTCGTCTCATGGGCAAAATGTCACTGACATTTTCTTTATTTCATGAGATAATTGGCATGGGCTTCTTACCCGCCCATGGGCTTTTTACCCTGTCTTATTTCTCACTGTGTTGCTATGGGGAAAGAGTGAGAAATGTTCACGTGAACAGAGACTTTAAAGGCCGGGTTCACATTAGACGCGTAAGTTCCGTACGGAAAACCCTAAATCAGTGGAAGAAAAGAAGGATAAAAGTTTACGCATAATATAATAGGGGAATTTCGGACAGGTGCGCCAATCTTTTCCCTTCTTTGTTTCATTTATTTATGGACTTGCGCACGGGTTTCCGCGCGGAATATCCGCTTATGTGTGTACTCGGCCTAACTCTTGTCTTTCGTTATCAAATAATTATACGTTAACATTTACAGTAACACCAACTTGATTTTCGAAATTGTTTGATTGTAGTTCCTTTGATGTGATGCTCTTGCATACTTCATTTTATTGCTTTGAACTAACGTCCATTTGTGTGTTGTTGGTTTTTTTCTTTCTAAACAGTGATGACTATGTTTATGGGAGGTGAGTAAGATCTCTCTCTCCCTTTCTCTCTATCTCTGTCTTTTCTCTCTCTCTCTCTGTCTGTCTCTGTGTCTCTCTTTGACTCTGTGTCTCTCTCTATCTCTGTCTGTCTCTCTCCCTGTCTCACTCTCTCTCTCTTTCTCACTCCTTTCTCTCTCTCCTCTCTCTATTTCCTTGAATGTCTGATTCTGTGTTCTGTCTCTGTGTCTCTGTCTGTCTAAGTTTGTCTGTCTCCCTCTCTCTCCATCTCTCTCTCTCTCTCTCGAGCTCTCTTCTCTCAATCTCTCTCTCACTCTCTCTCTCACTCTCTCTCTCTCTCTTTCTCTCTGTGTACATTTACATCTGTGATTCTATCTCTATATCTCTGCCTCTGGCTGTATCTCTCTCTCTCTCATCTCTCTCATCTCTCTCTCTCTCTCTCTCTCTCTCTCTCTCTCTCTCTCTCTCTCCTCTCTCTCTCTCTCTCTTTGTCTCTTTGCCTCTGTGATTCTATCTCTCTATCTCTGCCTCTTGGCTGTATCTCTCTCTCTCTCTCTTTCTCTGTCTCTCTCTCTCTCTCTCTCTCCCTCTCTCTCTCTCTCTCTCTCCATCTCTCTCTCTCTATCTCTCTCTCTCTCTCTCTCATCTCTCTCTCCCTCTCTCTCTCTCTCTCTCTCTCTCTCTCATCTCTCTCTCTCCCTTCTTTCTTTTTCTCTCCTCTCTCTATTTCTCTGAATGTCCTGTTTCTCTTTCTGTCTCTGTCTCTGTCTCTCTCTGACAATGTCTCTTGTCTCATATCCCTCTCTCTCTCTCGCTCGTCTCTCTCTCGCTCTCTCTCTCTCTCTCTCTCTCTCCTCTCTCTCTCTCTCTCTCAAATCTCTCTCTCTCTCTCTCCTCTCATCTCTCTCTCTCTCTCTGGTTCTCTCTCGTCTCTCTCTCTCTCTTCTCCCATTTTCTTTCATTTCTTCTCTGGTTCCTCTCTCTATTTCTCTGCATGTCTGTTTCTGTCTCTGTCTCTGTCTCTTCTCTGCCTCTCTGTCTCTCTGATCTCTCTCTCTCTCTCTCTCTCTCTCTCTCTTCTTCTCTCATCATCTCTCCTCTCTCGTCTCTCTATCTCTCTCTATCTCTTATCTGTCTCTCGCTCTTGTCCCTCCCCCTCCCTCCCTCTCTCTCTCTCTCTCCTCTCTCTCCTCCCTCTCCTCTCTCGAGCAGTCGTCTTACATCCCTCTCCCCCATCTCTGCTTCCCCTCTCTCTCTCATGCCTCTCTCTCTCTCTCTCTCATCTCTACCTCATCTCGATCTCCTCATCCTTCTTCTCTCTTCTCTCTCTCTCTCTCTTCTCAGCATGTTATTGTTTATTCTATTACCCTTCTATCTTCCTCTTCATTCACTTAAAATTCAATTCATTCTTGTTTTCTCTCTCTCCGTCTTCGTCTCTCTCTCTTCTCTTCTTCTCTCTCTTCTTCTCTCTCTTCTCTTCTTCTTGTCTCTCTCTTCTCTCTCTGCTTTCTCTCTCCTCTCGTCTCTCTCTTCTCTCTCTCTCTCTCTCATCCCTTTCTTTCTCTGTGTACATTTTAGACCTCTGTGGTTTTATCTCTATATCTCTCTGCCTCTCTGATTTATTATGTGCGCTGTCTGCCTGAGCTGTCCCGTCTTTTCTTTTGTTTCTTTGTCTTCTTCTTCTTCTTCTTCTTGTTCTTTCTTCTTGTTCTTCTTGTTCCTCTTGTTCTTCTTCTTCTTGTTCTTCTTCTTCTTGTTTCTTTCTTCTTCTTCTTGTTTCTTCTTCTTCTTCTTCTTCTTCTTTCCTCTTCTTCTTCTTCTCTTCTTCTTGTTCTTCCTTCTTCTTCTTTATTCTCTTCTCTTCTTCTTCTTCTTCTTCTTCTTTTCTTCTTCATTCTTGTTCTTGTTCTTCTTCTTCTTCCTTCTTCTTCTTCTTCTTCTTCTTCTTCTTCTTCTTCTTCTTTTCTTCTCTTCTTCTTCTTCTTCGTCTTCTGCTTTCTTGTTTCTTCTTCTTCTTGTTCTTGTTCTTGTTCTTCTTCTTCTTCTTCTTCTTCCTTTTCTTCTTCTTCTTCTTCTTTTTGTGTCTTCTTCTTCTTGTTGTTGTTCTTCTGGTTCTTCTTGTTCTTCTTGTTGTTGTTCTTCTTCTAGTTTTTCTTTTTGTTTGTTTTTGTTCTTTCTTTTTCTTCTAATTCTTCTTCTTTTGTTGTTGTTGCTGTGTTGTTTGCTTGTTGTTGTTGCTGTTGTTGTTGTTGTTGTTGTTGTCTTTGTTGTTGTTGTTGTTTTGCTGTTGTTGTTTGCTGTTGTTGTTGCTGTTGTTGTTGTTGTTGTTGGTGTTGGCTTGTTGTTGCTGTTGTTGTTGTTGTTGTTGTTGTTTGTTTTGTTGTTGTTGTTGTTGTTGCTGTTGTATGTTGTTGTTTGTTGTTGTTGCTGTTGTTGTTGTTGTTGTTGTTGTTGTTGTTGCTGTTGTTGTTGTTGTTTTGTTGTTGTTGTTGATGTTGTTGTTTGTTGTTGTTGTTGTGTTGTTGTTGTTGTTGTTGTTGTTGTTGTTTGTTGCTGTTGTTGGTTGTTGTTGTTGTTGTTGTTGTTGTTGTTGTTGTTGTGTGTTGTTGTTGTTGTTGTTGTTGTTGTTGTTGTTCTTTGTTCTTCTTCTTCTTTCTTCTTCTTCTTCTTCTTCTTCTTCTTCTTCTTCTTCTTCTTCTTCTTTGATGATAATTAAGGTGATGATAATTAAGGTGACTGATGAAGGATGATGATGATAATGATGAAGATGATGAGGAGGAGGAGGGAGGAGGACGATGGAGGGGAGGCGAGGAGGATGATGATATGATGGTGACGACGATGATGATGATGACAATGATGAAGAAGGTGATGAAGGTGATGATGCTGCTGCTGCTATTGCTGATGATGATGGTGATGATGATGACGACGATGATGACGACGATGATGATACTGATGATTGTGATGATGATGATGGTGATGATGATGATGATGATGATGATGATGATGATGATGATGGTGATGATGATGTGATGATTTTTTTTTCTTGCAGAGGGCATGGGAGAGGGGATGGAGATGATGTTGCCTCTCCTCATGATGAGTGGGACAAAACCGTTAGTATCTCTCTGCTTGTATGAGTTGCGTGCGTCCAGAGCGAGAGAGAGAGAGAGAGAGAGAAGAGAGAGAGAGAGAGAGAGTAGAGAGAAGAGAGAGAGAGGAGAGAGAGAGAGAGAGAGATAGAGAGACAGAGAGAGAGAGAGAAGAAGAGAGAGAGAGAGAGAGTGAGACAAGACAGACAGACAGACAGACAGACAGACAGGCAGAGGATGGGAGATGATGTTGCCTCTCCTCATGATGAGTGGACAAAACCGTTAGTATCTCTCTGCTTGTATGATTGCGTGCGTCCAGAGAGAGAGAGAGAGAGAGAGAGAGAGAAGAGAGAGAGAGAGAGAGAAGCGAGAGAGAGAGAGAGAGAGAGAGAGGAGAGAGAGAGAGACAGAGAGAGAGAGACACTAGAGGGGATGTAGATGATTGTGTGTGTATGTGTGTGTGTGTTGTGTGTATGTGTGTGTGGTGTGTATGTGTGTGTGTGTGTGTGTGTGTGTGTGTGTGTGTGTGTGTGTATGTGTATGCGTGTGTGTGTGTGTGTGTGTGTGTTGTGTGTGTGTGGTGTGGCTGCGTGTGTGTGTGATGTGTTGTGTGTGTGTGCAGCAGGCCTTTGAGTGGACCATCCTACTATGAACAAAAGCTGCCTTTTCATTTGGGTTTTCTCTTTTTTCTCCTCCCGGACAGGGGGTGGTGGTGGTGGTGGGGGTGGCTTGTTTGGAGGATTGAGCAGCCTGTTTGGAGGAGGAGGAGGAGGTGGAGGAGGAGGAGCAGGAGGAGGAATGGGAGGAGCAGGAGGGGGAATGGGAGGAGCAGGAGGAGGAATGGGAGGAGGATTAGGAAGGAGGAATGAACATGCCTGTTTGGAGGAGGAAGCAACAGTCTTCTGGGGTCCAACTCTCTCGTTGGTCCCATCTTATTTCTTCCTTCATCGTCCGATGGTGGTAAGTTTGGGGGGGGGGGGGTGGGTTGTGGATGGGTGGGGGTGTCTGTCTCGTTCTGTGTGTGTGTGTGTGGGGGGGGTGGTGCGTGTGTGTGTGTGTGGTGTGTGTGTGTGTGTGTGTGTGTTGTGTGTGTGTGTGTGTGTGTGTGTGTGTGTGTGTGTGTGTGTGGTGTCATTTGTGTGCGTGTGCGTGAGAGAGCGAGAGCGAGAGAGAGAGAGACGGAGGGGAGGGGGCGAGAGAGGAGAGAGAGAGAGAGAGAGATAGAGAAAGAGAGAGAGAGAGAGAGAGAGAGACAGAGAGAGAGAGAGAGAGAGAGAGGAGAGAGAGAGATAGAGATGGAGAGAGAGAGGAGAGACAAGAGTGAAAAAGACTGTTTCCATTTATGTTCCTGCTGTATCTTTTTTTCAATTATTCTCTGCTCCTCTCTCCTCTCTCTCTCCCTCTCTCCCTCTCTCTCTCCCCCTCTCTCTGTCTCTCTCTCTCATCTCTCTCTCTCTCTCGCCTCTCTCTCTCGTCACCTCTCTCCTCTCGTCCTCTGTCCAACTCCGTACTTCCCTCGGGTACTCCGCCCTCGCTAGTCTCCCCCTCTCCACTCCGCTCTCACTTCACACCTCTCTCCGTTCATTCTTGTCCTCACTTCTCTATCTCCCGTCGCC
>CM065708.1:6634034-6638762 GCA_017654935.2 Phymorhynchus buccinoides | reverse complement strand
CAACAGCAACACACAGACATCTCTAACAACAGCATAATGTCTTCATTCTTTAGTTAACTATTGTCCACGACAACAGCAACACACAGACATCTCTAACAACAGCATAATGTCTTCATTCTTTAGTTAACTATTGTCCACGACAACAGCAACAAACAGACATCTCTAACAACAGCATAATGTCTTCATTCTTTAGTTAACTATTGTCCACGACAACAGTTCTCTAACAACAGCATTGTCTTCATTCTTTAGTTAACTATTGTCCACGACAACAGTAACACACAGACATCTCTAACAATTCTTTAGTTAACTATTGTCCACGACAACAGTAACAAACAGACATCTCTAACAACAGCATAATGTCTTCATTCTTTAGTTAACTATTGTCCACGACAACAGTAACAAACAGACATCTCTAACAACAGCATAATGTCTTCATTCTTTAGTTAACTGTTTTCCACGACAACAGCAACAAACAGACATCTCTAACAACAGATATAATGTCTTCATTCTTTAGTTAACTGTTTTCCACTTAACACCACACACACATACACCCTTGAGTTTGACTCTCGGGGGGTCTTCATTCTTTAAATCCACCAACACACACATATTTTGTAAATCATGACAACTATGCTGCGAAAATAGACCATTCTTGGTCAAAGATGATTTTTTTAAACTTTAACTTTAACTCAACTCAACTCAACTTTGATTTTCTTTTCATAAAAACAAGGATAATTGTCTTGAGGACACGTCAAATATACACTCAAGAAACCAAACAATTTATAAAAGAACACAATAAATTTGTAATTACATGCTTTAAAAGTATTCTTTCACACTTCACACGCCCCGCTCATTTACAACTGTACCCCCTGCCTTGCGCGCTCACTTTCATACCACCCTCCACCCTTCCCACCAACATCCCACCTCATCACAGGGCTTTGGCAATGAAACATTATAGACCCTATTTTAACAATCAAAGCAAAACATCTCTCTCTCTCTCTCTCTCTCTCTCTCTCCCTCTCCCTCTATGACTCTCTCTCCCCCTCTCTCCCTTCTCCTGCCCCTCCCTCCTCCCTCCACTCTCCTCTTCTCTCTTCCTCCCCTCCCCCCGTCTCTCCCTCACCCTCTCCCACCATCTACCCCCTCTCTCCAAACCCACCCTTCTGTTCCGCAATAATACAATGAGCTCAAATGAATAAAATTATACGTACACATGCCTAATAAAAGATAACAGAATGAAACATTAGTTAGACTAAAAGCATTCACAGGCATCAATACATTTATCAGCATAAAACACAGCAGAAAAGTTAAATACAAATACATTATTAAAAACAAAACAAAACATGTATGTAAAAATCATTAACCACAGTTCCACCTGCACACTGAAGTCATCCCCCCTCCCCACCCTACCCCCACACACACACACACACACACACACACACACACACACACACACACACACACACACACACACACACACAATAAATCGACAATACAATAGCATTCTACTCTGTATCTGTATTTCAATAACCCAGTAAATGCATCAATACACGGTTTATCATTTTTCCATTTACATTTGTAGATATAAAACTTAGCTAGTAGGATAATAAAGTCGAGTGTTCTATCAGTAATAACGTTTTCCTTCACTCTGAATAATATAAAACTTTCTGAAAAAACTAAATTGGAATAAATATCACAAGCATTCTTTATAAGTCTTTCAAAGCTACGCCAGAAAGTTTGAGTGGCGCTGCATTCCCAGAATAAGTGTGTTACAGTTTCTTCTTCATCACCACAGAAGGCGCATGATGGTGACTCAATGACTCTACGAAGAAATAAATATCTACCTGTCGGAATAATTCTATGTATGATTCTGAACTGGAACCACCTTAATTGTGTATCATTTGTTGAACGAATGCATTTCTCAAATATTTTTTTCCAAGATAAGTTTTGGTAATATATATCCCATTTTTTAATACCTGCATGAGAAACATTTGAATCAACAAGGAATGAATATAATTATGTGCTTGTTCCCCTTATAAACTAGTGTCCAGACTTTTGGTTCCAATAATTTATATCTAGATGTCATTGTAACTCGTAGCTTTAGTTGATAATGTTTTATTGCTTTGACAATCCCCATAAATAGCAGAAAATTAGTATTGAGCCTTGGATATTTCCTGCAAAAATAGTCAAATGAACAGATATTGCTTTCTTCGTTCAATAAATCTTTTACTTGATACATTCCTTCTTCTATCCAATCCTTAACATATACATTTTCCCCATTTCTTAACTATTTGTTAACAGATTATAATTACAGTGGAACCTCCCTTATAAGACCCTCCGTTATAAGACTCCTTCCCACTTACGACCTACTTCTCCGAGACATTGCCCTTCTTTGTAAGTATTAAAATGACCTCCCTTATACAACTCCCTCCCATTTGAGACCTCGTTTTTGGATGATGTTTTAAGGTCTTGTAAGGGAGGTTCCACTATATTTCTTTATATAGTATCTGTCAAATTCATTTTGGCCCAAATGCTTCTAAGCAATTATCAGTCAATAACCTTTTTTTTTAATAAAGCTATAGAAAGATAAATCAATGCTTGGTTTAACCCTTTCATCGCCAGCCATATTTCAGCTAAAAATGTCCATTAAATTTACCTGGGTAGAGAACAAAATCCATTCTTCTGTGACATATATAAAATAAGGTCTATCCTTACTTCCCAAAACTAAGACAATAAGGTCTTTGGATACTAGACCCCAATTTGATGCCTTTTAGTGACATGGGTGTTAAATCACTGTGGTGCTAAAATGCGACTTTGGCGGTGAAGGGGTTAAACAACTTTATCCAAACGCCAACACAAGGAATTAAACAATAATGAGGTTGAGGGGGTAACACCAAGCAAATGCTTCTGACGTACCCCTACACAATGCATCATCAGAAGGTGATCACTTCTCACCAAAGAAGAAAAGCAAACCTCAACATAATGAATAATTCATGCAAAACAAACACATAACAAGAAAACAATGATTAAAATAAAGAGGTGTAAGACATAAAAAGCAGCGCCTTTGTCAGCAAAGGAACGAAGAAAACGGGGGGGAAACCCACTAGACTGGAATAAACAACACAATAATGAATCATCTATGTAACTAATTAGCAAAACGCGCATATGCAACCACAAAACAAGAATGCATATAAGCCAATCTTCAATACGGGTCAGAGGCATACCTGCGCCTTTAACATAAGCAATTAAAGTGAATTTCATTGAAACTCTACAAAATTCATTTGCAGTAGACAGAAAACACACGTTGTATATTAGTTAAAATCGATTTGAATCACGAATGATGAACAGTTTCAAATACAGAAATGTTGGTTTCATAATGAAAATCCCCTCTGCCATTCAAGAGAAAATCAGTTTGAATAAGTTCACAAGGAAGGTTAAGTATGGTATTGGCACGAGAAGTATTGAACAGCATGACAACAAACAGTGTTCAACAGTTCATGAGGAGGGTTAAGTATGGTATTGGCACGGGAAGCATTGAACAGCATGACAACAAACAGTGTTCAACAGTTCATGAGGAAGGTTAAGTATGGTATTGGCACGGGAAGCATTGAACAGCATGACAACAAACAGTGTTCAACAGTTCATGAGGAAGGTTAAGTATGGTATTGGCACGGGAAGCATTGAACAGATGACAACAAACAGTGTTCAACAGTTCATGAGGAAGGTTAAGTATGGTATGGGCACGGGAAGTATTGAACAGCATGACAACAAACAGTGTTCAACAGTTCATGAGGAAGGTTAAGTATGGTATTGGCACGAGAAGTATTGAACAGCATGACAACAAACAGTGTTCAACAGTTCATGAGGAGGGTTAAGTATGGTATTGGCACGGGAAGCATTGAACAGCATGACAACAAACAGTGTTCAACAGTTCATGAGGAAGGTTAAGTATGGTATTGGCACGGGAAGCATTGAACAGATGACAACAAACAGTGTTCAACAGTTCATGAGGAAGGTTAAGTATGGTATTGGCACGGGAAGTATTGAACAGCATGACAACAAACAGTGTTCAACAGTTCATGAGGAAGGTTAAGTATGGTATTGGCACGAGAAGTATTGAACAGCATGACAACAAACAGTGTTCAACAGTTCATGAGGAGGGTTAAGTATGGTATT
This sequence comes from Phymorhynchus buccinoides, assembly GCA_017654935.2. Lineage (NCBI taxonomy): Eukaryota > Metazoa > Mollusca > Gastropoda > Neogastropoda > Raphitomidae > Phymorhynchus > Phymorhynchus buccinoides. The sequence continues at coordinate 6,634,589 of CM065708.1, read as the reverse complement.
GGCACGAGAAGTATTGAACAGCATGACAACAAACAGTGTTCAACAGTTCATGAGGAAGGTTAAGTATGGTATTGGCACGGGAAGCATTGAACAGCATGACAACAAACAGTGTTCAACAGTTCATGAGGAAGGTTAAGTATGGTATGGGCACGGGCAGTATTGAACAGCATGACAACAAACAGTGTTCAACAGTTCATGAGGAGGGTTAAGTATGGTATTGGCACGGGAAGTATTGAACAGCATGACAACAAACAGTGTTCAACAGTTCATGAGGAAGGTTAAGTATGGTATTGGCACGGGAAGTATTGAACAGCATGACAACAAACAGTGTTCAACAGTTCATGAGGAAGGTTAAGTATGGTATGGACACGGGCAGTATTGAACAGCATGACAACAAACAGTGTTCAACAGTTCATGAGGAAGGTTAAGTATGGTATTGGCACGGGAAGCATTGAACAGAGGACATGACAACAAACAGTGTTCAACAGTTCATGAGGAAGGTTAAGTATGGTATGGGCACGGGAAGCATTGAACAGCATGACAACAAACAGTGTT
>CM065708.1:6624034-6629034 GCA_017654935.2 Phymorhynchus buccinoides | reverse complement strand
AATAGACCGCGCGCCACAAACTATTACGATTTTGCGCTTTTTTACACCATTGTTCTGAAGCAAATAAACTACAATCAATGGAGAAAATCATGAACAGAAAAAACCAAAAAAAACTGGCAACAATAGTGACAAAAATATACAAAGTAATATAATACAAGGCAAAAATGGACACACAACAGCAATTCAAGATAAAAGAAACAACCCCCCCCCCGCAATTACACCCATAAACACCCCACCCCCCTCCCACCCCCGTCCACAAACCTACGCACACACACACACATACATGCATACATGTTCTTATATTATGTACATGCGCATGTATATCAGTTCACATCATCATCATATAGTAAAAAGCCAAGTGTCCGTGTGTGTGTCTGTCTGTCTGAAACACAAAACGAGCCTTATAACTCCGCCGTTTTTCGACCGAATCGCTTCAAATTTGCTGTGAGCCCTAACGGGGCGATGGCAACGGCAACCGAGGCGGCCGTGTCATTTGCGCGGTTTGGCAAATGCGCGAAACGCGTATCCACCGGCCTTTCGGGCCCGTATCTCCGGTATTTCTGGACCGATTGCCTTCGAAATTGGCAGGTAGATGACCGGGGACGGTGACTATCGATGTGCCAAACCGAAAGCGAATCAATGCAGAAACGCGCGCAATATACGCCGCTTCACCTTTTCACAAATAACTCCGCCGTTTTTTAATCGAATCGCTTCAAATTTGCTGTACTCAGCGTTACCAGTACTTGGCGTTACCGTTACTAGGCGTTACTGTTACTAGGGAGAGCGCATCACTCTCAGAGCAGAGCCAACGGGAAACGGGGCCTTTTAACGCCGCCTTTTCTTAACCGATTCGCTTCACATTTGCTGTACTCAGCGCTACCAGTACTTGCCGTTACCGTTACTAGGCGTTACCGTTACTAGGCGTTACCGGTACTCGGAATTGCGCTAGTAAATATTAAATGTCCTTTACACCTTGTAATATCATTGGAATGTATATATAAACAGAGAGAGAGAGACAGAGACAGAGAGAGAGAGAGAGAGAGAGAGAGAGAGAGAGAGAGAGAGAGAGAGAGAGAGAGAGAATGAGAGAGAGAGATAGAAAGAGAGAGAGAGAGATATATATATATAGAGAGAGATAGATAGAAATAGAAAGAGAGAGAGAGAGAGAGTGAGAGAGAGAGAGAGAGAGAAAGAGAGAAAGAGAGAGAGAGAGAGAGAGAGAGAGAGAGAGAGAGAGAGAGAGAGAGAGAGAGAGAGAGAGAGAGAGAGAGAGAGAGAGAGAGAGAGAGAGAGAGAGAGAGAGAGAGAGAGAGAGAGAGAGAGAGAGAGAGAGAGAGAGAGAGAGAGAACATTAGCCATAAAGAGGAAGACCAAGGAACTCACATCTCTTCTTCAACACGCAGACGATGACGATCACCAAAACTACCAGAAGGATGAACCCACCCAATGTTCCACCGGTAACTATGGCCACGTACGTAGCAGAATACTTTTCTTCCGCCCCCTCCTCCTTTTCCTCCTCATTTCCTTCAGCCAAGATTGTTGGAACTTGGAGAGACAGAAGGAGAAGGCATAGCCACACACTTCAGGGCCAGCCACACTGCCTACGGTTTGACCCCAATACGATGTCTGTGAGTCGTGATTCACGGGGAAATACTTCCGTCTAAAAATATCTCTACTATTTTTCGTTCACTATATATATGTCGCAGTAGAAATCGGAATCCAGTACGATTCGGAATCCTACTAGTACAAATCGGAATTCTAATTTCTACTGGCTTTTTTCTAGTACAAATCGGAATTCCGATTTCTACTAGTACAAATCGGAATTCCGATTTCTACTAACAGCCAGTAGAAATCGGAATCCTACTAGTACAAATCAGAATTCCGATTTCTACTAACAGCCAGTAGAAATCGGAATCCAGTACGATTCGGAATCCTACTAGTACAAATCGGAATTCCGATTTCTACTAACAGCCAGTAGAAATCGGAATCCAGTACGATTCGGAATCCTACTAGTACAAAAATTAATCAGAATTCCGATTTCTACTGGCTTTTTTCCAGTACAAATCGGAATTCCGATTTATAATACAACTAGTAGGAAATGGAATTCAGTACAAATTAGAATCTACATATTTTAGCAATTGTAAAATTAAAAAAAGACAGGGCATAATGTTGATAAGAGCAGTGAGCACTGAGTAGGGGAAGACGGGGTAAAAAGCGCATGGGCGGGTAAGAAGCCCACCCCAATTATCTCATGAAATAAAGAAAATTTCCGTCAAATTTGCCCATGAGACGAATGCTAGACATTAACGCTCGTCTCATGGGCAAAATAAGACTGAAATTTGCTTCATTTCATGAGATAATTTGGGGATGGGCTTCTTACCCGCCCATGCGCTTTTTACCCCGTCTTCCCCTACTAAGAAGGAAGAAATTGTTGATCATTGTTTAAGAGTTTCCATTGTGTGAATTGTAATCAAGTAAATCAAGTGTGCAGCTCCGCTGCGACAAATCAGTTGTTCAGTCAATGGTCAACCTATGGCGATATTTTTCACGCCAGAGGGCAGTCAATGCACTAGGGGCTTATCACGCGATTTTCTTATTTGGGCGTAGTGAGAGAGAGAGTGATGGTAGGACCACTCACTGTCTCTCTCTCTTTCTTTATCCCTAACTAATAATATAGAGAGGATTAGCCCCACACGAGCGTCATGCCCTCTGGCGTGAGAAAAATCGCACTAAGTCTCTCATTAGTGTTGTTTCAATTTTGACAGTGGCAGTATTTACAACTAAATTCAACGAAGCAAAGATGGAGGATCAGAAGAATAAATTGTATTCCCTTTTGGACGAAATGCTTGTCAGTAGTGAGTGCTCCCCGTGGGGATACCAGGGGGTCTCTTGCATAAATAGTTCCCCACCTTCTGGAAGTTCTGTGCTTGTAACTTCCTCTAATCTGTCACTCTCTTTGACTCTGACTTTTCCCTTTGCTAACTATATATATACCCATGTAGACCACCGTACACGAATATAATAAAATGTTCGATACAAAAATAAGATATGTTATCAGATTCGTGTACGGGAGACTACAAATATTGTGAAGATAGCTCTTAGGATTTTATCAGATTCCCTTAGACAGTAGAATGTCACATGAATTATGCCTCACAAATGTCAAAATCAGATCTCACTGAATCGAATCGTATGTAGTGTGGCTGGCCCTTTAGCGCATCGGGTAGACCCCCAAATTAGGGGTGATAACTACCGTCTGGGGGTGAGAGGGAGGGGGGGAGCAGTTGATATATATTTGTGTTTCTTGCATCCACACAAACCTTTTTTTGCAACAAATCAAAACCACACCAAGTGAAAACCTAACCTAAGTAGCAATATTACCTTGCATAAAACTAGTTAGGCAATATTAACAATAAAATGCAGCTCCACTTACATCACATTTGCCAACATTTTCATGTACCAATAATTTGCATAGGGGAAGACGGGGTAAAAAGCGCATGGGCGGGTAAGAAGCCCACCCCAATTATCTCATGAAATAAAGAAAATTTCAGTCAAATTTGCCCATTACGACGAATGCTAGACATTAACGCTCGTCTCATGAGCAAAATGAGACTGAAATTTCAGTCAAATTTGCCCATTACGACGAATGCTAGACATTAACGCTCGTCTCATGAGCAAAATGAGACTGAAATTTCAGTCAAATTTGCCCATTACGACGAATGCGAGACATTAACGCTCGTCTCATGAGCAAAATGAGACTGAAATTTGCTTCATTTCATGAGATAATTGGGGTGGGCTTCTTACCCGCCCATGCGCTTTTTACCCCGTCTTCCCCTACAACAATAGCAAACAGGTGTCCCAAACAGTACTTTTACAAAGTGCATACAAACTCAACAATGATATGAACCATTTCTGAAGTCAACATCAAGCCACTTTACAGAGCAGCAGAATATAAGAACGTCTTAGCATACACTGTAAAACAACACACTTTTAGGGAATACAGTTCTCATTGAAATGATCAACACAGTGCACCCAGTCTAAGAGGATTCTATTGAACATGTATGAGGACATCTGTAAGGTCACCGTTACCAAACATAAATGATAGCAGCCCCCCACCCCCACCCCGCAGATAGTAATGATCACCCACCCCACCCCCCGCCCTCGAACCTCTGGACTAACTGTAACCTACTGTACAAAAAACTCGCTGACATCATTGGCGGAGTTTAGAATATTCAACTCTCTGCTGACATAAGTAACACCAGTAGTAAGAGTGTCTTTCGGGAACTCATTAGCATCGCACTGTATAAAGTAGGCCTACAGACAAGAGATTCAAGATTCTTTAATCAGCCAATGCATCGTAATACAAAGGAAATCGTTTTGGTTTTGCACAAGACACAGTCCAACAACAACGAAAGCATGCACATGGATGGACAACCAATATAAGAGAGATATTAAAAAAAAAAGGTAACAAAATCATATTACATAATCATGTATCAGTCTCTCCCTCAGATTCTCTCTTACTCTCAGACACACACCTACACATACACCAACATACACGTGTGAATACACATTTATACCAACTCACCCCACCCCCCACCCCCTCACACACGCACACACACACAGACTCACACACAAGACCGCGAGCATGCAGGCACACCGATTGACACAAGGCATAGTATCTGTGTTTGTCTGTTTATCTGTGTGTAGTTTATGTGTGTGTCTCTGTCTGTGGATCTGTCTTTGTCTCTCTCTCTCGCTCCCCCTCTCTTCCCTCTCTCAATGAGTTTCTAGTTTGTAATAATTTTTTCATCTGTTTTTCATGTTTCTAGTCAATATTTTGTGGCTTACTTTTAACCAAGGACAGAGTGGAGGAATAGGCATCGCCTAAAATCTTTATCCTTGTTAAATAAAGTTGTTCAGTGTTCAGTGTTCTCTCTCTCTCTCTCTCTCTCTCTCTCTCTCTCTCTCTCTCTCTCTCTCTCTCTCTCTGTCTGTCTGTCTGT
>CM065708.1:6616534-6619034 GCA_017654935.2 Phymorhynchus buccinoides | reverse complement strand
TGTTTCTTGCAAAAACTCATCCGTCAGGGTCCACCTTTAACCTTAAAACACTAACACAATGGCTAATCTTTCAATCATACTGTCAGTCAATGGCTAATATCTTCTGAAACACTATGCATGGCTAATCATATAATAACACGTCCGTCCGTGTGTGTGTGTGTGTGGAACACAGAACGGGCCTTATAACTCCGCCGTTTTTCGACCGAATCGCTTCAAATTTGCTGTGAGCCCTAACGATTGATGGCAACGGCAACCGAGGTGGCCGTGTCATTTGCGCGGTTTGGCAAATGCGCGAAACGCATATCCCCCGGCCTCTCGGCGCCCGTATCTCCAGTATTTCTGGACCGATTGCCTTCGCATTTGGCAGATAGATGACCGGTGACAGTGACTATCGATGTGCCAAACCGGAAGCGAATCGATTCAGGAACGCGCGCGATATACGCCGCTTCACCTTTTCACAAATAACTCCGCCATTTCTTAACCGAATCGCTTCACATTTGCTGCCAGGCTTGCTGTGATCGGGGCAAAGCCTGGCAGCAAATTTGAAGAGAATCAGGAGAGCGTGTCACTCTCAGAGCAGCGCCAACGGGAAATGGGGCCTTATAACTCTGTCGTTTCTTAACTGAATCGCTTCAAATTTGCTGTACTCAGCATTACCAGTACTTGACGTTACGGTTGCTAGGCGTTACCGTTACTCAGGAGAGCGCGTCACTCTCAGAGCAGCACCAACGAGAAACGAGGCCTTATAACTCCACCTTTTCTTAACCGAATCGCTTCAAATTTGCTGTACTCAGCATTACCAGTACTTGGCATTACCGTTCCTAGGCGTTACCATTACTAGGGAGAGCGCATCACTCTCAGAGCAGCACCAATGGGAAACGGGGCCTTATAACTCCGCTGTTTCTTAACCGAATCGCTTCAAATTTGCTGTACTCAGCGTTACCAGTACTTGGCGTTACCGTTACTAGGCGTTACCGGTACTAGGCGTTACCGTTACTAGGCGTTGCGCTAGTCATTATATTAAAAGTCAACTGTCCGTCCGTCCGTGTGTGTGTGTGTGTGAAACACAGAACGGGTCTTATAACTCCGCCGTTTTTTCGACCGAATCGCTTCAAATTTGCTATCAGCCCTAATGGCAAGGGCAACGGCAACCATGTCATTTGCGCGGTTTCGCAAATGCGCGAAACGCGTATCCACCGGCCTCTCAGTACCTGTATCTCCGGTATTGCTGGACGGATTACCTTCACATTTGGAAGGTAGATGACCGGGGACAGTGACTATTCGTGTGCCAAACTAAAAGCGAATCGATGTAGAAACGCGCGCGATATGCGCCGCTTCACCTTTTCACAAACCGCGGTGAAACGAGAGCCGACATTGACTCGAAATTTCGAACGTGCATGACCAGGGATAATGACTATCTTGGTGCAAAATTTCAACAGCATCCATTCATAAACGCGCGCGATATGAGCCAATTTACATTTGCGCGGACCCGGCATTTCAAGCCGTCCACAACAAACAGTTTACACAGAAACAACTCAGTACTGCGCGCACGCAGGCAAGAAAACGGTTGGAGAGCGGAGATTACTTTAGCGAGCTACAATATCCCGCTATTCACCGAGTGAGAGCGGAGATTACTTTAGCGAGGGACGGGGTGGAACCGGTACTCAGCATTACCAGTACTTGGCGTTACCGGTACTCGGAGTTGCGCTAGTATCTTCTGAAACTTGCATGTGTACCACAGTTGTTAAACAGACTGAACGGTTTTCAAGATAACATGATATACAGACGCACGGATGGATGAACGGACAGCCTGACGCATGTAGTACGGACATCACACGCATGCACGGACAAAACAGAAACAATAGTCCCACCCGCTTCGCTAGAGAATTAATTAATTCTTCTTCTTCTTCTTCTGCGTTCCCAGGTCATATGGCCATAATGGGTAAAGTACATATGTGTCCGGTTTTCAGTTTTCAATGGTCTCCCCGCTGCGTACAGCCGACACGTTCTGATTTCGGAGGAGCTCAAAGGAGGAAAAAATATTTAGAAGACTTTTTATTTAAAGGCAGGAGAATGGGGCCAATAAGTCAGAAAGAAAGTAGATGATAGAAAACAAAAAGAAACAGAAGAGTCAAAGAGAGTGGCAGATTAGAGGGAGTTACAAGTACAGAACTTCCAGAAGGTGGGGGAACTATTTTTACAAAAGACCCCCCGGTATCCCCACGGGGAGAGACTCGTGGAGGGGGCGGGGTCGTTCAGCTCCCCGTATGGAAGCACGAGGCATCCACCTACTGCCCCATTAATTAATACATAGTTGGTATTTACAGCCGAATCCGCTTATAAGAAACTCGCTTATAAGAAAACTCGCTTATAATCAAGCAAATTCTTTCTCCCATCCGTGATGGAAACTTGGATATAAGAAAATTATGTCATACAAGAGAGTTGGTTTGCAGTTCATTTTCTTATAAGCGAGTTCCATTTTCTTCCAAGCGAATTACCA
>CM065708.1:6609034-6611534 GCA_017654935.2 Phymorhynchus buccinoides | reverse complement strand
CCCTTATGGACAGTATTCCTAAGGGGTAATGTCTTTTGTCTGTGTCCCTTAAATAAGTTATTATATCTTGGCAGCACACCCACGAAACCACACAATGTGGGGGTGGGGGTGGGGGGTGATAGGGGAGGGGCATGGTTCAGGGTGGAGATTGTGAATAATATGTGTGGGGAAGGGGACGGGGTGGTGTGTGTGTGTGTGTGTGTGTGTGTGTGTGTGCGTGCGTGTGCGTGTGCGTGCGTGGCGTGCGTGTGCGTGTGTGTGTGCGTGCGCGCGCGCGTGTGTGTGTGTGTGGTGTGTGTGTGTGTGTGTGTGCGTGTGCGTGCGTGCGTGTGTGAGAGGGTGTACTTCGAAGTGTTTTACATTGCATTGTAATTTAAGTTCTTATGATGTATTTACTGTATTTATTTTGTATGTTGCATGTCTCATGTTATTTCTCAGTTTATGTGCATGCCAGACAAAGAATTTCTTTATGTTGTTAAAGACAATAAATTTTGACTGATTGATTGTGGACAACCTGGACAACCAGTGCGTGTGTGCGTGCGAGTGTGTGTACCTGCGTGCGTGTGTGGTGTTTTTGTAGGCCTACTTACCATAACAAGTTGTCAGATATAATGTCATCAGCAGCAGCACAGCAGTTCTTGTCCTGTCCGTTGCCATTTCAGAACTTTAGATTTCGAGCAGGTGTACAGTGAATTGAAGGTCCCAGCTTTCTGCATCCGCATCTATCGGCCACTGCAACGGACATCTTTTGCTAGAGTGAATGCCCTGGGTGGGTGGGGGAACTTTATATTTCGAGCAGGTGTACAGTGAATTGAAAGTCCCAGCTTTCTGCATCCGCATCTATCGGCCACTGCAACGGACACCTTTTGCTAGAGTGAATGCCCTAGGTGGGTGGGGGAAGATGCTTGAGTACTGACCAAACAAGGGCATAACTCTCGCCAGTAACCCTATTTGAGGCCACTGAATGGCTGCCTTTTGCAAGAGCGAATGCCCTTTTGGATACTGATCACCAAGGGCTTAACTCTTGTCGTCAAGGGCGTTAATAACCCTAGTTGCAGTGGCCAATATTGATGGGGCCACGTTGTGGCGTAAGCATCAACGAACTTGGGGAGAGCACGCCCTAATCAAAAGGTGTTTTATGACCTGGCCAGCCAGCGCTCGTTCATCGTGCAACCCAGCATGATGCCAAGTCCATTGTTAGCCAATAGTCACTTATGTAGCGTGACATTTCACGGCAAACAAATAAGATTGTGTAGTCACAATGAAATGAATAAAATCCTCTTCGAATTCTCTTGAAAAGCTCTTTGATAACTGGAAAAACACACACCAAAAAAAACAAACTGAAAAGTTTGGAAACTCACCAAAAGAAGCAAGCAAGCAACTCACAAAATGAAACAAGACTTTAGATTACATCACTGGGAAACTGTTGGGAACGCTGAAAATACAAAGCGCAAAAAACACAAGTGGATAAATAAACGGTTTGAATGTAAACATAATTTTAAAAAAGGAAAAAGATTGTGAACCATATATTACGAGCGGGGCAGTGGGTGGATGCCTCGTGCCTCCATACGGGGAGCTGGGCGACCCCCACCCCCTCCACGAGTCTCTCCCCGTGGGGTTCTTTCGTAAAAAATAGTTCCCCCACCTCCTGGAAGTTCTGTGCTTGTAACTTCCTCTTATCTGTCACTCTCTTTGACTCTGCCTTTTCCCTTTGCTTTCTGTCATCTACTATCTTTCTGACTTATTGTCTCATTCTCCTGCCTTTTTAAAAACAAAATCTTCCAAATAAGTTTTCTCCTTTGAGCTCCTCCGAAATCAGAATGTGTCGGCTGGTACGCAGTGGGGGAGACCAGTGAAAACTCTAACCATCGTGACCGGACACATACGTACCTTACCCATTATGGCCATACGGCCTGGGAACGCAGATGAAGAAGTATTACGAGCACGTAGTAGGACCTATAGGCTTAAACATGGGGGGGGGGGGGGGGTGGGGGGGAATCAAAATGGAGTAAACATGACGAATTTGTCAGCGTTCAATTATTATCAGTTGCGTATGTGTAGAACTCCCACGTCAGAAACTGTTTTTACTTCAGATCTTGGCAACGTCGTAGGCCTCCTTCACACATCACAAACCCTTCGTGTTGACGACCCTCAATCTTAAAGTCTGCTTCAGATCTTGGCAAAGTTGTAGGCCTCCGTCACACACACACACACACCACCTCGTGTTTGACGACCCTCAATCTTAAAGTCTGCTTCAGTTCTTGCAAAAGTGGTAGGCCTCCTTCACACACACACACACCCTTCCGTTTCACGACTCAATCTTATTAAAGTCCTGCTTCTGCCAGTTTCTAAGACCAAATAAGCCAAAGACGAGCCTCTAACCCTACCCTTTTCCGACAACAGCAGCACCGTTCTCAGGAATAATCTATGTTCAAGCGAAAAAAAAAAAGTGATGGAGTTCCTTCTTCTTCTCTTTTCTAATCTTCTTCTCTTCTAATTC
>CM065708.1:6598264-6603264 GCA_017654935.2 Phymorhynchus buccinoides | reverse complement strand
GTGTGTGTGTGTGTGTGACGTGTGTGTGTGTGTGTGGTGTGTGTGTGTGTGTGTGTGTGTGTGTGTGTGTGTGTGTGTGTGTGTGTGTATGTGTGTGTGTGTCTGTGTGTGTTTCATTTAACGTCTATCCACAAACTCGTGATATTATTAGAAGCAAGTCTAATTACAAGAATTGGTTATCTTGATCTTCTATGTACGCGCTCTTCAGACACACACACACACACACACACACACACACACACACACACACACACACACACACACACACACACACACACACACACACACACACACACACACACACACGCACGCACGCACGCACGCACACACACACACTCTCTGTCTCTTTCTAATACAAACATGAAAAATCGGTTCAGAAGTTTGTGGAAATTGAATTAGTCTTACATTTCTTTTAAACATTTTCATTAAAAAAAATGAGCACATCGAAACACAGATAAAACCACTCAACATCAATATCATAATTTTTATGAAATCTTCATAAGTCCCTTAAGTAACGATAAATTCCTGAAACGTTGCTGGGATAATCAAATCAATTACATATAAACAAGGTAAGTCACCATGCTTGTTTTTGTTATAGCAAACACCTACATCACCCCTTATCTACAATCAATATATTGACCACGATCAGTTTCTAAACTCACCATAAATCCCTTAGAAGTAACGACAATTTCCTGACACTTTGCAAGAATAATGGTCAATACATGTTTCTGACATACAAAGCAAAAAGCATGGTATGCCGCCATGCTTATTTTTACACACACACACACACACACAAACAGAGACACACAGAGAGAGAGAGAGAGAGAGAGAGAGAGAGAGAGAGAGAGAGAGAGAGAGAGAGAGAGAGAGAGAGAGAGAGAGAGAGAGAGAGAGAGAGAGAGAGAGAGAGAGAGAGATGCTCATATAAAGGGAACACACACACACACACACACACACGCACACACGCATCCTCATTCACACACACACACACACACACACACACACACACACACACACACACACACACACACACACACACACACACACACACACACACACACACACACACACACTCACGCAGGCACGCTTGCGTGGAAACAGAGGGACAGAGAAAGACAGAGAGAGACAGTGATAAAGAGAAAGTGACAGAAAAATAAGAGAAAGAAAGCTAGCACTGGAGACAATCCGTGCTGTAAGGGTCGACACAGGTGAGACAATCCGTGCAGCGGAGACAATCCGTGCCGCCACACCCCCCACACCCCATCCCCCACACCCACTACCCACCCCAGCATCCCCACGGGGGCAGCTGCAGTCTATTGGGAAGGCCGTGTCTTGGGTTCGAATCCCATCTTGTGGGTTTTATCGGGGCCCAGACCGGCTCATACGACCCAGAGTGAGTGTGCTGTGGACTCAATATGAAGACTGAAGCCACAGTCGAGCTTCATCCACTTTACGGATGTGATGAGAGTGTTGCTCTAATTTCCTGACCAACACTGCAGGTGTCTGTTCCTGTCAGGGCCTGGTTAACACCAGGGATAGATTTGATAGGGAGCCTAGAAGACAGCCCTGTCACGGGTCTCAACCCGTAATGGACCCAACAGCATCATTATCACCAGGACTCAAATATCACTATCATCATCATTACCATCATCATCAGAAACAAAGGGGAAAAGTCTTATATAGGACTAGGATTTCAGTGATGAAACTTGCCAAATCACTCCTGGTCCATCGACAGCGGTATCTGTTGCGAAAAGAGCTGGCCCCTGGTTGCAAGAGGCAGCTTCCGTTGACTTTGAGTCGGTAGGGGTCTATCTGCACCTCACAGCTACCATTGGCTGGAACTGACATAGATACCAAGATGCATAAATATGGGTGAACATCAACTTCTTTTCTCTCTTAAGGGTCACCAGCCACACGTCCACTAAAATCGCACGACAGTATGATACGATTCGATCACGTGGTCTCCAAAAACAAATGTGATTGGCAGATCAGGTAAGTCGTGCGATTTTAGTGGACGTGTGGCTGGCCCTTTACAGTAACGCGCGAATCTGAAACGAGCTCGACCCAGTCAACGAAGACACGAAATGTTGGGTTTGTACCTTAAAGGGGCACCCTGACGGATGAGTTTTTGTAAGAAACACGTCCAGATCACCGGGAAAACACCCTTTACCAGATCGCAACACTCACTTTGCTCTGGTTTCCTAGAAATCAAACCGTCAAATCGGCGATTCGGCGATTCCTCCTTGGCGGAGGTGCTGGAAGTCAAATTCTTTCACCCAAAGAGAAGGCATGTGCCGTCTCTTTTCTAATGGCCGCCTGCGTTTTGACCAAATCGTTTGCACAAAATTTTCGCAATACAAGCCTTTTTATTTTATTATTTATAATTTTATACAGTTTATCTAAAGGAGTTTCGCTCACAACAAAGGAAATAACTTTTTTTTTTTACTGCATTACAAAAAAAGAAAACGCTTCAACCACAATGAGTGACCTCCACCCACCCCATCCAAAATGGCTACTATCCCCGCCAAGGAGGAATCGCCGTTTAGACGGTTTATTTTCTAGGAAACCAGAGCAAAGTGAGTGTTCCGATCCTTGAAAAGGCTGTCTTTCTGGTGATCTCGACGTGTTTTCTTGCAAAAACTCATCCGTCAGGGTCCACCTTTAACCTTAAAACACTAACACAATGGCTAATCTTTCAATCATACTGTCAGTCAATGGCTAATATCTTCTGAAACACTATGCATGGCTAATCATATAATAACACGTCCGTCCGTGTGTGTGTGTGTGTGGAACACAGAACGGGCCTTATAACTCCGCCGTTTTTCGACCGAATCGCTTCAAATTTGCTGTGCGCCCTAACGATTGATGGCAACGACAACCGAGGTGGCCGTGTCATTTGCGCGGTTTGGCAAATGCGCGAAACGCATATCCCCCGGCCTCTCGGCGCCCGTATCTCCAGTATTTCTGGACCGATTGCCTTCGCATTTGGCAGATAGATGACCGGTGACAGTGACTATCGATGTGCCAAACCGGAAGCGAATCGATTCAGGAACGCGCGCGATATACGCCGCTTCACCTTTTCACAAATAACTCCGCCATTTCTTAACCGAATCGCTTCACATTTGCTGCCAGGCTTGCTGTGATCGGGGCAAAGCCTGGCAGCAAATTTGAAGAGAATCAGGAGAGCGTGTCACTCTCAGAGCAGCGCCAACGGGAAATGGGGCCTTATAACTCTGTCGTTTCTTAACTGAATCGCTTCAAATTTGCTGTACTCAGCATTACCAGTACTTGACGTTACGGTTGCTAGGCGTTACCGTTACTCAGGAGAGCGCGTCACTCTCAGAGCAGCACCAACGAGAAACGAGGCCTTATAACTCCACCTTTTCTTAACCGAATCGCTTCAAATTTGCTGTACTCAGCATTACCAGTACTTGGCATTACCGTTCCTAGGCGTTACCATTACTAGGGAGAGCGCATCACTCTCAGAGCAGCACCAATGGGAAACGGGGCCTTATAACTCCGCTGCTTCTTAACCGAATCGCTTCAAATTTGCTGTACACAGCGTTACCAGTACTTGGCGTTACCGTTACTAGGCGTTACCGGTACTAGGCGTTACCGTTAATAGGCGTTGCGCTAGTCATTATATTAAAAGTCAACTGTCCGTCCGTCCGTGTGTGTGTGTGTGTGAAACACAGAACGGGTCTTATAACTCCGCCGTTTTTCGACCGAATCGCTTCAAATTTGCTATCAGCCCTAATGGCAAGGGCAACGGCAACCATGTCATTTGCGCGGTTTCGCAAATGCGCGAAACGCGTATCCACCGGCCTCTCAGTACCTGTATCTCCGGTATTGCTGGACGGATTACCTTCACATTTGGACAATAGATGACCGGGGACAGTGACTATTCGTGTGCCAAACTAAAAGCGAATCGATGTAGAAACGCGCGCGATATGCGCCGCTTCACCTTTTCACAAACCGCGGTGAAACGAGAGCCGACATTGACTCGAAATTTCGAACGTGCATGACCAGGGATAATGACTATCTTGGTGCAAAATGCCAACAGCATCCATTCATAAACGCGCACGATATGAGCCAATTTACATTTGCGTGGACCCGGCATTTCAAGCCGTCCACAACAAACAGTTTACACAGAAACAACTCAGTACTGCGCGCACGCAGGCAAGAAAACGGTTGGAGAGCGGAGATTACTTTAGCGAGCTACAATATCCCGCTATTCACCGAGTGAGAGCAGAGATTACTTTAGCGAGGGACGGGGTGGAACCGGTACTCAGGATTACCAGTACTTGGCGTTACCGGTACTCGGAGTTGCGCTAGTATCTTCTGAAACTTGCATGTGTACCACAGTTGTTAAACAGACTGAACGGTTTTCAAGATAACATGATATACAGACGCACGGATGGATGAACGGACAGCCTGACGCATGTAGTACGGACATCACACGCATGCACGGACAAAACAGAAACAATAGTCCCACCCGCTTCGCTAGAGAATTAATTAATTCTTCTTCTTCTTCTTCTGCGTTCCCAGGTCATATGGCCATAATGGGTAAAGTACATATGTGTCCGGTTTTCAGTTTTCAATGGTCTCCCCGCTGCGTACAGCCGACACGTTCTGATTTCGGAGGAGCTCAAAGGAGGAAAAAATATTTAGAAGACTTTTTATTTAAAGGCAGGAGAATGGGGCCAATAAGTCAGAAAGAAAGTAGATGATAGAAAACAAAAAGAAACAGAAGAGTCAAAGAGAGTGGCAGATTAGAGGGAGTTACAAGTACAGAACTTCCAGAAGGTGGGGGAACTATTTTTACAAAAAGGCACCCCGGTATCCCCACGGGGAGAGACTCGTGGAGGGGGCGGGGTCGTTCAGCTCCCCGTATGGAAGCACGAGGCATCCACCTACTGCCCCATTAATTAATACATAGTTGGTATTTACAGCCGAATCCGCTTATAAGAAACTCGCTTATAAGAAAACTCGCTTATAAT
>CM065708.1:6590764-6593264 GCA_017654935.2 Phymorhynchus buccinoides | reverse complement strand
AAGCAAAGGGACAAGGCAGAGTGAAAGAGAGTGACAGCTTAGAGGAAGCTACGAGCACAGGACTTCCAGAAGGTGAGGGGAACAATTTTCAAGAAAGACCACTAGGTTTCCCCAATGGGGAGGTTGGATGATGAACCCTTATGGACAGTATTCCTAAGGGGTAATGTCTTTTGTCTGTGTCCCTTAAATAAGTTATTATATCTTGGCAGCACACCCACGAAACCACACAATGTGGGGGTGGGGGTGGGGGGTGATAGGGGAGGGGCATGGTTCAGGGTGGAGATTGTGAATAATATGTGTGGGGAAGGGGACGGGGTGGTGTGTGTGTGTGTGTGTGTGTGTGTGTGTGTGCGTGCGTGTGCGTGTGCGTGCGTGTGCGTGTGTGTGTGCGTGCGCGCGCGTGTGTGTGTGTGTGTGTGTGTGTGTGTGTGTGTGTGTGTGCGTGTGCGTGCGTGCGTGTGTGAGAGGGTGTACTTCGAAGTGTTTTACATTGCATTGTAATTTAAGTTCTTATGATGTATTCACTGTATTTATTTTGTATGTTGCATGTCTCATGTTATTTCTCAGTTTATGTGCATGCCAGACAAAGAATTTCTTTATGTTGTTAAAGACAATAAATTTTGACTGATTGATTGTGGACAACCTGGACAACCAGTGCGTGTGTGCGTGCGAGTGTGTGTACCTGCGTGCGTGTGTGGTGTTTTTGTAGGCCTACTTACCATAACAAGTTGTCAGATATAATGTCATCAGCAGCAGCACAGCAGTTCTTGTCCTGTCCGTTGCCATTTCAGAACTTTAGATTTCGAGCAGGTGTACAGTGAATTGAAGGTCCCAGCTTTCTGCATCCGCATCTATCGGCCACTGCAACGGACACCTTTTGCTAGAGTGAATGCCCTGGGTGGGTGGGGGAACTTTATATTTCGAGCAGGTGTACAGTGAATTGAAAGTCCCAGCTTTCTGCATCCGCATCTATCGGCCACTGCAACGGACACCTTTTGCTAGAGTGAATGCCCTTGGTGGGTGGGGGAAGATGGATGAGTACTGACCAAACAAGGGCATAACTCTCGCCAGTAACCCTATTTGAGGCCACTGAATGGCTGCCTTTTGCAAGAGCGAATGCCCTTTTGGATACTGATCACCAAGGGCTTAACTCTTGTCGTCAAGGGCGTTAATAACCCTAGTTGCAGTGGCCAATATTGATGGGGCCACGTTGTGGCGTAAGCATCAACGAACTTGGGGAGAGCACGCCCTAATCAAAAGGTGTTTTATGACCTGGCCAGCCAGCGCTCGTTCAGCGTGCAGCCCAGCATGATGCCAAGTCCATTGTTAGCCAATAGTCACTTATGTAGCGTGACATTTCACGGCAAACAAATAAGATTGTGTAGTCACAATGAAATGAATAAAATCCTCTTCGAATTCTCTTGAAAAGCTCTTTGATAACTGGAAAAACACACACCAAAAAAAACAAACTGAAAAGTTTGGAAACTCACCAAAAGAAGCAAGCAAGCAACTCACAAAATGAAACAAGACTTTAGATTACATCACTGGGAAACTGTTGGGAACGCTGAAAATACAAAGCGCAAAAAACACAAGTGGATAAATAAACGGTTTGAATGTAAACATAATTTTAAAAAAGGAAAAAGATTGTGAACCATATATTACGAGCGGGGCAGTGGGTGGATGCCTCGTGCCTCCATACGGGGAGCTGGACGACCCCGCCCCCTCCACGAGTCTCTCCCCGTGGGGTTCTTTCGTAAAAAATAGTTCCCCCACCTCCTGGAAGTTCTGTGCTTGTAACTTCCTCTTATCTGCCACTCTCTTTGACTCTGACTTTCTCCTTTGCTTTCGATCATCTACTATCTTTCTGACTTATTGTTCCATTCTCCTGTCTTTTTTCATTACAAATCTTCCAAGTAAGTTTTCTCCTTTGAGCTCCTCCGAAATCAGAATGTGTCGGCTGTACACATCGGGGAGACCAGTGAAAACTTAACATCGTGACCGGACACATACGTACCTTACCCATTATGGCCATACGGCCTGGGAACGCAGATGAAGAAGTATTACGAGCACGTAGTAGGACCTATAGGCTTAAACATGGGGGAATCAAAATTGAGTAAACATGACGAATTTGTCAGCGTTCCATTATTATCAGTTGCGTATGTGTAGAACTCCCACGTCAGAAACTGTTTTTACTTCAGATCTTGGCAAAGTCGTAGGCCTCCTTCACACACACACACCCTTCGTGTTGACGACCCTCAATCTTAAAGTCTGCTTCAGTTCTTGGCAAAGTTGAAAGCCTCCGTCACACACACACACACACACCCTTCGTGTTGACGACCCTCAATCTTAAAGTCTGCTTCAGTTCTTGGCAAAGTGGTAGGCCTCCTTCACACACACACACACCCTTCGCGTTCACGACCCTCAATCTTAAAGTCTGCTTCTGCCAGTTTTAAGACAAAATAAGCCAAGACTGCGCCTAACCCTATCCCTTTTCCGACCA
>CM065708.1:6560764-6585764 GCA_017654935.2 Phymorhynchus buccinoides | reverse complement strand
GTGGTCAGTATATATTTAGATTTCAAACACACACCCACACATACAATGCACACGCACGCACGCACACATGCACCCACCCGCGCGCGCAAACACACACACACGGAAGCGTGCGCACACCGAATCAAGCCTATATCTATTTACTGGACAAGTAGGCCTTACTCTTCGCTTCCTCAGTCATTCAGGTTATTTTTTCAACATCTACTTTGCCTTCATTCATTCACAACCCATTTCGATCCGATTTTAACAATAAAAGTTTTAAAAGTTTTGTTTTTTAACTCATGACCCTGGAATTTTTGACAGTGGAAAAGCAACCGGTTAGCTAAAAGTCCAGAATGTTTTTTGAACATACATCTTCATATCAAATTGTCCATCTGTATTGTTATACATTCGGGACTTTCCTGGTGTTGCACGGCCTCCGGGTATTGCCTCCAGGATCGTTCCCACATCTTTATAATCTACTAATGTCCAGACCTGTTTACCCCCTACACAAGTCTTGAGTAGTCTGGATAGCTGAAATGAGTAGTTTTGGTGTGAAATGAGTAGTCCTCTTCATTAAACCATCAAACAATGTTCACTGAAAATGAGTAATTAGAGCATTATTTTCAATTCTGAAGAGTAGTAGAGGTCCAAATTGAGTAGAATACTACTCGAAAAGAGTAGAGTAAACAGGTCTGAATGTCCCATATGTGTCTGTTTCAGACTGGAGGACGTTAAGCAGAATTTCATCAACATACATCCTACCAATTTTAAGGTTAGGTAGGTTAGGACATAGGGACTAAAACATATCCGTCGTCCATACACAAAACCCGTGACAATGTTGGACAGTCAGATTGCGGTGCTGAGTCACCATGGCCCAATCCCTCATTCTTCGCCGTTGACAAGCGTGGCTCAGATGCCATCTCCCCTCCCCCCCCCCCCCCCCCCCCCCCCCCCCGTGGGGATACGGGGGGGGGGGGGTGGGGGGTCTTTTTACCCTATAAGACGGAAAAACGCAACGAACCACAACTGTGACAAATCGCGTGTGTAGTGCAGTGGGCCGTAGGGTTAGGTTTAGGGCTAGGGGGCTAGGGCTACAGGGTTCGTACAGATTTTTCCCTTCCAAATTTACAAACTTTTTAAAGACTTCTTAAAGACCTTTTCCCCAAAAATAAGGACTGTATATGACGGTAATGCACACACACACACACACACACACACACACACACACACATACAATGGGCGGCGCTGCGCTTGCGTCGACGATCTTTCCAGATGGGAGCAACCCGAATTCCAAAGGAGATAAGTCTCTGTGACTTGTATATACCAAAATATCAAACACCAAATGCACAGTGACCTACCAGATGTTTCAGGATTTGTACTGGGGCATTTTGCTCTGAATAGAACTGATCGTCAAATTATGTACTGGGAAGGATAAGCTTGTTGATCAAAAATAAACTTTTTAAAATCTCTGGACAAGATGGTTGTTTTTACAGACTTTTTAAGGGCTTAAAAATGGGGTGGCGTTTTTTACAAATTTTTTACTGACCGTTGAAGACCGTACGAACCCTGGGTTAGTATTCCAAAAAGGTTATTAGCTTAAAATGTTCCTAAAATACAGCTTTATGTAGGGTAAGAAAGGCAAAAACGGAAAAATAGAATTAACCGAGAAATGCAGGGGGGGGGGGGGGGGCACATCTTTACCTTTACCTTACCTTCTCATCTGTCACTCCGTCTTTTCCCTTTGCTTACCGTCATCTATAACTATCTTTCAGCCTTTACCTGGGCCTGTATTCACATTGAGATAGCATGAGACTTAGCATGATGCTAACTTAGAAGCTCTTCCAATGTCCTATAGGATTTAATAGGACTTTTGGAAGAGCTTCTAAGTTAGCATGATGCTAAGTCTCATGCTATCTCAATGTGAATACAGGCCCAGGTCCATTCTCCTGCCTTTTTTTTTTCTCTCTCCACGAAACGCTTTTCAAAAAACATTTCCTCCAACCGATCGAAGTCGGATTTGCTGGGCCTAACTATTTCTTAGCTGGGCGCATAACGGCAGCATGACGCATCTGCGCTCATAATTGACAGGAAGCTGTCTGAGCGGTAGAAGAAGAAGAAGATGCCCGTAGCTGTGGATCAGTGAATCAAAATTGAACGATCCGAGAACTTTCTTGGTAGTGACAGAGACAGCTTCCTGGATGGCCGGCCCATGCAGAACAAGAGGAGTTTCACAAGGGCTAACGTTTCGTCACGCTCGCTCAAATCGGCAAAAACGGTCTAAGAAACACACTTCGTTCGCCGATAGTTCGCGTGGCGTTTTGTTGCTACCAAATACCGAGCAAGCGGCGAACTATCCGGAACTAGTAGGGGGTGAATACGGTTCTTGTTCTTCATTGGTCCATTACAGTTTGTTTAAAATAATTTAAAAAAATTGACCAATCAGACAAGAGCTTGTAATATTCATCCGCAAACGCTTTCTAAAGTGTTTCTCAGGCCCCGTTTGCCGTGAGTGTTATTCGCGCGGCGACCGTTATCTAGAGAAACTCGCCCCAGGAGCGTCTTCGATCGTCGTGCGTAGCCGGTCTGCACAATACTAAGTCCTGGCGATCACTGACACAGCTCCCACCAGTACGTTGCGTTGAAGGTTCAGAGAAGGTAAGAGCGACCACCGTTTCAACGAGGTCCCACTGTTTTGGTGACCAGCACGAGGACAAAGGTCAGGTTGGAGTGACCGTTGTCCACACACCACTGTACACATCTGCCGGGATCCACAGTGACCGGCCTCAGCCCGCTCTCCAGCCTTGTTCCGACACAATAAGGCATTTGCCGCGAGTGTTCCTTCTCTATACCGGACTAGACTACTAATTTGCCCGCACTCGGTTCTGGCTGAGTTACGCTGACCTTCCTAACTCAACTCTCTAAATTCAACTCCGTGAATTTCAAGGTCGTCCTCACGTGGCAAATGCCCTATTCATCACACCCGTCACCAACCCCGCAGCATCGTCTCTGGCCCACCGATCAACAATTGGGGCAAACCCCGCCCCGCCCAGCTCTGTCGGACCACGCACTCTTGAACTTTGTCCCACCGATAGTCCTGAGAGAACGTGACAGTATCCGATTTCAACGCAACACGGCTGTTCCACAACGGCCCAACTTTTCGTTTTTAAGGTGACGTCAATGAGAAGCGAGAGTAGGTTCATTTTGACACGCACCGGGGCGTTCGCTTTTCGGATGTTTTCCTCAAAGGCCATGCGAACGCAGAAGAAGTTCCCACGAAACGCTTTAGATTGCTGGGTTTCTCTTTCTCAACACCGACCGCGCGGCGAACTATCACGTGACTTGCACGGGTTTAATACATTTCTTGTTGATTTTTCCCATTAATGTTTTGTTAAAATACTATTTTTGGGACCAATCAGACAAGAGCTTGTACAGTATATAGGCCTACTTTCCCGCAAGCGTTTTGTAAAGTCGTTTCTGCTTCTTCTTCTTCGTTCGCTCAGTTTCCTGTCATGTGAGCGTAGATGCATCATGCTGCCGTATGCGTCTAAGAAATAGTTAGGCCCAGCATGTCCGACTTCGGCTGCAGAAAACCTTGTAAGAATTTCTATATTATAAAAAAAGGGCTAGAGAATGGACCAATAAGATAGAAAGATAGCAGATGACAGTAAGCATAAGGAAAAGGCAGAGTCAAAGAGAGTGACAGATTAGAGGATGTTACACACACGCACACACACAGAGCTTCCAGAAGGTGGGGGAACTATTTGTATGAAAGACACCCCCTCCACACTGACCCGGAATCCGCACCGGGGGGGGGAGAGTAAAGTTTCTTCGACCCAATTTTGGCGCAAACGTTGTGCGTGGTGAGCAACCTCTAGTGAAACTAACTCTGATTGGCAGTTACAGAACATCTCTGCATAATGAGTGGAAAGGGAGAGAGAGGGGGGTCGGGATTGTAGATTTAAACTCTCTCTCTCTCCCTCTCTCTCATGCCATCTGGTAGATGCGGCTTCTCTCTGAGACGTTGAACCAGAGGGCAAAATCGTCCGCACAGAACTTCAAGAAGGTGGGGGAACTATTTTTATGAAAGGCTCCCCCCGGTATCCCCACGGGGGGAAACCCTTGTACATTTTGCATGAGTGCTCAACTCACAAACACGTAGAATGCAAGCACACAAACACGTGAACAGAAACAAAAAACAAAAAACTTTTTTTTTTTAACACAGAATAATACATAATTTTTTTTTTTTTGCTTTTTTTTATATTAAGAAAACTACAAAGTAAACTTTACTCATACAACTTTGATCATATGCACAGAAATAAATATCATATGTAAGTTTGATATGTCTCAGTATATTATCTAAAAACCAATAATACATTTCATTTTTTTTAAAGAAAGAAAATGATATGGATAGACGGAGGCAGACCTGATTGATATAAACTCGGAATATATTTGCACACTTTTAAGCCAAACCCTTGTTACTTGAAAAAGACAAAAGCATTTTGATATTGAACTTAATAAATAATAAAATATAAAAGCAGCTTGATCTTGTACAGATATTGCTTCAGCTGTATACAATTTGATTAAGAATAACCACATCCAGTATTTCATACAATTTGATCATAAACTGAATATATTTCTACCAGAACAAATAACATAGGAATTCCATGGCTCCCGCCCACCTGCGTGCGCATCTCGACCCTTCCAACGAAAGTGTCGCCATCTTAGTCAGATTTGTGTGTAAACAGGATGGAAGTTCAGTTTAACGTCGCGTATCGGCTTTCGCCATGTACGACGGGCTGAACAAACCAACCAGGGCATAAACAAAAATTGATCTTCCTGAATCACTGTCTTAGCCAAAAGGCAGAGAAGCGATCAGAATTTAAACGTGTAAACAGCATCGATCGGGCATTTTTCAAACAAAGTTACTGACTAAGATGGCGGTCTCCCATACTATGGAGCGCTCCTTGAGGCCGGATATGACGACACGTGGGTACAAGCCATTAGAATTTTCAGAGTGAAAACCAGAAGAAACTATCAGTCTTATTTATTCATTCAATGATTGCATCTTCTTTGGGGCAGGGGGTGGATGCCTCGTGCCTCCATAAGGGGAGCTGGACGACCCAGCCCCCTTCCACAAATCTCTCCCCGGTGGGGATGCCGACTGGGGGGGGGGGGGGGGATCTTTCATAAAAAGTTCGCCCACCTTCTGGAAGTTCTGTGCTAGTAACTTCCTCTAATCTGCCACTCTTAGTTTGACTCTGCCTTTTCCCTTTGCTTTCTGACTTATTGGCCCATTCTTCTGCCTTTAAAAAAAAAAAAAAATCTTCCGAATAATTGTTTCTTCTTTGAGCTCCAACCTCCTCCATAATCCGAATGTGTCGGCTGTACGCAGCGGGGAGACCAGTGAAAACTGAAAACCTGACACATACGTACCTTACCCATTATGGCCTGGGGACATGCAAAAGAAGAAATAGCATCTTCTGGCTTTAACCCTTTTACCGCCAATGTCGCATTTTTGCACCACAATGATTTAACACCCATGTCATTAAAACCCTTGAAATCAGGATGTTATTCAATGATATTGCGTTCCTAAATTTGGGCAGTAAGGATTTACCCTCATTCTAAATGTGTCACAAAGAAACCAGAAAATATTGCAGACAAAATCTTTTCTGTAGGCAAGTAAGTTTAAAGGAAATTTTTGGCTCAAAGATGGCTGGCGGTGAAAGGGTTAACCAACAAAATTCGATCCACGGCAAATAAATCAGTCAGATCCCACACACATGATCTCATCACATAATTTCGCCTACAGTCCAATACAATATTACGATTAATGAATATAATGCCAACCAGCTCCAACACAACCAAGAAAGTCATTTCTGTTTTAACAGCAGATCCAATTATTTAAAAAAAAAAAATAGTCTTTAGGTTTAAACACAGTTCACCAGATTCAATACACAAAGTTATGAGATTTTTTTTTTTATAACCAACAACCATTTTATAATGAACGATTCACTCAAACCCAGATCCGATGCAATCCAAAAGATGATTCAGTCAGATCCAATATAATAATTAGATGAAACAATAAAATCAACAAGATATATTTAAAAAAACAAAAAAATGTATGCAATTTATATAAAGCCGGCCACACACAACACATTATACCTGATTGCAAATTTTGGTAAAGGTCAAAAAGTGCCCCCCCCCCCCCCCCCCCCCCTTACATTTCTTAGCTCTCCCCACATTTTCACACCTGCCTTTCTTACCAAACATTAAGCTGTATCTTATCAACTTTTTGAGCTAATTATCTTTGTTGAATAATGAATCGCAGTCATGATAAAGGCCATTATCTAATAGGACACCGCCCCCCCCCCCCCCCCCCATGTAGTGCAGTACACACACCAGCCGTGCGGAGCGTTTGTCACAGTCCTGGTTCATTGCGGTTTTTCCCCGTCTTGCCTTTATCTTCTACTATTAATGAATGCATGTGTTTAATTAAGTAAATGAATGAAATTAGTGTTAAATATATATGAAGTACTCAATCTGCAGTAAGAAAGGCAAGACTGAAAAAATGGAAAGAACCGAGAAATGGAGGAGGGGGGGGGGCATCTTTACCTTTACCCTAATTTCATCTCTGGTCCGTATTGCAACCAATCTGTGTAGTTTGCAAGCCAGCGCATTGAATTCTCGTCCAGAATTGAATAACGATGCAATGACTTTGCCGATGTCAAACGAAGTAGCATACGATTCAGTCATGTCAAATGATAGGCATAGATTAAGACAGAATGCTCAGCTTTCATTTCTTTTCATTGTCGCCCCAGGCAAAAATAAAATAAAATAAAGTCAATCGCTGAGCTTGTTTTTATAAAAAAATTTTTAACACGGTGTTATAGTCAAGACATGATAGTTAACCCAAAGAGAAAATCAAGTAAGTTAATCAATTTAACCTCTTCACTGCCCCGTCACGGATATTTCCGTCAACTTCCGGTAACCTATAAACTGCCCCGTCATGGAAATATCCGTCATAGGGTTATTCTAAGAGTTCCCCGTTTTCTATCCATACGCTTTTCGCAGTGTGTTCGAATGCATGTGAGAGTGTTCTCAAAGGATAGTATATTCAATCCCCGTTCAGAAAAGCATAGGTTATATGCAGTTTTATTCAGAAAGTTTTGCAATAGACTCAGCAACCTAACACGGCTTGGCAAATAGTTGCTCGGGCTCGGCAGTGAAGGGGTTAAGGTTAATGCAGTACCTTTTTATTAAATCAAATAATTGTGGCCAGTTATTATATATTACTATTAAGTAAGTCAATTAGGTAAACAGTCCAAATCTGCCGCTGCCATGTGTGCATATATCCTATAATTTTAAAAAACAACCCACCCCCATTTCAACGACTATTAAGTTCTTAATGTTTTCTGGTTTTTTTTAACCAACTTCAACAATAAAATCAAATTATAATTCATACAAAAGTAATCACAGGCTAATTATACAATCAACAACTACGTAAGTAACGAGCAGAAAAGTTTTAAACAATATTGTAAGCAGTGAGATTTAAACATTATTGTAAGCCAGTGAGATTTAAACATTATTGTAAGCCAGTGAGATTTAAACATTATCGTAAAGCATGAACCAGAACCTGAAAAACATAATTCGATGGCTTAGAGTCGTCGCAAAAACTAAGAACTTGTAACATGGGGATTATGCTTTTCATATTTCTGCAGTCTTTTATTTAAAAACAAGTTATTTGTTTTCGCAATAGGTTCAATAATACGTAAATGGACCATCTAAAGATAGTTCGTTTTGACTCCAAGCCATCTGTTATATGTTATAGAAAAATATATTTACTTGTTGATTATTAAAAGACTTATTTACACAAAATCAGTGCTCCACAAAAAAACAAAAAAAATTCCAGAATGCCCCCAAAACCATATACACACACTGTAACGATGATAATAAAGCATAACGTTTGGTTATTTGTAAGATTATATTTATACCCAGTATCTATGATAATAATGATTCAATTAACTCCATGTTCCACATATGAGATAAACACAACTAAGCAATTCGATAATGGAAAAGGTTAACCCGACAATAAATCAGAGCAAAGAAAAGCATCCATAAATTCAATTGATTCTTCATGCATGCATATTAATTTTGTTGTAAAGACCACCAACTCTGAGGTCCATACATCACAACCTGAACCAACTCCACATATAAAGATTATTTACCACATATTTCCCATTCACTTCACATCTATTAAAAGAAAAAGTGGGCTGGTCAATGTTAAATGTATTTTTTAAATCGTACACTATCGAATGTACACAACAAAAAAAAGAGAAGGAAAAAACAAAACAAAAAACTTACTATGGAATGCAATGAGAGACTTAGTGCGATTTTTCTCACGCCAGAGGGCATGACGCTCGTGTGGGGGCTAATCCTCTCTATATTATTAGTTGGGGATAAAGAAAGAGAGAGAGAGGGAGGTGTCCTACCATCACTCTCTCTCTCACTACGCCCAAGTAAGAAAATCGCGTGATAAGAAGCCCCTAGTGCATTGACTGCCCTCTGGCGTGAAAAATATCGCCATAGGTTGACCATTAGAATTCAAATTTGAAAATAGAATGAAACAACTGAAAAAGAACAAATTCATCCGTGATTCACAATCTCATGGGTGCTACTCTTTCAGTTTTACACTGGTTTCAGTATTTTTAATTTTACCAGAAACTGAACTTGTTTTTTTTTAGTTCATCAAAAAAGAAAAAAATGAAAATTTCACAAGCGATTTGGGGCATTTTGAACATAGTTGGTTGTTGTATATCTTGGAAGTTTACAAAGGCAATGTAATAATTTTACAAGGCTTATTAGACTCAAACTGTCTCTGTTTATTATTTTAACTGTCTGTTTCGTTATCTCTCTCTCTTAAGTTGCTCCCCCTGAATCGTTCGACAGGGCTCTGCCCCTGTACCCTGCCAGGGTCATGGGTCCCTGGACCCCTGCCTTTCAGGTTTTTTTTCATTTTGGGGAGTTGCACCCAAGCAATCTTTTTTTTTTTTTTTTTTTTGGGGGGGGTTCCCATTCTATGAATACAAATCAAAAGGAAACAAAAATGAAACAATCTTTCAGCAGAGGAACAATTATCCTCCCATCACAGACGTTACAATCAACAAAACATCCGATAATGAATAGAAAATAAACGACAACAAAACGACGACTAAGAACCAGTAAATGAAACAATGTTTCAGCAGAGGAACAATTATCCTGCCATCACAGACGTTACAATCAACAAAACATCCGATAATGAATAGAAAATAAACGACAACAAAACGACGACTAAGAACCAGTAAATGAAACAGGATCAGAAATTTCAAACGTTACAAATTTCAATCAACTGTAGTAAAAAAAAAAAAACTCACCGAGATATAAAAAAATAATAAGGAAAATATGACGGATAAATAAACATAACCACCAACATTAAAGCTCAACAGAAAACAAACAATATCCATACAAATGACATCACACACACACGCAATGGGCCAGTATTGGCACCTGTGACGCATTGATCCTGATATTGATCCTGAACGTGATTAAAACTAAAGCTGACTGGAGAAAAAATAAAACACACTCCCCAAAAATATTCCACAACTTCAGAAGGCAAAAGGGCCCCCTCCCCTCTCCCTCCCCCTCCCAATGGTGATGGGTACATCAAATACATAGCAATGGCCACTGCACTGTATTCACTACATTTCAACAAACCATATAGATATACCCTCTTCCTGCAAAAACGAAAAGAAAGAAAAATTCAAAACGAAAACTTTTAAAAAGGTTTCTTCTCACTCACTGTCTCGTTTGATCGTGTACTCAGTGTTCAATTATCAAAATAAATCATTAAAAAATCTCTCTCCTAGTTGTTCAAAACCCCTTCCGTCACAATTCCTGGCTGTTCAAACCCCCTCCCTCCACTGTACGTAGCTGGCTGTTCAGAACTCCTCCCTCCAGTGTATGTAGCTGACTGTTCAAACCCCCTCCCTCCACTGTACGTAGCTGGCTGTTCAGAACTCCTCCCTCTCTTCACAATTCATGGCTGTCCACCCCCCCACTTGATCGTATTAGGCTGTTCAGAACTCCCTCCACTGTAAGTCGCTGGCTGTTCAAAACCCCTCCCCCCCCCTCCACTGTAGGTCGCTGGCTGTTCAGAACTCCTCCCTCCCTCCACTGTAGGTCGCTGGCTGTTCAGAACTCCTCCCTCCACTGCCCATACTGACTGGCGGCCCTGGAGGAGTGGAAGGACTGGTTGTGGAAGGACTGGTCGGTCAGCACCTGCTCCAGCTCAGACTGTGGGGGGGCATAATGAAAATAAAACACAAAACAATACAATTATAATAATGAGGGGCGTTTCTAAAGTGCTTACAGAAACACACACACAGAAACAGAAGTGCGCACACAGAGACAGAGAAACACACACAAACACAGAGAAACACACACACAGACACAGAAGCACACAAACACACACACACAAAGAAACACACACACACACACACAGAGACAAAGAAACACACAGAGACAAAGAAACACACACACAAAGAAACACACACACAAACACACACACAGAGACACAGAATCACACACACAAACACACACACACACAAAGAAACACACACACACACACAAAGAAACACACACAGAGAGACACAGAATCACACACACAAACACACACACACAGAATCACACAAACACACACACACACACACACAGAATCACACACACAAACACACACACAGAGACACAGACTCACACAAACACAGATGCACACACACACACACACAGAGAAACACTCACACACACACACATAGAGAAACACATACACACACACACAGAATCACAAAAACGCAGAGAAACAGACACACAAACAGACAGATGCACACACACACAAACACACCTGCATGTCCAGGATATGGACTTGGAAGGGGGACCCCCGCATGTCAATACCGGACCACCTCACAGATATGATACAGACACACACACACACACCGAAACACATACCGGGTACAGAGACATCACACACCAACACAGACACCAACACACACAGAAACACACAGAGACACATACACATATACAGAGACATCACACACCAACACACACACAGAGACACATACACATATACAGAGACATCACACACCAACACACACACAGACAACAACACACACACAGAAACACACAGACGCATACAGAGACATCACACACCAACACACACACAGACAACAACACACACAGATACACATAGACACATACAGAGACATCACACACACACACCAACACACACACAGACACATACAGAGACATCACACACCAACACACACACAGACACATACAGAGACATCACACACCAACACACACAGAGACATCACACACCAACACACACACAGACAACAACACACACAGACACCAACACAAACACACACCACAGACATCACACACAGACCTGTGTGTCCAGGATGTGGACTTGGAAGGGGGACCCCGGCACGTCAACACCGGCCCACCGCACGGATATGATGTACAGCCCGGTCTCTGTGGGGTCGTACCGGCACAGGATGGTACGGTCCTTCTGGCTGTCACGGTACATCTCTACCTGGAACGCTCCTGGCGGTACACAACAGCAAAACAACATACAGTTTAAAGCCAAAACAGCCCATCCATGGAATCGGGCAGCCATTGTCCGACACTGGCTGTCTGGCGCTGAAGAGAAAAATGTAAGGATAAAGAGTTTCGGCACGCGAGGAGAGAGGCAGAATGAGGCCACCCGGCTCGACTCGCTCCTTTTATATCCCGGCTGTGCCTTTAACTTCGGTATTCAGACACGGTAATACAACAACAACAACAACAACAACAACATACGGTATTTATACAGCGCTGAATTTTGATATAAATCAAATCAAAGCGCACACACAAGTTAGCATTCATAACGCATTCAAACAAAAATGCAATACAAAGCGAGCACACACGTTTGACATAAATGGTATACAGCAGAAACAGACCTAAAGGCAAGAGAGAGAGAAGAGAAAGAGAGTGGAGCCTCAATCACGAGGGAACAGGTGGGTTTTGAGGTTAAATTTGAAGGCTGAGAGGGTCGGTCGCTGACGGAGGGAAAGAGGAAGTTTGTTCCAGGAGGTCGGTCCTGAGACAGCAAAAGAGCGCCGACCAACAGTTGAAAGCTTATACCTAGGGATCTGGAGAGAAAGCGGGTCAGAAACTGAACGTAAAGTGCGAGCTGGCGAATAGATGGAAATATTGTCGCAGAGGTAAGATGGAGCAGCTTTATGGATAGATTTATAGCAAAGTGGGTTCAATTTATACTCAATTCTGTCTGCGACAGGAAGCCAGTGCAAAGAACGGAGAAGTGGGCTAACGTGATCGAACTTTTTCTTCCTAAGGACAAGACGAGCAGCTGTAATACCCCCCGTGGGGATACCGTACCGGGGGGTCTTTTGTATAAATAGTTCCCCCACCTTCTAAAAAGTCTGCTTGCAATTTCCTCTAATCTGTCACTCTCTTTGACTCTGCCTTTTCCCTTAGCTTGATGTCATCTACTATCTTTCTGCCTTTCCGGTTCATTCTCCTGCCGATACTCTATTAGGCCGGGTTCACATTAGACGCGCAAGTTCCGTACGGAAGACCCTAAATAAGCGGAAGAAAGAAGGATAAAAGTTTACGCATATAGTGGAAATTCGGACACGTGCGCAAATCTTTTCCCTTCTTTGTTTCACTTATTTATGGATTGCGCACGGGTTTCCGCATGGAATATCCGCTTATGTGTGTACACGGCCTTACCAAATAACACGCAACTGATGCACAACAAATTAAAAAGCAGCCTACCCTACACAACACAATTCAAACACTAACCCTCCCACCATGGGGATAACAGGGTGTCTTGCATAAATAGTTCCATGGGTGGTACTTCCAAAAATGAAAAATACTGAAAGGCCGGGGTCCACACACACACACTGGCGGGGTACAGGGGCAGCGCCCCGTTGGGGGGTTCAGGGGGGCAACAACGCCCCCCTGAAGCTGAAGCAAAAATGCAATTGCAGAGATCGTTTCCATAGCTCTCCTGCAATCTGGGAATGGGTGAGGAACAGATTACGATTTGACATCATAGTTCTGTTGGCAGACGACAGTTGACACTTTGTAAAGTGACTGTCTAAGTTGCTGAGACATGACAAGTCACATTACCTTTTTACAAGAAATACAAAAGATCTATGGTTAAAATCATATTTTCATGACTAAGATTTTTACTGACATTTCAGAAAAACAACTATAAAGTTATAAAGCCGTTCAAATAGAAGATAATAATTAGATCATAAGTGAAATACGATGTCAGTGGATCCAAACATGACTCTCAATTGAGTTTTTCTAAGCAACATTTTTAACATATTCATACGTTTAACATCATAAATATCATTTGGTGAATTGAAATATAGTTGTAACTTACCTTTCTGTGAAGTTTGTAGCTTTCATGACACAAAATTCATGCTGATAATGTTGAATTTAATTCAAATAATTATGTGTGAATATGACTCGTCCGTCATTTTTGTTGTTGTATTTTCACTTCCGGTGGTTGGAAGACCCAGATTCAAAATGCCCCCAACCACAGTTAACAGATCAACTTTTTTTTTTTGGACAAAATTTTAAAAATACGGAATTTCCGTCTCAGCAGAAAACGTAATTTACGGATTTCCGTTTATACGGAAGGTAGTAGCACCCATGTAGTTCCCCCACCTTCTGAAGGTTCCGTGTTTTTAACTTCCTCTAATCTGTCTCTTTGCTTGCTGTCATCTACTATGTTTCTGCCTAGCCGGTGTGCATTCTCCTGCTCTTTTAAAAAAAAAAACTTTCAACAATGAAGAAACAAGGTGATGCCTGCTGGATCCTGTTGGTAAACACTAACCTGGGTGGGTGGGAGGAAGAAGGATCCTAGGAGATTTTCCTCCAAGCCAAAGTCGGATCTGCTGGGGGGCCTATTTCTTAGTTAGGCGCATAACGGCAGCATGGTGATGCATCTGCGCTCATAGTTGACAGGAAACTGTCTGAGCGTTCGAAGAAGAAGAAAACCCACTGATGACCCCTCAGAACTGACCTTTGGGTCCCCTGATTCGGACGGTCAGCTGACCGGCGCCGGCTCCCCTGGTCTCCACGACGAAGCGGCTCTGGAAGGTTGCTAGGATACCGTGCTCCACGCCGGGCCCGCTGACCCTGACCTTGCTGGCGTCTGGGGGAGCCGACACTTTAAAGGCGAAGGGACTTCCTGCGAGAGGGAAGGACATGCACTAGTGTAGAGTGGCACAGTGGTAGCGCGTTCGCCTTGCGTCAAGGAAACCCGAGTTCAAACCTGGGTACAGGGGATTTTTCCTCTCACTCTGCACTAGGCCTGACAGACCCACCACGTCATGTATCAAAAGCACGTGTTTTCACGTGTTTTCCCTCGTAGCTGGTAAGAAATCTTCCTAGCATAAGAGTGAATGTACGTGACATGTGACGGGTCTTTAACGGTCTGAACGTGGAGTCTTTCGGATGAGACGATAAACTGAGGTCCTGTGTGCCCATGCACTTAGCACACGTTAAACCCAGTGGCAACGAAAAAGTTGTCATTTGGTCAAAATTTACCACCACCCTTTTCCTTCCTCATCAGTCACACAAAAATTGCATGCCCAAAAAAAAAAAAGGGGTGTCGCGCCTCTGGCTGCGACGCGCTCTCCAGGTGGGAGCAACCCAAATTTCACGCAGATGCCTCTGTGACTACAAAGTACCTAATACCTAATACTCTCACTTTACATTAGTCCTTAACGATCTGAACGTGCAGTCTTTCGGGTGAGACGATAAACTGAGGTCCCGTGCGCCCATTCTCTTAGCACACGTTAAACCAGTGGCGACGAAAAAGTTGTCATTTGTGATGGTGCATGGGAAAAACCTACATAAGTCTCTCAGAATGTTATTAGCAAAAGCCCAAAATAGTTCCACTGTAGTAACATTGAAGCACACACTCCACACTGACCTAGCACATGCTCAGACCCATATTTGATCTGCAGGACGTGTCTCCCTGACAACTGGGGTCGTGGTGGTTTTCACAATTAATGCCGAAAATACATATCTATATAATACAGGCATGAAAGTGGATGAAGATCAAAAAAGAGGAAAAAATTTCGTCCGAGAAATCCTTCCACCCGGATTTTCACCTCACGTCGGAAGTTTTGTTGAGCAGGGGGGGGGGGGGACATTCCAAAATTTTTTTTTTCCGACACAAACATCTCTCAAACTTCAAGGAATGAGATTCTTTTCAGCCCAGCAAAATCCTTCCACCCAGATTTTCGACTAAAATCCGATGTTTTGTTGGGGGGGGGGGGGGGGGGGGGGACAGAAACAGAACGTTCCAAATTTTTTTTTTTTAAACACGTTCTCGCCTACTAAATTTTATTCAGCAAGGAGGGGATCAGAATAATTCGTTGGCACAAATACCTTCCACACACATTTTCAGATATCATCGCTACTTTTGTTGAGCGGGAGCTACTCATTTCGCCTTCCTTCGCACAATTGAAGCGAGTGAGCTAAAGCAACTTCCGGTAAACCAGTTTCAGAATCCCGCCAAATAAAGACTTGTACATATAAGAATACGGCAAGATCGGTCCTTTACGCAGAATTTTTTTTTTTACATGGAAGTTTTGAAAAATTTACGCGGATTTTCCGCGAAACGCTGAATTCTTTCATGCCTGATGATAGTAACATTAAAGCACACTGACCTAGCACATGCTCCGCCCCATATTTGATCTGCAGAACGTGTCTCCCTGACTCCTGGGGTCGCACCAACAGGCGGAACGTTCCATCGTGGTGGTCCTCCAGTTCGCAGTGCGCCACCTTGGCAGGGCCCATGCAGTAGGCAGTTAGCTCCCCTGACAATGCATATCGTCGCACGGTTATGGCAAGTTACAACAGCGTGCGGTAGAACACACACGCACATCCACGATATCGAAAATCCTTGGACCAGTTCTGACGTCAAAATTAGACAAAGTGACAGGCTTTTGAACTCAACCCTTTCCAGGAATGGGAATTGTCAGAGACAAAAAACTCTGAAAAGCCCCCCAATTGAAGTATTTAGTAACAAAAACGAAGTATTTAGTAACAATTTCAATTTTTGTTTTGAGGAAACTTATCCTTAACTTGAAGTACTATCAAATAAGCTTGTATTATTAAAAAATCGGGACTTTACTGGTTTCGTACTGCCTCCGGGCATTGCCTCCAGTATTGTTCCCACCATATTTGTATTTACAAATGTCCCATATGTGTCTGGTTCAGACCGAGAGGACGTAAAACTCCATTTTCGCTCGCTTGCTTCGAGGAAATCCGCGAATTTGCGGACAATTCCCATGCCTGCCTTTCCTCGCCACTGTCGCCTCTTGGCACCACAATGATTTAACACCCATGTCACTGAAAGGCATCAAATGAGGGTCTGTTGTCCAGTGACCTTATGTATTAACCCTTTCATCGCCACTGTCGCCTCTTGGCACCACAATGATTTAACACCCATGTCACTGAAAGGCATCTAATGAGGGTCTGTTGTCCAGTGACCTTATGTTCTTCATTTTGGGAGGTAAGGACAGGCCCTATTTTATGCACGTCACAGAGGAATCACCAACATTGCAGACAGAATCTTTTCTCTACCCAGGTAAGTTTAATGGAAAGTTTTGGCTGAAAAATGACTGGCGTTGAAAGGGTTAAATTAAGGAATTTGTGTAACCATGACGTCACATCTCAAAACGAGACTTCATAGAAACAGACGACGCAGAAGTGAACAGCAACGCGCCTCAATCTCAAAGTAATTATTTGTTGGCAATCTTGTACTTTAAACACCCCCCCCCCCCCCCCTTATGCTTACGACCCTCAATCTGAAAGTCATTTTTGTGTTGGCAATCTTGTAATTAAAC
Organism: Phymorhynchus buccinoides; assembly: GCA_017654935.2. Classification (NCBI taxonomy): domain Eukaryota; kingdom Metazoa; phylum Mollusca; class Gastropoda; order Neogastropoda; family Raphitomidae; genus Phymorhynchus; species Phymorhynchus buccinoides. Next base: position 6,568,818 of record CM065708.1, on the reverse strand, counting down.
ACCCCCCTCATATTTACGACCCTCAATCTCATTATTTGTTGGCAATCTTGTACTTTAAACCCCCTTCTTATGTTCAGCTTGATCACGTTCAGATTTATGTATGTTTATGACTTCCAATATACTCAAAGAGTTTATGATCCAATTCAATTTTGCATCACAGTGCACACTTTTTATTTGTATTTGAGTCAGCTTTAACCCTTTCACTGCCAGCCATATTTCAGCCAAAAATTGCCATTAAATTTACCTGGGTAGAGAACAAAATCCATCTGCAGTATTGGGGATTGTTCTGTGACATATATGAAATAAGGTCTATCCTTACTTCCCAAAACTGAGACAATCGGGTCTTTGGATAATAGACCCCAATTTGATGCCTTTTAGTGACATGGGTGTTAAACCACTGTGGTGCTAAAATGCAACGTTGGTGGTAAAAGGGTTAAAAAGAAGAACCAACCAGGTCCGGCCTTGCGGGTGTCGATGCGAATGTCAAGGTCGCGTCCCAGCAGCCCCCCCTTCAGCCCGTCGCCGGACACCACCACCTTGTTGGGGTAGAACGCGCCGATGATGTTCACCTGGACACAAATACCTCTTGTTTGTTTGAATGTTCACTGAAAATATCCCAAGTTCTTGTGCCCCTTGTTTGTTTGAATGTTCACTGAAAATATCCCAAGTTTAGAGTGCGTTCGTGCCCCTTGTTTGTTTGAATGTTCACTGAAAATAGCCCAAGTTCTTGTGCCCCTTGATTGCTTTGAATGTTCACTGAAAATAGCCCAAGTTCTTGTGCCCCTTGTTTGTTTGAATGTTCACTAAAAATAGCCCAAGTTCTCGTGCCCCTTGATTGCTTTGAATGTTCACTGAAAATAGCCCAAGTTCTTGTGCCCCTTGATTGCTTTGAATGTTCACTGAAAATAGCCCAAGTTCTTGTGCCCCTTGTTTGTTTGAATGTTCACTGAAAATAGCCCAAGTTCTTGTGCCCCTTGTTTGTTTGAATGTTCACTGAAAATAGCCCAAGTTCTTGTGCCCCTTGTTTGTTTGAATGTTCACTGAAAATAGCCCAAGTTCTTGTGCCCCTTGTTTGTTTGAATGTTCACTGAAAATAGCCCAAGTTCTTGTGCCCCTTGTTTGTTTGAATGTTCACTGAAAATAGCCCAAGTTCTTGTGCCCCTTGATTGCTTTGAATGTTCACTGAAAATAGCCCAAGTTCTTGTGCCCCTTGTTTGTTTGAATGTTCACTGAAAATAGCTCAAGTTCTCGTGCCCCTTGATTGCTTTGAATGTTCACTGAAAATATCCCAAGTTCTTGTGCCCCTTGTTTGTTTGAATGTTCACTGAAAATAGCCCAAGTTCTTGTGCCCCTTGTTTGTTTGAATGTTCACTGAAAATAGCCCAAGTTCTTGTGCCCCTTGTTTGTTTGAATGTTCACTGAAAATAGCTCAAGTTCTTGTGCCCCTTGTTTGCTTGAATGTTCACTGAAAATAGCCCAAGTTCTTGTGCCCCTTGTTTGTTTGAATGTTCACTGAAAATAGCTCAAGTTCTTGTGCCCCTTGTTTGCTTGAATGTTCACTGAAAATAGCCCAAGTTCTTGTGCCCCTTGTTTGTTTGAATGTTCACTGAAAATAGCCCAAGTTCTTGTGCCCCTTGTTTGTTTGAATGTTCACTGAAAATAGCCCAAGTTCTTGTGCCCCTTGTTTGCTTTGAATGTTCACTGAAAATAGCCCAAGTTCTTGTGCCCCTTGTTTGTTTGAATGTTCACTGAAAATAGCCCAAGTTTAGAGTGCGCTCGTGCCCCTTGTTTGTTTGAATGTTCACTGAAAATAGCCCAAGTTCTTGTGCCCCTTGTTTGCTTTGAATGTTCACTGAAAATAGCCCAGGTTTAGAGTGCGCTAGTGCCCCTTGTTTGTTCTGAATGTTCACTGAAAATAGCCCAAGCTTACAGAAACCCCCCAGAGAAATCTAACATATTCATGGATGAAAGTAGTTCGGGCATGCTCCTGAAATCAGGATTGAAAACGTTTCATAGAAAGAGTCTTCAGGATTGGTAATCTTGTCGTCCGGATTCACGGTCTTATGAACTCAAACATTTCTGCCAATACTGATGGCAGATTATAACAAGATGATAGATATATGCAATGGTTAACCTAGCTCGCCAATTTGACCGCCAGGTGGCATAACGCTCGAGTGGGGCTAATCCTCTCTATATTCTTAGTTGGGGATAAAGAGAGAGAGAGAGAGAGAGAGAGAGAGAGAGAGAGAGAGAGAGAGAGGGAGCTCTCTCACTACACCCAACTAAGAATATGATTATCACACGCTAAGCCCCTACTAGTTTGACTGCCCCCTGGTGGTAAAATGCGTGTCCTAAGTTGCTCATTCTAACAGACCTGTTTACCCCAAATCTTCACTGTCAGTAATCCCAAACTCTGAAAACAGTAGTTTTTTTGCTGTCCGAGAAATCCTTTCACCAGAATTTTCGCTGCCATCAAAACTTTTGTTGAGCGGGTGTGTGTATGTGTGTGTGTTACACGCATGCTGCAACTTCCCATCCAAACCCAACTTCGACAACTGCCAAAATTTTGCACTTCGTACTAGAAAAATGGCGGCATGGAAAAATAAACCGGAAGTATTCATTCAAGGGACATCACTCGAAGAGATACCTTTCATAGCAGACGACAGAGTAGCGAGTACGGCTCGAACGCCATGCCTTCTTTTGATTTCTTCTTCTTCTTCTTTTTTCGCACTCGTTCAGCGGAAATGCAGATCTTTTTGTTGCTGACCGTAATAGCGTAATCGGATATCGGAGGTCTCAAAACGTAATAATTACGGACAAATCCGTAGGGAAAACAGGTCTGTTCTAACATCACACCCATCCTGTACACAAACACACATATTGGAAATTATTTTTAACCCTCTGAGATCCCCAAGCTCTGGAAGCCTCCAAAACCTGGTCGTTGTCTAGTTCCGGTAACGCCCGATAGCGCTCGCTGAACAGCAGGTCTAGTAGTGTCACTTTCACTTTATCCCTACCCACAATGCAATATACTAAGTTAGTGCTTCCTTTTCCTGACTCTCAATGGTCCGTTTTTGGTTCTTACAGCAAGGGAAAGCACCCACTAGTCTTTTTGAACGGATTTTTCGAAGTGACCCCAAATTTTTTCCTTCTTTCCACGTGACGTGCGCAGTATTCACTCGGCGCGATGCTCGGAGCGCCATTACGGATTTGTTTTATTCCAATTCATGGTTTGTTGTGTGACAGTGTGTTAGCTTTGGAATAATAATATCATCATTGCTATTCAATATGCATCTTTCAGAAATGAAATGTGAGTTAGACTTTATTCTGGGTGATTTTTTTAATGAAAAGATTTGGTGTGACGTTCGGAGTTAATGCCCTTGTCTCTGGGGACTGGGATCGATTCTCGTTTCGAATGGTCGGGAGTCATTGGGTTAAAGTGGACACCACTTCCAGCTGGAGCCATTCACCCTAGCTGTTGCGTTTGTACCATAAGTGCTTCGGCTGTTGGGATGATCCATGGATCCCGCCCCTTGTTATAACTTTTCACCGAATAGCCAAGCTTAGAGAAAAACAGAGCTATTTTATCGTTATCTGACCTTGTAAGGTGAGCCCCGAAGCTGTCGTCCGTTCCAGCAGATGTGCAGGAGGTATGCGCCGGGAACCACAGGGATGTAGGTGCACCGGAACTTGCCCCCGCCCAGCGGCGTCACAAACACGCTCACCTCCGCCCGCACCCCAGTCAGCTGGACCTCCGGCTCACCTGAAAACCCACGTGCGGGCGAACATGAAAACTCCCCCCCTGCGATCGCTTAGCCCAGTGTTGATTCTAGACTTTTAGAAAAGGGGGTCCAAGGACCCCTAAAGGATAAAAAAAGAGGGTCCTAGGGACTCTTCATGGTCAAAAAATGGGGTCCCAGAAGACAAACACATCGCCGTCGGCAATCTCAAGTTCGTCGTCATTTGGAATTGCATTGGATGTTGGTCCCGAATCTTCCGTTACTGCAGCCGTATCTTCATTCACAATAGATGTTTGGCCAGATTCTTCCGAGTCGGACACTTTAGGTGTTTTGGACGACTTGAAGGCAAAATCAAACAGTGTTGACGTTCGCTTCATGATTGCCACTCTACTCCATCTTCACACTCGGACGCGCTACGCTCAACTCAACTCGTGATTGGCTAAACTAAAGCATTGACGTCCAATGGCGCGAAAGAGAATGACTCATTTCCGGCTTACTGGCTATACGCAAAGTAGCAGTGCAATTTTGTAATGTCGCATTGGTGGGTTTTTTCTAGCGTCACAGGGGACGCACTGGCTTTTTATTTAGGCGTCATCACCGTAAATTCCGCGCGATTTCGGCCAGGACGCGCTCTAGAATCAACACTGCTTAGCCCTTTCACCACCAGCCACATTTCAGCCAAAAAGTTCCCTTAACCCTTTCACCGCCAATGTCGCATTTATGCACCACAATGGTTTAACGCCCATATCACTAAAAGGCATCAAATCGGGGCCTGTTATCCGAAGGCCGTATTTTCTTTATTGTGGGAGGTAAGGATAGACCTAATGTTAAACATGTCATAGAGGAATTCACAATATTACAGATATTTGTTTCTCTCTACCTGGTTAGGTTTAATGGTATTTTTTGGCTGAAAAATGGCTGGTGGCGAAAGGGTTAACATTTACTTGGGTAGAGAGAAAACAAGCGCGAAATCGCAATAGTTTGTGGCACGCGGTCTATTTTTGCCACTCCAATTATGAGTCACCTCCCCTGGCTTTTCAATAATTTTAATCTGTAAACCAGAATGTTATCTCTGCACCATTTCGTAACTTTTTATATCTTTTGGAAAACATTTAAAACTATGTATCCTACTTATACTCATCAAAAGAAGCACCGCATACTCGTCGTGTCTGTTGTAGTGTCTGTATTACGTATGTTTATTATTTTGTACGCTTTTAAAATACATCATTTTAAAGAGCGGCCTCAATTTGAAGTGTAGCCTCGATTTGAAGTGCGACAATTTTGTCAAAATGTGCGACAATTTTGGACCGACCGACAGACAGACAGACCGACCGACCGACAAAGTGAGTTATAGGTTTGTGGCTTGAGCCACAAACAAAGACTGTCTGCAGTATTGGGGATTCTTCTGTGACAGATACAGTGGAACCTCCCTTATAAGACCTCCCATTATAAGACTCCCTCCCACATAAGACCCACTTCTCTGAGACATTGCCCTTCTTTGTAAGTATTAAAATTACCTCTCTTATAAGACCCCTCCCTTATAAGACCTCATTTTGGATGATTTTTGAAGGTCTTATAAGGGAGGTTCCACTGTACTTTGTTTGACTTTGACTCTTATGTTTGCTAGTGTTCATTTCACCCTTCGTCTATCCTTACTTCCCAAGACTGAGACAATAGGGTCTTTGGTTAACTCTTCTACTGCCGTCGGCGGGTAAACTCGCCGAGTCAGACTTTACTGTTGCAAGCCGTGGGCGAGTTTGACCGCCAGCAACCTTGGGAAACCCGGTGTCCCCCTTTGCGCTATTTATATCAAGTGACATCACATCCTTTACTTCCGTGACATGCGCAGTTCGCTCAGGGAAAGCACAACCTTCCGCCATCTTCATTTGTAGGCTACATTTTGTAATTTTCAATCGATTTTCGTCGCGTTTTCGACGATGGAAACTGACAACTTTTGGCGTGAACCTCTACAAGACGGCGATAGTGCCGACGAAGCATTTACTGTGGAAAAAGTGGCAGAATCTGAACTTAGGCGAATCAAAAAGAGCATCGAAAGTGTTGAAACGATCTTGGGTTTGCAGCAGCAGATCGACACAGGTAAATTTAGTGATGATTCGAGCGAGTATTTTTTTTAATGAATTTTTAAAGTGAGTGTGTGCGAAAATCAGTGCAGCGGCAAAAATTACTTGGTGCGCAACGGTAAACAGTCTAAGTAATACTTGGTAGTAGAAGAGTTAAATCACTGTGGTGCTAAAATGCGACTTTGGCGGTGAAAGAGTTAAACTCAGATCATCAATATATTATGGGTTATTACTCTGTAACTCTTCTAACGCTATTATTAAAACATTTTGACGTTCATTGCTTGCCCGTTACATCTCAACTGACAAGAGGAACTTTTTTTAAATTTTCGAGGGCGCATACATTGTCTTAACGGTCGAAACAGTGACAACAGCTCTAAAAACAAACACATGGCAGGGTGCTTGGCCGGTCAGCAGTGAATGTCTTTGCGTTTGGTGGGTATGTAGGGAGATGTCTTGGGTGAATGTATTCGTCCATAGTGTGCCAGAACTCAGCCTCCTCCCTCACAATGGCTTCTTTCAAGCCGTGGCCCGTCAGTATGACCTTGTTCCCGCTCTCTCTCTCTCCCTCCCCCTCCTCTCTCTGTCCCATTCCCCCCCCTCTCTCCCTCCCTCCCTCTCCTGAGTCCCACCCCCCCCTCTCTCTCTCTCTCCTCCCTCTCTCTCTCTCTGTCCCATCTACCCCCCTCTCTCTCTCTTGCTCTCTCTCCCCCTCTTTCCAACTTCCCTGCCCCAGCCTGCGAAGCGTCAATCATAAACTCTGTCTCTCTGACGATGGCTTCTTTCAGGCGACGACTTATCAGTATGACCTTGCTCTCTCTCTCCTTCTCTCTCTCTCTCTCACTCTCCCCCGTATATCTCTCACTCACTCCCTCTCTTTCTCTCTCTCCAACTAACCTGATCCAGCCTGCGAAGCGTCAATCATAAACTCTGTCTCTCTGACGATGGCTTCTTTCAGGCGACGACTTATCAGTATGACCTTGCTCTCTCTCTCCTTCTCTCTCTCTCTCTCACTCTCCCCCGTATATCTCTCACTCACTCCCTCTCTTTCTCTCTCTCCAACTAACCTGATCCAGCCTGCGAAGCGTCAATCATAAACTCTGTCTCTCTGACGATGGCTTCTTTCAGGCGACGACTTATCAGTATGACCTTGCTCTCTCTCTCCTTCTCTCTCTCTCTCTCTCACTCTCCCCCGTATATCTCTCACTCACTCCCTCTCTTTCTCTCTCTCCAACTAACCTGATCCAGCCTGCGAAGCGTCAATCATAAACTCGGCCTCCTCCCTCACAATGGCCTCCTTCAGGCCGCGGCCCGTCAGTATGACCTTGCTGGGGTCAAGGACGCCGCTGGTGGCATAACCCTGGAAGGGGGAGTTGACCAGGGGTGTGTCCGACCAGTAGACGTACACCGAGTGGATGCCTGCGGACAAACGCAGGTACCGTAAAATGCGCAGGTACTGTAAAATGCGCAGGTACCGTAAAATGCGCAGGTACCGTAAAATGCGCAGGTACCGTAAAATGCGCAGGTACCATCAAATGCGCAGGTACTGTAAAATGCGCAGGTACCGTAAAATGCACGTGGTGACAGCAGGGTCCTGTTTACCCCAAACTTTCACTGTCAGTAATCCAAGCTCTGAAATCAGTAATTTCAGGCATCTGTCAGTAATTTTGCTGGATGAGAAAACCTTCCACAAATATTTGTTGAGGGGGGTGGGGGTGCGATATTCACACGACGACGCTTACATGTGTTGTTTTTTCGCCATTTACTTGCGATCACAACCTACGAAAATGGCGGCCTGGGTTTGTAAACAAGGTAGCGCGGACCGACCGGAAGAAACGATTCAAGGGACATCACTAGCTTTGATAGCTGACGATAATGCCAAGTACCGTTCAAACAATATGCTTTCTAATTCTATCGATTTCTTCTCTTCTTTTTTTTCAATCGTTCTGCATAAATGCACATTTTTTGTTGTTGCTGACCGTAATAGCATAATCGGAGATCTCAAAACGTAATAATTACGGGCAAATCCGTAAGGAAAAACAGGTCTGTGACAGCCCTGACATGGCCTTAGTTCATATTAAGCGTAGTTCCTTCTCAGAGTCAATCAAAACTAAAAGGAAAAGAACGAGGAAAGGAAAGAAAACATACTTGGGAAATGTTCGGCCAGCTTACTGCTGGCCTTCGTCAACCCACACTGGGTCAGAAGTCTGGGGGCTGTTGGTGTCACCCCTTGAGT
>CM065708.1:6514371-6560264 GCA_017654935.2 Phymorhynchus buccinoides | reverse complement strand
TACCAGACACAAGCAGAGGAAGAAGAGAAAAATAGACAACAACAGCAGAAGAAAACAGAGCTATAATACAAAAAGCGACAGCTCATCCTTATCTTCACCCCCTTCAATCATACCATCCCCCCCCCCCCCCCATACTCTCAACCTAATTCTCTACATCATTAGACTAGTACGCTCACCCACTCACAACGCATTACTCTCGACCTACTATACCACTAACGCATCACTCTTCTTAACCTCTCTCCCGCCCCCTCTCCCTCTTCTCCACACCCTTCTGTCTCCTCCCCCCCCTCCTCCCTCTTCCTCCCCCCCCCTCCCGTTACCCCCTTCCCCCTGCTCTCCTAGCTCCCACTCTCCCCCTCCCACCCCCCCTCCTCCCCCATCCTTCCCCCCCCCTCCCTTCCCTTTTTTTTTCTCCCCCCTCCCCTCCCCTCCCTGCCCTCCCCTTATCTCCTCCGTCTTCCTCTCCGTCCCCCGAGGACCCTCCACGGCTCCGCCCCATTCCTGCCTCCTTCCTCCTTTCTTCTTCTCCCCCCCCTTCGTGTGGAGTTACATGAGCGCCAATCAGTGCTGGAGCGCGGTGGGCGTATGTTGGACCTCAGCCTGGTGCCTGATAAATATTTATTTAATTATTTATACTTTTTACCCCCCTGTTTTCTTAATTTCCAGGCAGCCCCTTTCGTTGTCGGAGGTTTCTGGAACGCCAATCAGATTGGCGCTGGGCGAGGGCTTAGCCTGTGCATACGGTCGGCCAGACGGAGTTTGCCGTTGGACACCACTGCGCCGAACTCCGGGAAGCTGACCGCCGCAGTGACCTCCCCTGACGCCCGCCCCTGCCGCCCCATCTCCGCGACAATGCAACGGGACCCATACCACCGTTGATGGGTGCCCAGGATTGTCGGTCAGTGTAACTGGGGGGTTTAAATGTTTGCCTCTCTCATTCACTCTCCCTCCCGCCATCTCCTCCTCCTCCTCTCTACTCTCTCCCCCTCTCCATCCCTCCTAATCCTCTAACTCCATCCCCTCCTCTCTCCCTCCTCTCTCTCCTCCTCTCCCTCCCCCCTTCTCCCTCCCTCCTCCTACTACTATCCCTCCTCTACTCCCTCTCTCCTGTCTGTCTCCTCCCCTATCCCTCCATCCATCCTCTCTCTCTCTCTTTCCCGCTACTCCCCTCTCTCCCTCTCCCTCCTCTCTCCACGCATTCCTCTCTCCCCCTCTCTCTTTCCCTCTCCCTCCCTCCCTCCTCTCTCCCCCTCTCCTCGCTCTCTCTCTCTCTCATACAGATTATTACGGAAAAACTTATTTTATTGAGCAGTATCAACAACATATTTAGTAGAAAATAGTCTCAATAAACACTTAGTATCGCAGGGAATAGCAAAGTTTTGCCCATTGAGTGAAAGAAGTGAAGGCAGTCCGTACACGGTTTGGTTCCGGCCTATAGATTGCCCACGGCTCTTAAATCTTATAACAAATGAGGCTTTCAAATTAAACTGCTTCTTCGTGTTTGCCAAGGGCGATAATTTTATGTAGGGGCGTTCACGTGCAGGACCTACTGTGCACTTGGAGAGGAGCAGAGAGAGAGAGGAGAGGAGAGAGAAAGAGAGAGAGAGAAAGAGAGCGAGAGGAGGGAGAGAGAGAGAGAGAGAGACATGAGCTAGAGAGGAGAAGTAGGAACCTAGAAACAACTGGATGCTTAAGCTGGCAGGCTTTAGGTGCTACGTGCAAGCGCCACCTAGTGACGAATCAGGGGGACGATCATCAGTATATTAAGCATCATTATGAGTATATCTATACTGTTGTATTATTATCTTCTAGGTGATCATTCGATAATGGTGACGTTATGCTGGGGCCCATTAGCGGGCAGTCCTTACACGGTTTACAGGCCTATGATGCCTCCCTGTCTCCCAACCCCCATAGGACAAGGCTTAGAAAAATTAAAAAAGGGGAGGAAACCCATGTCCTTTACACGTGGAGTAGCTGTGTGGTTGTGAGTTGCGTGGTGAGTGGAGGTGTGGGTGAATTAGTTGTGTGTGTGTGTGTGTGTGTGGTGTGCGTGCGTGCGGCGTGCGTGCGAGTGTGTGAGTGTGAGTTGGGTGTGTGAAAGTGTGTGTGTGTGTGTGTGAGTGTGTGTGTGTGTTGTGTGGTGGGTGTGCCGTTGCACGTGCGTTGCTGTGCGTGCGTGCGGCGTGTGTGGTGTGTGTGTGTGTGTGAGGTGTGGTGTTGAGGTGTGGTGTGGGTGTGTGAGTGTGGTGTGTGTGTGAGTGTGTGGCGTCGTGTGTGTGTGGTGGTTTGAGGTGAGTGTGGGTGGTGAGTGAGTGTGTGTTGTATGAGAGAGGAGTGTGTGGTTCGATTGGACGTGAGTGGTGTGTTGTGTGAGGTATGTTGTGGTTGTTGAGTGTGTGTGTGTATGTGTTGTGTGTGAGAGTGTTTGTGTGTGAGTGTGATTGTGTGTGATGCCACATTTCGTACAGTGGCATGGAGGGTTGGTTAGTGTTTTGTGTTATAATGTTCATATATGTGTGAGTGAGGGGTTTTGTGTCAGTGTTGTTGGGTGTGTGTAAGTGAGTGTAGTGAGTTGGAGGTCATATTGGTGTGTGTGTAAGTGAGTGAGTGAGTGAGTGTTGTTTTGTACTGTCTATTGTTAATTAAACAAATATTAAATTTGATTATTAAGCGAAAACAAAAGAAAAAACAAACCCAACATTACTCCTTGACAACGCACAATCTTCATTTCACGCACAATTTTTTGCTTTCCGCCGTTGTCATTTCCAAGATGGCGTACGCGGAGATGCGCATGGATCGAGTTGGCGAAACCCAAAATGTTAAAGAAAGAAAAAGTACGTGAATCATTGGAGGAAGGACTGCCTGAAGAAATGTAGTGGTGGCTGAAAGAGTTGCGATGTTTATTCGGAAAAGAGGACAAAGACAAAACAGTTTGAAGTTTTGTGAACTTTCGAAAAGTAGTTCAGTTGGAAGAGAAGTAGGTGTGAAATAGTGGAAAAGAGTACTTGCCCCACCCCCCCTAGAGTGTGTATAATATTAGTTTTGTCATTCCTTTATTATATGCTTGCTGGTTTACATTTATTATTGTAAGGTGTAGGGGCATTTTTTAAGATTAGGCGCTATAAATGCTTATATTATTATATTATTATCCTTAGCCAAAATTATCCAGTAAACTTAAATATGTAAAGAAAAGATTTTGTCTGAAATATTGGGGATCCGTTACTACATGTTAAAAACAAGGCCTTCCTTAACACCCAAAATCAAAGAAGCAAAAATAATTGAATAACAAGACCCTGCATTCAAGGTTTTTAAAGGACAGGATAAATAATTGTTGGGGCAAAAATGCGACGTTGGCGGCCGAAAGGGTTAATGATTTTTGGCCTGAAAAATGTGGCGCAGAACGGTTTTATCCTCCCCGGTTTGATGGCAATATCCCGGGAATTGCAAACAGTTATGGGTCAAAAATAATAATAATTCCGTGTGAACGCTGAAAATCCGAGGGAATTTCGAAAAAAAAGTCTATTAATTGTTCAGTTGTATGAAAAGGACGCAAGGGTTGTAGTTTGAGCCAAGCAATGTCGTCAGGCCAATTAAACCACAGGCGGCAAGGCCAGAAATTCTCGACAAACGACAGCAGTGATAGGGGATGAAAACAAGCCAAAAATGAAGCAAGAAGTTTTTTTCAAAAGATTTCAAAGGCCAGGAATTAACAGTTCGCGTTTTTGGGAGACGAGCAGGCACACTGCAAGTGACTGCAACGTGGAATTCAAAAGTTTCGCATGGCGGGCATAAGCGACATTGCGATGGATTTTTTGTCCTCTCAAATTCCGGGTTTTCTGTGGCCAAATTACCAGGTTCATTATAAGGGTAAACAGGTTCTGCTGGGCGAAAGGTGTTATAATTAACATTTACTTTCTCGCAGTGATTCCAGACAAGGCAGGAGACGGAAACCCTTGAGATACACGTGACGTCAGACGGAGAGAGCGTCCCAACTACGTGCGTCAGGAGAGAGCGGGACGCCGTTCAGAGTGACCTTAACCCCCAGCGACGACACGACACAAGTACAGGACGCCATCTGGTTGAAGACGTGACCAAATTTGCTGTGTGAAAAAGAGCCAACATAGGTTTTTGGTATTTGATGTGGTTATCCCCCGGAGTCCATACAAACAAAACAGAACAAAGTAGAAAAGAATACCTTTTTTTAACTTTTGTTGTTGTTTGGTTTGTAGACTCTGAGTAAGAAACCACATGAAACTATGAACAAACAGACGTCTGAAGGTAATTCTACTCAATAGTTTTTTGCTTCTTTATTTACAGAGAGTGTGGGGGGTAAGAAAACAACACATTCTTCGCCGCTAACAGGCGAAAGGACTGCTGCATCTAGCCACACGGCATGCTGTTCTGCCACATGTGTCTTCATAAAGTTTGCCCACTTCTAGCCATTACCCTTTCCTTTTTCATGCCTGCTTTCACCTGAGCCAGCACCACTGCTGTTCAATTTTAAACTCGCTACCTATATGCCACCAGAGAAGGAAGAGAGAGAGGAGAGAGTTCCAGGCAGTAAGGGAGAGTAACTAAATAGGTCAGAAAGGCCTTGAAGCAGCAGGAGAAAAAAAAAAGGTGAGAGTCTATTTTGGCAGCATCGCTGCGCTGGGGAAAAATGGGAAAGCTTAGGGCCTAGGCAGTGAAATCTGGGGTCAACGTTCTGAGCTGAGAATGTGAGCTATGTGAGCAAGGGCTGCCTACCGTCCCCCTAAGGGTCTTTGTCCCTGGAAACAAGTTGAAAATGGACACCCCTGGTCCCTGAAATCCACTCTGTCTGTTTTAGCGTCCCGGCAAAACTGAGTGGAAATCAAAAAATTATTGGAGAGCAGTCGTCTCTTGCATATACACTAGCGACCAAAAGTTAAGGCCCAGAAAAGGACCAAATCATCCGAAAACTTCCCCACCATGTCAAAGCTTCTTATGCATTCATTTAAACATATCCATTTACCATACATGTTTTGGGGGTTCGTTGCGTCGTTTTGTTCCAGGTTCAAACGTTGACCTTCAACGGGGAATCATCCCAGGCAGCACAGTTCACCTGCGTCGTCATGGACACCAGCAGCCTCACTCTGAGCGGGACGGTTACTGCGGTGAGGGGTACGACCAGCGTCAACGCTTTTCCACGTAGACCCAAGAGGGCAGTGGGGAGTTCAACCTGCGAGCTGGGTTGTGTGTAAGTCGATGCAAAAAACCTTAAAGTAATTGCTCCAATAGAGGACACCGGGGTTTCTAGTCATCTGCGGTCAAACCCGCCCGTGGCTCGCAAACGCGTAATATAGGTAAATCGGCGGGTCAACCCACGACGGTAGTAGAAGAGTTAAAAGCTAATTAATTCTTACCAAATAAGTCTATTTTTAGCATGAATTAAAACACTCTGTCAATGTCATAAATCTAAGATGTTACGCAATTTCCAATTACTTAACGTCATTCACGTAATAAATCGTTTCTTGTGAAGGCTGATTATGAATCAGTGTATTGTAATTATGATGTGGATTGCAATGGAAAACCAAATGGTTAATGTCTCATAAAATAACATTGTATTGGCAACTTATATAAAGTTGCCCATTCTCGCTCCCAATCCTCTGGTTCTTGACTTGTGACAAAAAAAAGTTTGGTGGAGCAAGAGACAAAAAAGAATATTGTAGAGAAAGAAAGTAGAAAAACTCTTAACTCTTTCTTACCGCCGTAAACTTGCCCGAGTCAGACTTACTTTGCAAGCGTGGGCGCTTTGACCGCCAGCACCCTTGGGAAAACCGGTTGTCCCCCTTTACGCTATTTATATCAAGTTGACATCACACCTTTACTTCTCTTGACATGCGCAGTTCGTTCCGGGAAAGCCACAACCTCCGCCATTTACATTTGTCGCTAGCTTTGTCATTTTCAAATCGATTTTCCATCGCGTTTCGGACGATGGAAAACTGAACAATTTTTGGTGTGAACCTCTACAAGATAGCGACAGTTGCCGACGAAGGCATGTACCTGGAAACAAAATGCAGAATTGAAACTTAGGCGAATCGAAAAAGAGCATCGAAAGGTGAAACGAATAACTGGGTTTGCAGCAGCAGGATCGGACACAGGTAAATTAGTGCTGATTCGAGCGAGTCTGTTAAAAAATATTATTAAAGTGAGTGTGTGCGAAAAATCAGTGCAACAGCAAAAATTACTTGGGCACCGGAACGGTAAAAACAATCTAAGTAAACTGTAGAGAAGAGTTAAAAGAGTAATTAAGGTATTCTTGACAGTTTGTACTTTTTAAAAAAACCTGGAGAGAGCGAAGAGATGGCCCAAGACCTTGATTTCACAGCATCCAGGGCAAGCAGGCCCCCGGCGTAGGTTGGCGAACCCAGACCGGCACAGCTCCTGCCTTCATTTGCCACTACTTTAATCCCCTCGTTCCCTAATTAACCATTTCGCTGCCAGCCCATTTTTCAGCAAAATATCCATCTAAAACTTAACTGGGTAGAGGACATTTTGTTTGTTTGCGGACATTGTCAATTTCCTCCGTGAACGTATATAACAAGGGCTATTCCCTACCTCCCAAATGAAAGAAGAAAAATAGGGTCTTCGGATAACAGGCCCTGGTTGATGCCTTTCTAGTGACATGGGTGTAAGCCATGTGGTGATATATGCGACATTGGCGGTGTGAAAGGATTAATTAAAGGGTAAGGAAAAAATGGATCTTGCAATATGGGAAAAGCCTCTGTAACATGTATAACATGGAAGCTATTCCTACTTCTCAAAATTAAGAAAATCCAGCGTCTTCGGATAAACATGCCCTGGTTGATGCCTTTAGTTTGACATGGTTGTAAAAGCCATTGTGGTGCATAAATGCGACGTGGCAGGGGAAAGGTTAATGTGTCTGTTGTGCTTCGACAGTCCGGATGGTCACGACGTCCTGTGCGGATCACCCCACCCCCAAGTCTGTGTTAACAGAGTGGACTACCCACCTGTAGGATGGGGTAGGTAAACACGGAGAATAATAATAATTAATAATAGTGAATCTTTTATATAGCGCAATTCCTCCACCAAATTTAGAGGCTCGAGGCGCTTTTTAACAACAACAAAAAGTAAAAGCAAGAAATTCAACAAAAACCAAATAATCCTCACACACATGTAGGCTAATATACATCCCCACCATACACACATACCACAAACGTTTACACACACCGCACCAATTAAACCACCACCACCACCACACCACCCGAGAAACACACAATAGAATCTAGAAGGGTGTTTATCTCTTCTTTCTTCGTTTGCTCAAACAGTTTCCTGTCATTGAGCTAGAATGCATCCCCCTGTGGGATGCTGGGGGGGGGGTGGTGGGGGGGGGGTGCTTTGTACAAATAATTCCCCACTTCTGGTAGTTCTGTGCTGTAACTTCCTCTTATTCTGTCGTTCTACTTTGACTACTGCCTTTCCTTTGCTTACATTTCATCTGACTATCTTTCTATACTCACTGGGCCATTCTCCTGCCTTTTTCTATAAATTATTACAAAGAGTCTTCAGCCGAAGCGTTTTATTTTATTTTCAACAACTAAACCAACTACAAATGTCCCATATGTGCCCCCCCCCCCATTGCCCGGGCCGAGAGGTACGTAAAAAAAACACATATTTCATTCATTCAGCCGAAGGTCGGACTACTGGAATAACTTATTTCTTAGTTAGCGCATAAACGGCAGCCATGAGCATGACGTCATATGACAGGAACTGTCTCCGAGCGAATGAAGAAGGAAAAAACGTAGATGCGTCAGCTGCGTTATGCGCCTAAGAAACAGTTAGGCACAGCAGTCCGACTTTGGCTGAAAGAAAAATCTGTTAAGAATTTTAGAAGAAAAAAAAAAGCGCAGGCGAAATGGATGGACCAGTGAGATAGAAAAAGGATAGCAGATGGACAGCAAGCAAAAGGGAAAAGGCAGAGTTCAAAGAGAGCAAACAGATCAGAGGAATTATAAGCACAGAACTTATACGAAGGTGGGGAACTATTTGTACGATAAGGTCATACAGGAGCGCCAGTGCGCTTACATGATAACACTAACAAAAACATTAAAGGGCAAAACAATAAAGCATACAATGTGAGTACCGTGTGCTTCAGTGTATGTGAGTTACCTGGTGTTTTCAGGTGATGTGAGTTACTCGGTGTGTGTCAGGTGTATGTGAGACCTGTGTGTTGTCAGGTGTATGTGAGGTTACCTGTGTGTTGTCAGGTGTGTATGTGAGTTACCTGGTGTGGGAAGGTGATGTTGAGTACCTGTGTGTTGTCAGGGTGATGTGACTTACCTGTGTGTTGTCAGGTGTATGTGGAGTTACCTCAGGGGGTTGTCAGGGGTAATGTGAGTACCGGGTGCTGTCAGGTGATGTGAGTTACCTGTGTGTGGTCAGGCGTATGGAGTTAACCTTGTGTGTTGTCATGTGTATGTGAGTTACCTGTGTGTGTCAGGTGTATGGATTTACTGTGTTGTCAGTGGATGTGAGTACCTGGTTGTCAGGGTGTATGTGGAGTTACCTGTTGTGTGTCAGGTGTATGTGAGTACTGTGTGTGTAGGTGTATGTGAGTACCTGTGTGTTGGACAGGTTGTCATGGAGTACCGTGTTGTACAGGGTATCGTGCTGAGTTACTGTGGTGCAGGGTATGGAGTTACCTGTGTGTTGTCAGGTGTATGTGAGTTACCTGTGTTGTCAGGTGTTTATGTGAGCTTACCTGCGTGTTGTCAGGTTGTATGTAAGTTACCTGTGTGTTGTAGTGTTGTGAGGGACCTGTGTTGTAGGTGTATGTGAGTACGGTGGCGCAGGTGTTATGAGTTACCTGTGTGTTGTAAGGTGTATGTGAGGGTACTGTGGTAGTCAGGTGATGTGAGTTCACCTGTGTTTTCAGGGTATGTGGAGTTACCTGTGTTGGTAGGTGTATGTGGGTTACATGTGGCGTCAGGTGGTATGTGAGTTCCCTGTGTTGTTGTCCGGTGTATGTGAGTTACCTGTGTGCGTCAGGTGTATCGTGAGTACCTTGTGTGTTGTCAGGTGTATGTGTAGACTGTGTGGTTGTCAGGTGTAGTGAGTTACAGTGTGTTGTCAGGTTGTATCGTTGAGTTACCTGCCTGGGTGCAGGTGTATGTGAGTTTTACCTGCTTGTTGTAAGGTGTATGTGAGTACTGTGTGATTGTCAGGTGTAGGTTGAGTCCCTGGGTGCTTGTCAGTGTATCGGAGTACCTGGGTTGTCAGGTGTATGTGAGGTACCTGTGTGTTGTCAGGTGTATTGTGAGTTACCGGTGTGGTTGTCAGGTAGTGAGTACCTGGTGTTGTCAGGGTTGTATGTATGGGAGGTTACCTGTGGTGTGTCCGGTGTATGGAGTAGTTACCTGTGTGTTTGTCAAGTGTAGGAGTTCCTGTGTTGTTGTCAGGGTGTACGTGAGTTACCTGTGGGTGTCAGTGTATGTGAGTTACCTGTGTGTGTCAGGTGTAGTGAGTTACCTGTGTGTTGTCAGGTGTATGTGAGGTTACCTGTGTGTCAGGTTTATGTGAGTACCTGTGGGTTGTCAGGTGTCTGTGAGTTACCTGTTGTGTTGTTCAGGTGTTCAACAGGTGTGTGTGTACAATAAGGCATACAATGTGAGGTACCTGTGGGCTGTCAGTGTATGTGAGTTCCTGGGTGTGTCCGGTGTATTGTGAGTTACCTGTGTTGTCAGGTGTTATGTATTTACTTCCAGGTGTTTATGTACAATAATCATACAATGTGCAGTACCCATGTGTGCTGTCAAGGTGAACCAGGTGTCGTGGAGATAGGGGGTGTGGAGGTGAGGGGCAGCCACTTTCCCGGGACGTCTGTGACCCCTCATGGCAGAGTCCACAGTTTATGTCAGGCCTTCCTTCCACAAAGAATCCCCATTAACGGTAGTCGGACTTGACTGTGCGTTGGTACATGACATGACTTGCATGAGATAGATTATTGAATGTAAGGTTGAACTAGTATGTATCTTGAACTGGTCAGAGTCCACAGCATGGTCAGGCCCTCTCCACAAAGGAATTCCCCATTAACGGTATGTTATATCTTTTATTATTATTAGATTTTTTTAGAGTGAAATGTCATCGTGAAAAAATATCAAATAATCATATAGAATCATAGTTGGCAATTAATAATGGATGGAATTTCTATAATTAATTACAACTCAAATGCAAATGTAGTGAAACGTAAACTACCGTATTGTTTTTGGACTATGCGCCTAATAAACGAGGGGGCACCCTATTAGTCGAAACAAAAAAAACTCGTTTTGAGAAGAGAGGTCAAACGATTGCCGTACTCAGTGGGGCAGACCTACTGTGAGTACACACATCGAAAAGTGGTAATGACTCGCCCGATACAAACGAATTCATGTTAAAATGCTTCAACAAATCCCATAATTTCATACGATGATTACGTCCAACAGATGCAAACCCTCATTGGATGTAAAAAGCATTGTTGTAGATTTAAAATGCCACAATTCTACCAGTTTTGGACGAAGATGGTCCAAACACAAAACAACCGGAAAGGTCGCAAAAAAAACGGACTAAAAGTTCGATATTTGAGAAAGGGAGCCAAACTCTCGGTTACGACAACAAAAAAATTGGCGGTCGGTTATTTAAGGCCGTGTACGGGCTTCAAAACTTCGACTTACTGTTGCCAAGGGTGTATCGCCTTATAAAAACTAGGGCGCTTACTTGGGATTTGCAGATTGTTCTTGAAATTTTGCCCTATTCGCTATACACAAGCAGCGCCTAATGATACGAAAAATACAGTTAGTAGGATTCATCGGATTAATGAGACAGTAGAAGCTTTCACGAGAATTTCAGCCACAGTCAAAGCCACAATCCGGATCGGTTGGGATTTTAGAATTGTATGCCGTGTCGGTACTGTCAATTTGATGTGAATGTGTTTCAAGGAAGTTAAATACGTGTGCAACCACACTTTGGTCACTTCTAAAAGTCGTCTTTTTTTCTTCTCTTCTTTTTTTCTACCTGTCGCGTCTTCGGGGTGTTGCTCCCACGCGCTCATCCTCGGAATCCCCAATCGCAGCCACACACGGCTACTTGCTTTAAGTTGCTCTTTTTAACTCGATCGCATCGCAACGATTGAATATTAAAAAAAGCTCACAAAATCCACTCCAGCCTATACACACAAACAAGGCATACATAGACAAAAGGAGAAAGATTACGGGTTTTACTTAGGGTTTTAGATATAGGAAGTGGTAGATTCAGACCTTCTATATATTAGACTTTATATAAGCACTGGCCAATGGTTTCCCCTACAAAAACGCAAAGTAAGAGGCAAAAAAAATTGGTCTAAGGGAGCGAAGCGACTTTAGAATGACATAAAGGTGGGTGCACACAGATTACTTCCCTTGAAACGCATTCATAAATTTGAAGCTTGTATTAATTCAGGCCATAATAGTGGAACGGTGAATGAGTTAACATAAAAATAATTTTACTGTCCCATCTTCTGTTGGGATCGTACAGTGGGCGTTGATCCACACACCCTCATCTCGAATCCCAATTCGCAGCCAACACCCCGGCTTCTTGTTTAGGCTTGCTCTTTTAGGGTAATAATGACTACTGCACTTTCGCGCGTTCATCCTGTGTCTCCAGGACGGTCGGCGGCAGGCAAGGGCGGCGGTGGGGGAGGTGAGTTCCCGGGGGAATTCCGTCCCCCTGCAGAGTGCGGGAGGACGGCGGTGGCCGCCACCAGGTGGCGCTGGCCCCGGGGACGTCAGCGCCACCTGGTGTACCTCCCTACCAACAAAAACGTCTCTTCGTCCCGGTCAGTGCTGAAAAAAGCACTGGCGCTGACTCTTATTCTCTTTCTCCTCTTCTCTCTCTTCTCTCTTCTTCTCTTCTTCTCCTTTTTGCACTTCCCAGTCCCATGATGGCCTAATGGCCAAGTTACGTATGTGCGGTTTTCGTTTTTGCTGTCTCCCCTGCTGCAGTACAGCCGACACATTCGATTCCAAATATTGCCTTCCTCTTCTCTTCTTCTCTTCTTCTTCTCTAATTCTT
The DNA here is from genome assembly GCA_017654935.2 of Phymorhynchus buccinoides. NCBI lineage: Eukaryota > Metazoa > Mollusca > Gastropoda > Neogastropoda > Raphitomidae > Phymorhynchus > Phymorhynchus buccinoides. Next base: position 6,548,198 of record CM065708.1, on the reverse strand, counting down.
CTGCGTCAAGGCCATATGCATATAAGGGTTAAAGTACGTATTTTATGTGTCCGTTCAGTTTTCGCTGGTCTCCACGCTGCGTACAGCCGACACATCCGATCCGAATATTGCTTCCTCTCTTCTCTTCCTCTTCTTACTTCTGTTCAGCGTTTCCCAGGCCATATCGGCCATAATGTGTGAGGTGCCATGTGTCCGGTTTTCAGTTGCTGGTCTCCCCGCTCGTACAGCTGGACACATTCCGATTTCCGGATTTGTTCCTACTTCTTCTCTCTCTTCTTCTTCTTAACTTCTTCTTTACTCTTCTTCTACTTTCTCTTCTTTCTTCATACTACTTTTTACTTCTTCTTTCTTCGTCTACTATTCTTCTCTTCACGCTCTCTTCTCCTTCTTCATTACCTTTCTTTCTTCTCTTCGTTGTTTTTTTGTTTCTTCTTCTTCACCCTTTGTTCTTTCTTCGTTCTTCTCTTACCTACTTCTTCTTAATTTTTCTTACTTCGGTCTTCTTCTCTTCTTTTTCTTCTTTTTTCTTTCTTTTACCATTCTTAATTCTCATTCTCTTTTCTTCCTTACTTTCTTCTTCTTCTTCTTATTTCTTCTTTTCGTTTCTTCTTCTTCTTCTTCTTTCTTTTCTTATTTCTCTTCTCTTCTTCTTCTTACTTGTTTCTTCTTCTTCTTCTTCTTCTACTTCTTCTTCTTCTTTTCTTATTCTTCTCTTACTTCTCTTCTTCTTCTTGCTTCCTACTTCTTCTTTCGTCTTCGTCTATCTTCTCTTTCTCACTCTCTCCTAATCCGATCTATGCTCTTCTTCTTCTTCTTACTGCTTCTTCTTCTTCTTCCTTCGTCTTCTTCTTACTTCTTCTTCCTCTTATCATCTTTCTTCTTTTTCTTCTCTTCCTTACTCTACTTCTTCTTCACAAAACACACCACACACACACACACCACAAACACAACACACACCACACACCACAACACACACACACACCGCTCGGAGAGCGGCGTAGGCGCAAGCACACTCAATTTTCAATGGATTACGGTGCTGTATCAAAAGTATCACTATTATTTACCTCATGATAGGTTACCCCTACGCGGTTGGTGGTTGGACGTAAGGCAGTGGTGGGTGTCAGGGAAGAAGGCCTGCGGAGCGCTAAGTGTACGTGAAGGCCGCTTACACCCTGGAAACTACCACGAATATGGAACTGCCATGCTAGAACATCACCATTCACAAGGTACAGTTACATGGTCATGTTCGAGGGGAGAAGGATGGAGGATGTGGGTGGCAGTGGAGAAGGATGCGAAGCGCTAAGGTTGTACGTGAATCCCCCTCCCCTTAACTCACCCTGGGACCACGGAAGGGAACCCTCTAGCTAGACATCACATCACAGGTACAGTCCATTGTCAGTGTTAGAGGGAGTGGGGTCATGAGTGGGAAAGGGGACGCGGAGTGCTAAGGTTTACCGCTGAAGCGCTTACAACCCTGGACCTCCCCACGGTAATAGGAAACCTCCATCGGACATCCACCATCACAGTACAAGTCCAGTCAGTTAAAGGGGAGAAGGATGGAGGAGGTGGGTTAGTGGGGAAGGACGCGGAGGCTAAGGTGTACCGTGGAAGCTGCTTCACCCTGGACCTCCACGGAATGGAACCTTCCATGCCTAGACATCACCACACAGGTTTACAGTCCATGTCAGTTAGAGGGGGGAGAAGGGATGGAGGATGGGGTGCAGTGGGGAGGGAAGGTACTGCCGACGCGCTAAGGTTCGTGTACCGTGGAATCAATACTCCACCCTGGGACCTCCACGGAATGGAAACCTTCCATGCTAGACCATCACCATCACAGGTACAGTCCATGTTCAGGTTGGAGGAGCTGTGGGTATGAGTGGAAAGGACGCGGAGCGCTAAGGTGTACCGTGAAGCCTGCTCACCCCGGACCCCGGAAGGAACATTCCATGCTAGACATCCACCATCCCAGTACAGGTTCCATGTCCATGTGAGAGGGGGAGGAAAGGATGGAGGATTGTGGGTGTCAGTGGGAGAAGGACTTGAGAAGGCGCTAAGGTTACCGTGATCCTACTTCACCCGACCTCCACGGAATTGGAACCTTCAGCTGGACATCACCACACAGGTTACAGGTCCATGGCATGTTAGATGGAGTGTGGGATAGTGGGAACGGACTGCGGAGCGCTAAGGTGTACGTTGAAGCATGCTTCCACCCTGGACCTCACAGAAATGGAGACCTTCCATGCTAAGACGTCACCATCACAGGTACAGTCCATTGTTTCAGTTAGAGGGTGTTGTGGGGTATCAGTGTGGGAAGGAATGCGGGAGCGCTAAGGTGTTACCGTGAGGCCGCTTCACCCTGGACCTCCCCATGAAAATGGAATCTTCCATGCTAGAAGTCACCATCACAGGTCAGGGGTTTTCCATTGTCATGTTAGAGGGTTGCGGCACGCTAAGGTAGTGTACGTTGAGGCCGCTGATCCGGACCTCCCACCGAAAATGGGAATCTCCATGCTTAGGGACGTCACCATCACAGTAAAGTCCATTGTCATGTTAGAGGGTTGCGCCAGCGCTAAGGTGTTTACGTGTGAGCCTGCTTCACCCTGGACCTCCCCCTACGAAATGGAATCTATCCATGCTAGACGTCACATCACACTGGTACAAGAACCGTCCATGGTTTTTGGAGGAGGGAAGAATGGGGGGGGGGTGTGGTTAACGGGTTGTAAGGAGACTTGAAGTGTGGTTGGAATGTGTGTGTTATGTGCATGCATGTGTGTTAGTTACGCTTTTTTTTTTTAGCCCAGTGGTGCTGTGTCACAAAATTTCAAGTACGCTTTATCTGATTGTACTTGATATCACTCCGTTTCAGTTCATCTCACTATTGTGTTAAAAGCAGTTTCTCTCACTTTCATTTCCGCTCCAGGGCCCTCAGGATTCTCGCGTTCCATATAGATCACCTCCAAAGGGCCATGGCACCAGCTCCGCGTGGAGTTCACCCCGACGGAGGCCCGGGTCCCACAACCAGCGTGGTGCTGGCTGAGACCCACGTGGCAGGGCAGCCCCTTACTCTGCCTAGGCCTACCGGACACCAGAAGGTCAGGAATCCACGAGGTACGACCGCTCACCAAGAAGGAAGGAGAGAGTGGCTTCCACCAGTGTAAGTGAGGGAGTGGAGAGGAGGAGGAGGGATAGAAAGCGAGAGAATGTCAGGCCTACAACCCACAGCAGGGTCAGGATCACCGAAGTCGAGTACGATTCAACCAATGAAGGAGAGAAGAGATGGCTACCAGTAAGTGAGGAGAGAGAAAAGAGAGGAGATGGCTCAACAGTTAAGTGAGGAGTGGAGAGAGAGAGGAGGGAGAGACAAGAGAGAGAATGTCAGGCCTACCAACCCAGCAGGGTCAGGGAATCCACCGAGACGACCACTTTCCACCAAGAAAGAGAGAGAGAGATGGCTTCACAGTAAGTGAGGGAGAGATTTAAAGAGAGAAGATTGGCTCACCAGAAGTGAGGGGAGTGGAGAGAGATAGGAGGGAGAGAACAGAGAGAGGAATTGTCAGGCCTACAACCCCAGCAGGGTTCAGGATCACCGAGGTCGACCGCTCCACAAAGAAGGAGAGAGAAGATTGGCTTCACCAGTAAAGGAGGGAGGAGGATAAAAGAGGAGAGATGCTTCACCAGTAGGAGGGAGGGAGAGAGAGAGGAGGTACGAGCAAAAGAGAAGAAGAAGTCAGGGGGCTACTACCCCGCAGGTCAGGATCACCGAGTCGGACCCGCTCCACCAAGAAAAGGGGAGAAAGAAGATTGGCTCACCAGTAGTAGGGAGAGGAGAGAGAGAGGAGTGAGCGGTAGAGCGAGAGAGTATTAATAGAAAGATTAGTGAGGCGTAGGAAAGAGAGAGAGTGAGCCCCTTTATCCACACAATCTAGTAGATAGGACATATTTTACTATATAATCATTCACACAATACTGCATGTTTACATCCGTTAAACTTAAGATCCACCAGATCACGTGTCCAAAATCACGTGTTTCGTTTTCACATGTTTTCATCGTACAATGAGAAAGAATCTTGTTTGACACGTCTGACTCCCAATAAATTCGGCCCAAACATTCAAACCGAAAACAGCAGTTTAAAAAGCAGGCCTCAATTCGAGTTGGGGAATACTTCGGATGTGGTATCACAGTACAGAAACAAAACACGGAGACTTAAATTGTGGTGCGTCAGGATATTTAAGAAAACATCGGTTCAATACTGGAAATATGGATTGGGGGGCCCAAAATTTCAGGACGTGTGTGTGCAGATCAATTCAGCCAACGGACCTTGGACAGTTGACACATACGGCGGTCGGGGGTGGGCGACTGAGGTCAAGGTGACTCATGAAGGTGCCGAGGGTGCCGACGGAGCGGAGTCAAGTGGGGGCGGCCAGGGCCACTTACCTTCGGACCTCGCCAGACTGGGACTCTACGAGGTCTCGCTACCTTAAATGGCGACAACATTCCAGGTAGTTTGGGAGGAGGAATCGGGGTAGAGCAGCCAAGGAGCAATGCATATAGTCAGACATGCGAGAATGCGCTTTTGCAATGCATGCACACACACACACGTATGCATGGCACACACGCACGCACGCACGCAAAGATTTCAAAGATTTTAAAAGTCTTTCACCACCTTTGGGACGAGAAGGACTGGGGGGGAAAAAAAGAAACCCGCGAAGACAAGCACATTGTTAACAAGTACGAAACACTACACACACGCACGGTCATGCCATGCATGCAGATTGGCAACAAGCATACACACGCACCACACACAGACGTACGCGTGCACACATACACACACACACACACACACACACACACACACAACACCACACACACTCTCACAGACACACACACACACTCACACACAGACCACACGCAACACGCGCAACACACACCTCACACAACACCACACACTTCACACAGACACGCACATGCACACGCACAACACACACATGCACACGCACCACGCCAACACACACACACATCCTATCTACCTGCCTTATTACAGCCCATGTGTGATACAATAGACGATTTTCGAAAAAAAAAACCTAGGGGAGGCGCCTTCGTTGAAAAATTAGAAGTTACTCATACTCGCTCAAATTGCAATAGCAACAATGCAACAATTTGTGCATCGAAGCATGGAAAACCCGCAGATAGAGTCAACGACTTGCAAACCAGTTTTTAGAAAAATGAAGGGGCTCCAGTATCCACAACGAGAGAATTGCAAACATGTGACGTGAAAATTATAAAATGACATCAATTTTAAAATTGACGCACCAGTGTTTAAGTGATTGTAATAGTCTTAATCAAACACGCAAGCCTGAGAGTAGGGGTCCTTACCTGAAGTAGATACTCCCCCTGTTTGATGATTGAATTAGGCAGATCACCCCACACACCGTTGAAATACTCACCATAATATTTCCCGAAAAACATTCCTATTCAGGAAAGCCCCCTGATCGTCAGCGTGGAGGAAGAAAGTACCCACCTACATCACCATCGCTTCCGCCAGCCTCGAGCCCATCAACCCGCCTCGGCAACGTGTCCCCCCCCCAAAAAAACTACTTCCCATCCACACCGACGGCAAAGGATCGGACACCCACAAGCTGGACGTCAATATCGAAGGTTGCCATGACAGCAAACCCAGCAAACCAGTTCGGCCAATCAAGTCGGGCGGTGGTTCTAGTGCATGAGGGTGACGGGGAGTTTGTAAACGATGAGAAGAAAAGCGGGGGGGGATTTGGGTTTCGGTTGTTTTTTAGTTGGCGTGGATATATTTATCACACTCGGCCAACTAGGACAGTTGCTTCCACTTTTACAACCGTTTTAGGACGGGCCATTCGACTAGGGTTGAAAAACCCATCACCACAAGAAAAAGTTATGGACGATATGTTCAGAAAAGATTACTACACCATGCACTAAACGAGTTAAATATCAGATTCCATACCTTCGTCGTTGTCTCCATTGACGAATAAACAGCAACAATAGCAAAGAAGGAACCATTTCACATTCCAATCTTGACCCCTCTCTACAACCCAAACCTGAATGTAAAAGTCGCAATTGATTGGTTGATTTCAAGTAGAGGCAAGGGTACAAGCAAACTGAAAATAGGTTTATGACGGCGCACCGGGAAGCTGGTACACGCCAGAAATCAAAACGATTTGGAAAAAATCTATGAAGACGAGCCGGGGGCCATTCGTCCTAAACGGTTTGTGCGAAGTAGCCATGAGCCGGAGCCGGATCATCATCCTGAGTGAGTTGAGCAAACGCAGTAATTGTATGAATCTCGGAGCCATGCGCTGATCTAACCGGGGTGCAACTCTACTCAGTTCACACTGGATTTTCTTAGTGAATTTGTGTTTACCGGAAACTGAGCTTTAGTTGTTTTTATTCAAAGAGTCCCCCCCCCCCCCCCCACCCACCCTTTTATTCCCTCCCCCCCTATCCCCCTCACTTCCCTCAATTTAAACGACAGATTCAAACCACAGCGGATTTGGGGCCGATTTTGACTTGGGTATCTTCCGGAGGTTCTCTCTCGTGGGGGGGGGGGGGGGGGGAGGAATTCTTGAAAACAGCCGGTTGATGCCATATTGTTTTTGGTTTTATAAAGGCGATTTGTAGTCATTAGTATGCAAGGTATCGAGACTCAAAATTGTATGTCTTCATTCGCACTGTAACGTTAGTTCATTATCTCTCGCGCGCTCACGTTTTTGGTTGCCCCCCCCCCGCCCCTCCCCTGAATCCTTCAACGGGGGCCTCCGCCCCCACCCCCCTCGGCTTAGGCGGCCCCTGGACCCCTACTTCAGGTTTTATGTTTTTTTCATTTGGGGGGAGTCACCCAGTAAAGCTACAATATGTATGATCGAAGTTGTAGGGTGGACGTTTGTAAAGAAGAGGCTGAGGGGTAGGTTAGGCGTGTTACACACAATAAGCGGAATATTTCCCATGCGGGAAACATAGTGCCGCACTCCATAATAAGTGAAACAAGGGGAAAGATATTGCGCACGTGTCCGAATTTCCCCATATCGTTAAAACTTTTATCCTTCTTTCTCCACTTTAGGGTTTACATACGGGGACAACTAAGCGTTCTAATGTGAACCCGGTCCTTAAGCAATTGCATGTGTTTAGCGGTTGTAGAGTAGCGCAGAGCGAGTATCTGGCGCGTTAGCAATCGGGAGGGGAATCATCCTGAATAGAACAAAAAGTTGCTAAGAGACATGTATAGTGAGCTTGCCAGATTAATTGAGCATCTGCCTTTACCAACAAGACAAACCCCTTATTTTTACGACCCTATGTTTAAGAGACCACCACCTTCTCATTGAGACCGGATGTGTTGCAACAGATGCATGTTAATATGTAAACGACCTCTCTAAACGACTTCCTCTAAAACGCGACTTACGACCGCCATTTTGTTTGGTTTTACGACCGTGCTTCGTCTGCATAGACTTAGGAGCAAAAGGGAGACCAAGCACGGTCACGGGCCTGAAAGCGGAGTCGCTTCCCTTGTTGTAGAAAAGATGGCGGAGAGCGTAGGAAAAGCACTAAAACCACTGACTTTGAAAAAGAAAAACCACTGACTTTGGACGAGAGTGGAGGTGATTAAAGAAGTCGGCGAAGTGAAACTGTAATACATCGATTGCACAATTCTATGGAGTTGGAAAGACCCAAATCCAGTTTAATATGTCTTTGTATGTGTGCATGAAGAAGAGAGTTTGAACTGTGCTGAACTTTTTCTTTCTTACGGCTGCCAGTGAAAACCTCCGTCATACTACCCCTCCAATTTACGACCGATTTGTCCGGACATTTTGGAATTCTTAAAATAGAGGTTTGTCTGTATACCTATCTTTCATTAATAAATTAAAAAAACTTTGGGACTTTCCTGGTATGGCAGTACCTCCAGGATCGTTTCCCACCATCTTTTTTCTAGTTATATTAATTGTCCCATAATTATGTGCCTGTTCCAGGCCGGAAGGACTTTTCATCTGTGCAGTCAGAGATTCTTGATAAGAAAGAGAAGCAGTGGGGGCATAAATGCATAGTTTGTCCAAACGGACCATTCTGGACAAAATTGTAAAAACACATTTGAAACCTTCAGACAATTCTCTTTCTATTGATACAAGAACCATTCTTGTATCTTTTTCGAAGGAAAAGGGTCCAGAGTTATGAGCATTTAAAGTTTAGTAACGGTGAGCTTCGGCCATTTTGAGAAAAGTCTAAAGTCTAGCCTAGCTGAAGAAAATGGATTGGCCTACTCGACTTAAAACACTTAAAAGACCATTTTCGAGCCCACATTAAAGATTGTCGTTTACAAAATATGAAAGATAAAATGTTAGAGAAACAAGAAATTACTATAACCCTTTTCACCGCCACACAAGCAGACCTGCCTACCCATACGATTTTTCCGTATTTTGTACACGATTTTGAGCCCCAGAGTACTGCAGTACGGTACATGTAAATGGAAAATTAATACGGCAAAAAATTTGAACTTAAGGTCTTCTAAGATCGGTCAAAATCGAGTGTTTTTCGTCATTTCGCATGGCATGGCGGTTTAATGTTCTGTAATGTTCCGTTTTTTTGGTCTTATTGCAAATTGTCTTATTGCAAAATAATTTTGAGAAAAAGTACGGAATTTTATTTCATGGAGTACCTGAAAAAGAAATTGGAGATCTGCCAATGTTGCATTTATTCATCACAATGGTTTAGCACCCAGGGCCTGTATTCACGTTGAGATAGCATGAGACTTAGCATCATGCTAACTTAGAAGCTCTTCCAAAAGTCCTATTAAAAACTATAGGACATTGGAAGAGCTTCTAAGTTAGCATCATGCTAAGTCTCATGCGCTATCTCAACGTGAATACAGGCCCATGTTACTAAAAGGCATCAGGCCTAATGTCAACATGTCACAGAGGAATTCCCAATGTAGCAGATCCTTTTTTTTCTATACCCAGTTATGGTGAATGGTATTTTTTGGCTGAAAAAATCGCTGGCGGTGAAAGGGTTACTCAGAATTGACAAAACAATGAGATTTGTTTTTGACTTTGCGAGCCTGTTGTTTAGAAACTAGCCCAGCGATTTAAGATGTCCCTTTCGTCGTGCTGGGTCACATAGGTTAATTAGGGAAAGCATAACTAAATTGAGAAGAACGCACTGCATATAGTATGTAGTCTCAAAGACTGTACAGGGGAAGATAAACATCCAGTCTCTTTTCCCTATATGAGTAGCGAGGACAGAAACACTGGTTATGTCCCTTTGAAACGTGACACATTTTACACATCGATAGGCCAGTTGAATTCTCCGTTCAAGTTCCAGTCCGAGTTTTTGGATAGCCTCCACTGTGAATAGTGTACATGTCCGCACTAACGATAACTCTATCAGCCCGGTTCGCCGAGCTTTTAAGTAATCCATCTTACCCTTTTAGAATATCTTTGGTATGGTCAGTTGGCGTAGGGGTAGCAACGCATCTGACTTTGACGGAGTTGTGATCTTCATAGACCTACTCACCAGTTTCCTTCACTCCACCCACACCCACCCCTCTCCACACCCACCCCTCTACCCTCTAAACCCTTTATCCCCTCCCTGTTCTCTCACATCAAAAACATGGGTGCAACTGTTCCTGGTATACAAGGATTTCCTGTTTTTGAATTTTACCAGAAAAGGAATTTCCTTTTTTCTTTTTTTTTTGTCAAACGAGATCTTTATGTGTCTACTGTATTTTTGTTCAAACACTTTCAAATAAGCATTTGTATAAATTGTGGAAAAAGCAAGCTAAAATACCTTCATAAATCATGTTTTGCTTCAGCTGCAGGGGGACATTACCCCTGGACCCCGGCCTTTCAGGTTTTTTTCATTTTGTGTAGTTGCACCCATGCGAATATCACCCCCCCCCCCCTCCCCACCCCCCCCATGGGGATACCAGGGAGGGTGTTTTGTACAAAATAGTACCCCCTCCTTCCGGAAGTTCTGTGCTTGTAACTTCTTCTAATCTGTGTGTGTCTCTCTTTGACTCTCCCTTTTCCCTTCGCTCACTGTCACCTGTGACATCACTGAGGGACACACTCTATGACAGCTTGGCGGACCCTTGAATTAAGAGAGGAAAAGATCAGGAACCCTGAAATAATGTCGTAAACCACAAACCAATTCTGTTCCTGCACCCTGGAAAACCCTTACCCTTACCCCCCCCATCCCCCTCACTATGCCCTGTACCATATTTTGCGGACTACAAAGTCTGACACAGCCTCATGCCAAGGCAAGTAGACTCCAGTAAAGTTGACCGATGGATTTTAAAGACATTCGGATGTAAGGTGTGCTCTTGTGTTTTGGAAACGCGACATTCAAAATCTAAATCCTCCTTAAATCAGAATGTGTTGGCTGAATGCCAGCGGGGAGACCAATGAAAACTGAAGACTGGATGCATACGTACCTCATCCATTATGGCCTTATGGCCTGGGAATGCCGAAGAACAGGAAGAAGAAAATCTACAGATGGAAAGAGGCATTGAGTTATCCCCCTTGTAACCATGAACGTTCAAGAAAAAGAAAATCAAAGCAAGAGCAAGAATTACATTGTGCAAGAATATCACATATTTTTAGCAACAACGATAACAAACAAAAATCATTGAAACGTTGCAATTTCAACAATAAACAGTTGATTACGTGTTCAGCACCGAAAACTCTTTCAACCCCATCTAAATTCAAAGATAATCCCAGGGCTTCTGAATTTCCTTTCTCTTACTCACCCCCTGTTTACAGTTTTAAGGGGTATTTTCACCCCCAGTTTCAAATTTGAAAGGGTCAAGACGTTGCTTCCTACGTAAGTAAACGGCAATTACACAGACACACGCACGCACGTACATGCACACGTACGATTTGGCCGTAGCAGCTACGAAAAATAAAGCTTTGCTACGGAGCTACGGCAACCTTAACATTGCTACGGAGAAAACAAAATGCCGCCGCATTTTATTTTTGCTTATGCCGTTCACGGTTTGTCTGTTTCTAAGAGCAGACGCCGTATCATGCGCGATAACCTAGTCACTTCCGTTTTTATCAAAGTGACTGCGCATGCGTTCTTATTACTTTCTCTGGGGAAAAAATGGCGGACTGCAGCAGCAGTAGCGATTCGGGAGATGTTTCAAATTAAGAAAAACAAACCCAAACCAGAAAACGAAAATCATCTGGCACACCATCTTGTTCTAAGAAAAAACATCGGCCTGCCGCACAAGTTTTCAAAATAGCTTACACGGAGGAGTGGCCTTGCATCGTCAGAAGTTGACTCGGTGCGAACCATGCTCACTCAGTCACTGCAGTGCAACCTCTGCCATGCGGACTTCTCTGTGGTAGATACGATTGCCGTCAACACGTTCAATCGGCGAAACATAAACAGTGCGTTTCGGCTCAGGAAGAGAACAAATCGATTGCCGTCGTTTGTGGATGCTACGAAAAAATTTGCCATGCTACTGAAATTGATGGCTGGGCTACTGATTGGGAAAATTCCAAGTAGGCAGGTCTGCACCACACTCTCTTCACTCACACAACTGATCACTTTTTTGGGGGGTGCTTGTTCTCTTGTTTGTTTGCAGAGAAAACTGTATGTGCACAAACCAACACAAATATATAAATCCTCCTACATGTATCAGAACATGTGCATTTAATGTTCTCAGAACACTTTAACCCTTTCACCGCCAACGTCGCATTTTTGCACCACAATGATTTAAACACCCATGTCACTAAAAGGCATCAAATCAGGGTCTGTTATCCAAAGACCCTATTTTCTTAATTTTGGGAGGTAAGGATAGGCCTTACTTTAAATATGTCACAGAGGAATCCCCAATATTACAGACAGATTTTTTTTTTACCCAGGTAAGTTTAATGGACATTTTTTGCTGAAAAATGGCTGGTGGTGAAAGGGTTAATCATGAGATTTGAATCTATTGATTACCAAAACCAGTTTTGAGTCTAAATAAGCTAAAAATAGGCTGAAGAATGTGGCCAGAAACAGATTTAATCATACTGATAAATGTAGAATAGAAAAAAATCCACAGATAAGCCGCATCAGTCTATAAGCCGCATGGGCCAAAGTTGAGGAAAAAAGTAGCGGCTTATAGTCCGCATTTTACAGTATCAACTTGTTTCTTCTTCTTTGTCCTCGAGGTTTGTTTAACACTTGCCAGACGGGTGGCATGTTGACGGAAGGAATATCAAATGTTTGAAACGATTTTATTGGATTTTGAGAAAAGGGTCTGCCAATGAACGATGAGTTTTCGATGTTTACTGCGTTATGGCAGTTTCTGCACGATATTTTAAAGAATTTTAGATCTAGCTTAGCGACTCCTCATTGTGGCAGCAGCCTAGTTTGGCCTAGCAGACTATTGAGATGAGCAAATCTCGGTACCTTACTGCCTAAATCATCGTTTTAATGCGTCGCCTCACCCCCTACTTCAGATTTTAAAGGGTAAATCTCACGCATGGTTTCTGTTTCTGTCTGGATACGTCGTAGACACCGCTTCTGACGATAAAAACGCGACGGAAATTGGCGGACGCTTGAATCTAATAGAAAACATAGAAGGAGAAAGACCTACTTCTTACCCTGGGTTAAGACCATTAAACCCCCCTGTGGTTTGAGAAACCATAGGAGGAGAAAGACCTACTTCTTACCCTGGGTTAAGACCATTAAACCCCCCTGTGGTTTGATAAATCATAGGAGGAGAAAGACCTACTGCTTACCCTGGGTTAAGACCATTAAACCCCCCTGTGGTTTGATAAATCATAGGAGGAGAAAGACCTACTGCTTACCCTGGGCTAAGACCATTAAACCCCCCAGTGGTTTGAGAAACCATAGGAGGAGAAAGACCTACTGCTTACCCTGGGCTAAGACCATTAAACCCCCCTGTGGTTTGAGAAAACATAGCAGGAGAAAGACCTACTGCTTACCCTGGGCTAAGACCATTAAACCCCTTAGTGGTTTGAGAAAACATAGAAGGAGAAAGACCTACTGCTTACCCTGGGTTAAGACCATTAAACCCCCCTGTGGTTTGATAAATCATAGGAGGAGAAAGACCTACTTCTTACCCTGGGTTAAGACCATTAAACCCCCCTGTGGTTTGATAAATCATAGGAGGAGAAAGACCTACTGCTTACCCTGGGTTAAGACCATTAAACCCCCCTGTGGTTTGATAAATCATAGGAGGAGAAAGACCTACTTCTTACCCTGGGTTAAGACCATTAAACCCCCCAGTGGTTTGATAAATCATAGGAGGAGAAAGACCTACTGCTTACCCTGGGTTAAGACCATTAAACCCCCCAGTGGATTGAGATTCCAGGGGGTGATTTGAGAGCTCTAGTGCGTAAATACGCACAGTCTACGTTTTCAGAAGCCCTGTAACCCTTTTCACTGTATTGTGACTTGTCAGCCGTTTTGTGGGAGACGGTCGCATGGAAGTAAGCCTCTCACTGCATGCATGACTCACTGCTGCTCATCACTGCATGGATTAGCATGCTTCACTGCATTGTATTGTATTGTTTTAAATGAAATTTTGTCTTTAAAAAAAAATGTCTGGCCTTCTGTCCAGTCACCAGAGAAGTCGGTCACTGCGTTGAAGAAAGCTAATAAACTAGAGCTGTGTAGAAATAATCGCAGGTCATAGTCATTTCTTCTTCTTCTTCGATCGCTCAGACAGTTGCCTGTCAATAGACGATTTTCGGAAGAAAAAAAACTAGGGGAGAGCACTTCGTGAAAATTAGAGTTGTTTACCTCCATTACTCGGTCGAAAACCATAGCAGCAATGCAACAATGACGTTGGAGCTTGAAACCGCAGGATGCGAGTCAGCAACTTGCAAACATTTTTAAACAAAATTAGGGGTGGCCAGTGGCCACAAACTGATAAAACTTGCAGAATGCGAGGTAAAAATATAAATGACATAGTTTTTTAGAATGACGCACAGTGTTCTAAGTGCTGTGTGTCTGCTCAAACACTCGAGTCGATAGGCTAGGAGAGCTGATGGTAGAGTGACTTCACCTGTTTGACCGACTGAATTAGGCAACATCACTCCCACACACCATGAAATTACTCCCCTTAATTACTTCAGAACAATTCCTGTTTGATGGCGAGATCCCAGTTTTAGCTCAGAAAATTTCTTCCCTACATCATCTGAGAACGTTGGTCTATTAAGGATCTCTATTATTGCATATCGTCGCTGTCCGACGCTAACCGTGTATTTACACAATCAAAAAACATATTGTCGCCTGCTACAAAGTCAATCCCCATTTGATATACGCTTGACCCTTCTTCTTTACCGATGAGTAAACATGTGACACAATAAAAGTTGCATTAACACCCAAAATTTTCGTGATAATTCAGTTACACGGTTAGTCACAAAGTTAGTGCATTGTTCTCACAATGGGAGACGACAGCTGCCGGCAGTTACTCGATTAGCGTGACCAGTTACACGCTTATCGCGTCAAAACCATCAACAACCCGCCACATACACGATTATTTCCGTGGTATCATGTGACAAATTTGAGCATTTTCATTGGTCGCAGACACAAGATATTTATAGAAGACCTGCGTGAGGTCACTGGAAGGAGTTTCAGTAAAAAATCTATTTTTGTTAAATTTTGTAGATACACGGTTAGCGTCGGACAGCGACGATATGTGACCCAGCACCACGAAAGGGACATTAACTCATTCACATCGCAACAATTTTGAATTATTAAAAAACCCTCACAATTCACTCGAGCCATACACACAAACAAAACACATAAACAAAAGGAGAAATGAAAGAAGATTACGGGTTTTTACTTCAGGTTTAGACATAGGGAAGTGGTAGATCAGACTTTTTTATATATAGACTTTATATAGAAAAACTCCACACCGATTGGTTTCCCCACAACAAACCACTACAAAAGCAAAGTTAAAGGCAAAATTGTGGTCTAAGGGAGCGAAACGAGTTTAGAAGTGACCAGGGTGTGGTGTGCACACAGATTTACTTCCCTTGAATCAAATTGACATCTATTAATTCCGGACATATATGACTTGAATGAGTTAAGGATCTCTATTATTCCATCAGCATGTTTTTCTGTGGCATTCTGGCGTCATAAAGTTTGGCCCACTCTAGCCACTTGCCCTTCCTTTTTCCTGCCTGCTTCTCATCTGAACCAGCACCACTGCTGTTCTAATTTTAAACTCGCTACCTATGCCAGCAGAGAGAGAGAGAGAGAGACTGATATCTCTATCCAGCCAGTAAGGGAGAGCTCACTGGCAGGCTCACTGCTGCTGGAAAATGGGAAAGCTTAGGGCCTAGGCAGTGAAATCTGGGTCTAACTTTCTGATGCTGAGAATGTGAGCTGTGCCATATGTGCCATAGCATCACGAAAGGGACTTTAACTCATTCTGGACGAATTACGAGTTTACTCGGAGCAGGAGAACGCCAGTCAGGGCCTACTTACGAGTATTCTCGGAACAGCAATTTCTTTCGTCTAAAACATTTCTTAATCCATGGGTTTTTTTTCCAATCCAAACCACGTTTTTCGAGGTACATCTCTTCATCGCTGTTCCAGCTTTCGTTTTACTTATGTTTGGCACTTCTATCTGAATTTTAAATTTAAAAAATGTCCACAAAATCTGCCCTAGACAAGCCTCAGAAAATACTCCAATACGTTTTCATTAACAGTGATAAGGAGACTAATGATTCCGATTATAATGCAAGTAAACACGATTTCAAAGTGAAAAATAAACTCGGATCAACCAGTAATGTCGTAAAAACTGAATCATTGACAGTGTGAGTGTTGTTGCGCTGCTTATTTGTTATAACATTTTTTTCTAGGCAGCCCCAGGCCAGTAATGGAGTTTACCGAAGGCAGTGAAGTCCTGAAGGGGTTAAGTGTCAAGCTGTGGCCATTCTGAGAAAATTATACATTTGAAAACTTCAGACAATTCTCTTTCTAATGATACAAGAACCATTCTTGTATCTTTTTTTTCGTTCCAGAGTTATGAGCATTTAAAGTTAGTAGGGTGAGCATCGGCCATTTTGAGAAAAACACAGTCTAAAGTCTAGCCTAGCTGAAGAAAATGCACTGACCTACTCGTTTTAAAACACTTATAAGACCATTTAGAGACCATATTAAAGATTGTCGTTTATAAATATGAAAGATAAGATGTTAGAGAACACGAAAATACCCATAACTCAAAATTGACATTAAAAAAAAAAAGAGATTTTGTACTTTCCAGACCTATTGTGAGAAACTAGCCCAACGACTTAATGTCCCTTTAGTGGTGTTAGATCACATGCTACACCATGGGGTATTGAGGGTCTAAGATGCTATGTAAGGCCATCTTACGTTATATTATCCATATGTATGTCAGAGACTAGAAGTTACGCTTTGTTCATATTATTGTCTTTTAAATGATCTGTGCTTGGGAGACTAGAGTCCTGAAAAAATGCCAAATATCGCGTTGTGATTCTTGCATAGATTAGAAATCATGCTTGGTTTGTATAAATTGTCATTTTAATAATGATGTTTGCTTGGGATCAAAGATTACGTTATGCCCATGTATGATTCATATCTAGACTAGAAAGTCATGCCTGACTGACTTTCATTATCATTTTAACGATGTTAAAGGGCCACCCTGACGGATGAGTTTTTGTAAGAAACACGTCGAGATCAGCAGGAAAACACCCTTTACAGAGATCGCAAAAACACTCACTTTGCTCTGGTTTCCTAGAAATCAAACCGTCAAATCGGCGGAGGTGCTGGAAGTCAAATTCTTTCACTCAAAGAGAAGACGTGTGCCGTCTCTTTTCTAATGGCCAGCTGCGTTTTGACTAAATCGTTTGCACCTAATTTTTGTAATACAAGCCTTTTTTTTCATTTAAATTTTTTGTATTTTGATACAGATTATCTAAAGGAGTTTCGCTCACAACAAAGGAAACAGCTCCATTTTTGTTTTTTACTGCACGACAAAAAAAAAAAAAAATGCTTCAACCACAATGAGTGGCCTCCACCCACCCCATCCAAAATGGCTTCTCTCTCCAGCATCTCCACCAAGGAGGAATCGCCGTTTTGACGGTTTAATTTCTAGTAAACCAGAGCAAAGTGAGTGTTCCAATCCTTGAAAAGGCTGTCTTTCTGGTGATCTCGACGTGTTTCTTGCAAAAACTCATCCGTCAGGGTGCCCCTTTAATGTCTTGCTTGGAGGTAGGGGTTCTCAGAAAGAGCAAGCATCATCACATACTTCTTTTTTCTCGCAAAGATGTATATTACCTAGATAGATGTTAGGCAATGCTTGTTCATATTTTAACCAGGCATGGTAGACCTCCGCGAATCGCGGAAAATCCGCGAAAGTAAAAATTTGAAGAAAGAAAAAAAAGCCGGCGTGAAAATTTGCTCAGGTGCCTAAAAATTATGTGCGCTAAAACCTATGCAATCGCTTCACGGAACCGGATGTGAATGATTGACCAAGCAACTTCCCGTTAAAGTTAGCAGTCGTGCGCGGCCTAGCTCACGCCACACGTTTCCAGATTTGTTATCCTAGTGCTTCTTTTTCGTCGTCGTCTTCTTCATTTTGACGCTCAACTTCATCATTTTAGTTTGAGTCGACATCTTTCAAATGAAATGCAGAATCGGTTGGTTATTCTTCCGCGAAACTCACTTTTACCCCACTACCATGTCTGGTACAGCACATGCTGGAAAACTGCATGCTCAGTTTAATCATGTGTATTCCACATTCATCAACCATCGCATGTATTCTTAACAAAATGTCATGTTTTAGGGGTTTTTTTTAAAGCATGTTTGCTTGGCTGTATAGTGCGACTAACCGCCAATGTACTCTGTTTCAGCCAATCGGCACTGGGCTCTCTTTCAGCCAATCACCACTGGGCTCTGTTTCAGCCAACCCGAGAGACGTTTTCTTTGAACCAATCAGGGATGAGATGCACTTTGTTTCAGCCAATCGGCGATGGGCTTAGTTACCACCAATCAGCGCTGAGCTTTTTATTTTTCTGGGGGCCAATCAGTGAGCTTTGTGTTGCGGGCTTTTCAGCTCCGCCCCAAAGTGCTCTCGTTCGGCCAATCAGCATTCTTCTCTGTTCGAGCCAATTATCTACAGGCTATGTCTTCTGCAAAGTGTGTGTGACAGTTCAAGACGACCTTCAGCGTTTTACTCCCTTTGCGATTTAAGGGAAAGTGAATTTAAAATTTTTGTTTTTAAATTCAGGATTGGGACTGTTGATTCAAGGATTTGAATAGTGACTGAGATTTAAACGGAGATTAAGATTGTTTTCGTTATGAGGTACTCACCACGAATAACAAAACGCTGCACTAAAAGCATGAAATGAAAGCTTTTTGTATTATTATTATTATTATTTTTTTATGCTGAATTATAGTAGAGAATTTTTGCTCTAGTTTCTAGTGGCTATTTTTGGTCTATTGATTTATGCATAAAAAGACTTGTTTGATAAGCATAGTGCTGTGGTAGAGTAGTGCATAAGATGCTATGTGTTTGTGATGCAAATTGTTATATGTGTATGCGTGTGCATACTTTTTTGTGTGTGTTAAATGATGCAGAATATGCAATATTTCGCATGTTCATTGTGCCGATGCACAGAACCGTGTATATGTTGTGCGCATGTTCAATTGTTTTGTTTTACGCACATATTTTTGTTCTTCACTACTGCACGAGATTCTGTGTGTGGCTCTCGTAACAGAGCTAGGAGAAGCTTTCGATGGCGTGATCGGTGTTTGCCGTTTTTTGCTGAATAGTGTTATATACGCTTCGATATTTTTGTGTTCGTTATACCCTATAGTAGTCCGTTAGCAAGCATTCAAACACGGGCTTTGTAGATTTAGTTTTATACAGACGGTAAGTTTCATAGCAACGCGGGCTTGAAATAATCGTAGAGGAAGCTAAGTGTGTTCATTACGCCCAGAAATCCCTGCGCATATGTGATGGTGCATGGGAAAAAAACTACATAATGTCGCTCAGAATGTTTTTTGAGCAAAAGCCAAAAATAGTCAACAACCCCCCAAATATCAATTTTCTATTTAGGGCATATTTATGTCTATTTTTATGTATTCTACCAGAATCCGCAACATGAAAAGCAATTTTGAATGATTTCTTTGTTTATTTGATCGTTTTCTGAATCAAGTCGATAGAAACAGAGGCAAAATTGTATCTTCTATGCCCGATTTCTGCAAACGATCTATTTCGAATGCCAAATTTCAAATAATTATCAAATAAAAACTAGACAAGATAACAATTCGGTTTTCTGTGTACAGTGGAACCTCCCTTACTAGACTCCCTCCCACATAAGACCTACTTCTCTGAGACATTGCCCTTCTTTGTAAGTATTAAAATGACCTCCCTTATAAGACCCCTCCCTTATAAGACCTCATTTTGGATGATTTGTGAAGGTCTTATAAGGGAGGTTCCCCTGTATTAACAAGGAATCTTTGCTCCACCATGAAAAATTTAAATCTCGATTTATGTCAAAATTCCATTATGTCTGGTTTTCCCATGCACTGTCACATATCATATCTGCATATAAAGTGTAAGAAATAAACGCACGGGGAAAAGCCATGCGCATACATCCCGCCCTCACCTTCTTTTACCTCATCACCTCGGACATCATTTTCCGTGTGTAAAGTCAAAGACACTGAAAAGAAAAGACTAACATCCGATCTCTTTTCCCTATATGAGTAGTGAGGACAGAAACACTGGTTATGTCCCTTAAAAACAGTACGCATTTACACGTCGATAGGCCAGTTGAATTCTCCGTTCAAATTCCAGTCTGAGTTTTTGGATAGCCTCCACTGTGTGTGGTGTACTGTTCCCACTAACGATAACTCTATCAGCCCGGTTCGCCGTAACTCTTAAGTAGTCCATCTTACCCTTTTAGAATCTTTGGTAAACTGCACAAACTTCTACTCATCTCTCTCTTTTTTCTCTCCTTAAATATACCTTAAGGGTAGAAAAATGTTTTGCTGGTTTGAATATTGTTTTCAAGTATCGCATTGCGAGATAAAACAGAAAATCATAAGTTTCGGCTCTACTTATATTGTGAAATATATTTTCGGGTGTTTGCTGTTGTCTAAGACTACGAAGATTTAAAAAAAAAATTGTGTATAGAATACGTGGGTAGACCCAAGTTCCTTTTTCTTTATTTGAAAAAGAAAATTACTTAAAATTTTGTGCATATCGATATTTAACTTTATTTTCTGGTTCTTATGTGAACGAAGTCTCCTTTTAATATTTTTTGTTTGTTTGTGCACACACCAACGAATGCTCATACAACATGATGCATGCACACACATACACGCACTCACACGCTCACTCACACACACACATCTATATACACCACATACCGCACAGTTCTTAAAACCACGACACAGAAAGCAGTGCGCATTTAAATGTTAAAAGGAGTCACGATTCATCAACTATTAGTCCATTTATTATTCGTGAAATGTTTTTTTGTCCCCCCTGTATATTGCTTGTGATGTTTACAGGCATGAAAGAATTCCGCGTTTCGTGGAAAATCCGCGGGAAAAAAAAATTCCGCGTAAAGGACCTATCTTGCCGTATTCTTATATCTACAAGTCTCTATTTGGCGATTCTGAAACTGGTTAACCGGAAGTCGCTTTAGCTCACTCGCTTCAATTGTGCGAATGAAGGCGAAATGAGTAGCTCCCGCTCAACAAAAGTAGCGATGTTAGCTGAAAATGTGGGTGGAAGGATATTTGTGCCGCCCCAATTTTCGGACCCCCTCCTCGCTGAATAAAACTTGTGACGTGATGCAGGTGAAAAGGTGGTTTGAAAAATTATTTTGGGAACGTTGTGCCCCCCGTGTCAACAAAACATCGGACGTTAGGTGAAAATCCGGGTGGAAGGATTTTTCTCGGCTGAAAAGAATCTCATTGTTTGATGCCTGAAAGATGTTTGTGCTGGAAAAAATTTGGGGGGAACGTTCGCGCCTCCCCCCCCCGCTCAACAAAACTTCCGACGTCAGGTGAAAATCCGTTATTGTTTATAATTTGACATTGTTGAATAATAAAAAAAACGTTCAAACCAAAATCCGGGTGGAAGGATTTTTCGGACGAAAAAATGTCCTCTTTTTTTTTTTTTATCTTCATCCACTTTCATGCCTGGTTTACATATTAACAAAATGGCGTGACAACATGGTAGCTGCAGACACGACTTCGTACCCTACTGAAATGACTAAAGTAATGCACTGCTTGTCGATGAAACTCGTGTTATCAGGTAATACTGATCACAACTACCGTATTTTTCAAACTATAAGGCACACCTTTGGATAAGGCGCACCCCTCAAATTTTACACAAAATTCAGATTTTGTTATTATATTTTCTTACTATTTTAGTAGTCATATTATAAGGTGCAAGGGGTCTCTGTCTGGGGGGAAAAAGTATCGCCTTATAGTTTAAAAAATACGGTACAACGTTTACTACGATGTCTCTGCGGATCAGAAAAAAGTGTATCAATGTTTACTAACATTCAAAGGAAGCTGCAACAATGAACAATATATCATCAGAGCTGATCCTAGGGCGTGGGATTGGTACAATCCCCCCCCCAAAATCTGTTCCTTCCCGCAATAATTGGGTCTAAACGCGGGCCGACGCCCGCACATTTGCAGAACTGCCCGCACTTTTTACCTATCGCTGCGGGAATTCCTTCGTCGTCTGCTAAATCCGTCTGCACAAACCGAAAGCATCGAGCAGGAATGAATGATTTCTCGACATTTCATTGGTTCCTTTACAATGTTAGTGTAAATCAACCAATCGAGTTCATCTCGGTTTACTGACAAGAAGTTGCGAGAGTCCTACCCGCCATGGTGAATTTGATTCAAAATGAAGCGGACAACGATGATTTTTGTAGCGGCAAAGTAAAACAAAAGAAATCCTGCCAAACGAGTGTACGTGCAGAAGATGTTGCAGAAACAGCTACTGCATCAACAGTCTCAGAGAAGCAGCCCGAAGATAACAGCACTAGTGCGAGGGAACACCGGTTCTAAGACGAGTGGCTGAAGAAGTGGCCATGGCTAGCGAAGATTAAATCGGCCGCCCCCCCCCCCCCTCTCGTATCCATTGGACCTGCCCCCCTTTGTTCATTCTTGGGGGGGGGGGGGGGGACACGCCCCCACTTCTTCAAAATCCTAGAATCAGCTCTGTGACATTGAAGCTTCCTCCGTTAATAGGTTGTTTTCAGATGAGACTGATGATAACAAATCAGTATTGAACTTTTGTATAGATTGTAACAAATCGATTTTGTACCACACTACTGACCTTCTCACTGGTGTAAATATAAATTGATGCCAAGAGAGTTGGCTAGAATGCGTTGCATCGAGCCCACAATAGCTGCTGTAGCTCCTTGACAGAACTCCTGTTAAGCTTCGGGTGATGTGTCGCTGTGCAATACTTGAAGTGATTCTGTGCAGCTGTTCACATAGATCTTTTTGGGGTTGCGATTTGTACATATTGTGCACACATGCATGAACGCACATGCATGCACACACACACACACACACACACACACACACACACACACACACACACACACACACACATATATATTTGTATTCATTCCAAAGGCATTGACAGAAGAATCCTCTGCTATAAAAACCCCACAAAGCAATGATGTAATCGTTATATCAGTTTAACGATGAACAGCAGTTTTACACAATTTACCGTAAAATGCAGACTATAAGCCGCAACTTTCCCCCTCAACTTTGGCCCATGCTGCTTACAGACTGATGCGGCTTATATGTGGATTTTTTTCTATTCTACATTTGTCAGTATGATTAAATCTGTTTCTGGCCACATTCTTCAGCCTATTGTGAGCTTCTTTAGACTCAAAACTGGTTTTGGTAATCAATAGATTCGAATCTCATGTTTAAAGTGTGAGAATATTATGTACCGATGATCTGATATGAAAATTTCTATATTTGTGTTGGTTTGTGCGCATACAATCTTCTCTGAGGCTTATAAACTGGTGCGGCTTATATGTGAATAAACACCTAATATTTTGCCAATTTAACCCTTTCACCGCCAAAGTTGCATTTTAGCACCACAGTTATTTAACACCTATGTCACTAAAAGGCATCAAATTGGGGTCTATTATCCAAAGACTCTATTGTCTCAGTTTTGGGAAGTAAGGATAGACCTTATTTTATGCCACAGAAGAATCCACAATACTGCAGATGGATTTTGTTCTCTACTCAGGTAAATTTAGTGGACATTTTTGGCTGAAATATGGCTGGCGGTGAAAGGGTTAAGGGATGCGGCTTATATACAGGTGCGTCTTATAGTCCAGCTTTTACGGTATATTGCTTTATTTTGTTTCAACCCCTACATGGGAGCAACACCTGAACTAGGTGTGGAATCAAATCACACTAACGAGGAAAGAAGTGACATTGCAATTTTCTGGTACATTCATTGCAAAGAAGAGAAGTTTTACATTACAAAGACACCACTGAAAGTAGCCATTTTAACTCTGCATTTTCATCTTCATTTCAAGACCGCCTGGAGAGGAGCATGCACAGGACATAAATGATTATGACCACAAAAATGACGTACCGTAAAATCTGGACTAAAGACGCACCTGTATATAAGCCGCATCCCTTAAATTGACAAAATATTAGGTGTTTATTCACATATAAGCCGCACCAGTTTATAAGCCGCAGAGAGAATTGTATGCGCACAAACCAACACAAATATAGACATTCTCCTATCAACATGAGTATTTAATGTTCTCAGACACTTTAAACATGAGATTCGAATCTTGATTACTACCAAAACCAGTTTTGTGTCTAAGAAGCTCGAAATAGGCTGAAGAATGTGGCCAGAAACAGATTTAGTCATACTGATAAATGTAGAATGGAAACAAAATCCACAGATAAGCCGCATCAGTCTATAAACCGCACGGGCCAAAGTTGAGGGGAAAAGTAGCGGTGTATAGTCCGCATTTTACGGTAAACAGCGCTTGCTGATATTCCTAGCTACAAACTGACAACCATTATGAAGGTGAAACATTGACTGCAGTTAGAGTTTTCCCTTTCACAGGTACCTTGTTTTCTGTACTCACCCTTTTTACATTGTGACAACCATTATGCCAAAAGTTGCTTGCCGAATAGGTCTGTCTTAAAAGGAGTAAAGAAGAGTAGGAACACGTCGGCTGAATGTAGCGGGGAGACCAGTGAAAACTGAAAAACGTATACCGTATTTTTCGGACTATAAGGCGATACTTTTTTTTCTCAGATTCAAAATCGCAAATACTTGTAGCGGTGCCATAGCCGATGAGGTTTAACCGAGGCGTGGTTACCACTACACCTATCTATATTAATTAAAAAATCGGGACTTTACTGGTTTCGTACTGCCTCCGGGCATTGCCTCCAGTATTGTTCCCACCATATTTGTATTTACAAATGTCCCGTATGTGTCTGATTCGGACCAAGAGGACGTAAAACTCCATTTTCTCCTCTCTCAGATTCAGACCCCTGCGCCTTGTAATATGACTAATAAAATAGTAAGAAAATAGAATAACAAAATCTGAAATTTGAGTAAAGTTTGGGGGGTGCGCCTTATAGTCTGAAAAATACGGTACACACATATCTTCCCCCATTACGGCCATATGGCCTGGGAACGCAGAAGAAGAAGAAGACAGGTAACCTTCAGTAGAACATTCAAACAAATGATGAAACCGTTTTAACGCTGTTGACGTTGTGTGTTCTCAGCGCCCACAGGGGAACACCTGAGCTCGGACCTGGTGGAAAACAGCGACGGAGATTACCGCGTGGAGTGGATGCCCAAAGAAACAGGTGAGTTTTCAATACAATCATAAATAATATGGAGAGCTGAAGACTGGTGCACAGAGTCTTGGTAGACCAAAGTGTCCCTAAAGAACTTCAACATCAATGTCTCCTCGTGGGAAACCCTGGCACAGAACGGACCAGCATGGCGTGGTGCAGTAACAAAGGGAGCCACCAACTTCGAGGCGCACCGTATCGAGACATCGCAGGCAAAGCGTGAGGCACGCAAGATCCAGCCTAAACAGTTGCAGCTCTGCAAACCCGACAGATCCCCCCAACTCTTTCTCCTGTCCTCACTGTCAGAGATCCTTCCTGGCTCGCATTGGCCTCACTAGCTCTGCAAACCCGACAGATCCCCCCAACTCTTTCTCCCGTCCTCACTGTCAGAGATCCTTCCTGGCTCGCATTGGCCTCACTAGCCATATGTGAACTCATCCAGCATCCTACATTTCCACAAGGACGAACTGTTGAAGCATGGTCATCCCTCAGGACAGACGAACGACGATTAAATAATCCAGTACGTGTGGATATGTTATTCGCTGGACATAGAAAAAGGTAGTTCCATTCTGCATCATAGAGTGACGATTGGTCATATATGCTAATAGGGTTCATATGCTAACATAACAGGGTTCGCACGGTCTTTGAGAAATGGAGTGCTGTTTTCAAGTCTTTGAAAATTGGCTTTGGTCTGTGAAAATGGTTTGGAAAGTATAGTCATTGATCATGACGCCATAAAACGTTTTTTGTTTGCTTCCAGAATTCATAACGAAGCAATTTAATTTGACATATTTTATATGGCAGACGTCCTCGATTAGTCGAGAGTTACTTCCTTCCCTTCACTATATCCAGGTCTTTGGGCTACACCGGTGCAACTTGAATGATCGTGATCGAAGCAATCGTCATCATTGCATGTCGTGAGAGGTCTTTGAAAATAGGGTAAAATGTCTTTGAAAGTTTGTAAATTTTGGTATGAAAAATCTGTATGAACCCAGGCTAATGTATGCTAATTTATGCTAATGACCAGGTCGCCATTCGGTGGATGCGCTATTCACTAGGCACATGCTTCAAGGGCAGTTAATACTACGTCAGTGTTTCAAGAATGATGATGATGCATGCTAATGTATGCAAATGTATGTTAATGACCAAGTCGCCATTCGTTGCACGTGCTATTCGCGGGGCACAGGGTCAAAGGCAGTTAATGCTACATCAGTGTTTGAAGGGTGATGATGATGTATGCTAATTTATGCTAATGACCAGGTCGCCATTCGGTGGATGTGCTATTCGCCTAGCACAGAGTCTAAGGCAGTTAATACTACATCAGTGTTTGAAGAATGCTAATGTATGCTAATTTATGCTAATTACCAAGTCGCCATTCGATGGATGTTCTATTCGCGGGGCACAGGGTCAAAGGCAGTCAATGCTACATCAGTTTTTGAAGAATGATGATGATGCATGCTAATGTATGCAAATTTATGCTAATGACCAGGTCGCCATTCGGTGAACGTGCTATTCACCAGGCACAGAGTCAAAGGCAGTTAATGCTACATCAGTGTTTGAAGAATGATGATGGTGATGAATGCTAATGTATGCTAATTTATGCTAATGACCAGGTCGCCATTCGGTGGACGTGCTATTCGCGGGGCACAGGGTCAAAGGCAGTCCGTTCTACATCGAGGTTTTCGACGTCACCAAGATCAGGGTGGATAACTTCTTCAACGGAAATGTCGACGAAATGGCGGGATTTTCGGGTCAGTGTTTTCTTTGGTTTTTTTAAAGGATTTTTGTGGGATTTTTATTTTGGTCTGTGAGATGATGTTATATGTGTGTGTGTGTAAGAAAGAGCGAGAGGGAGTGGTGGTGGGGGGGGGGGGGGGGGGGGGGGGGGGGGGGGGGGGGGGGGGGGGGGGGGGGGGGGGGGGGGGGGGGGGGGGGGGGGGGGGGGGGGGGGGGTGGACAGTGTGTAGAGAGAGAGAGAGGAGGGGAAGAGATAGAGAGAGTGGAGGGACTGGGGGGGTATATGTTCCCCACATGTATTTAACCCTTTCACCGCCAGCCATATTTCAGCAAAAAATTGCCATTAAATTTACCTGGGTAGAGAACAAAATCCATCTGCAGTATTGGGGATTCTTCTGTGACGTATATAAAATAAGGTCTATCCTTACTTCCCAAAACTAAAACAATAGGGTCTTTGGATAATAGACCCCAATTTGATGCCTTTTAGTGACATAGGTGTTAAATCACTGTGGTGCTAAAATGCGACATTGGCGGTGAAAGGGTTAATTAATTTTTTTCTAATGATATCTTGTTCTTACGATGTCAAAGTTATTTTTTTATGTTTTAGTCTTGTATGTCTCCTTTCTCTTCTTTCTTATTAAACCTGTGGGTTTTTATGTCTGTAATGGTGCCTGGAGCCTCACGAGGGACTTTTTTGTTTAAAAAAAAAAAAAAAAAAAAATTATTATTATTGGTTCTGTGGGTTGTGTGTGCACGCATGTGTGTGTGTCTGTGTGTTTGTCTGTCTGCGTGCGTACGTTGTGTGTCAGGGTGTTTCTGTATGTGTTGGTGTATGTGGTCAGTCTGTGCGGCTCAGTTGATGTGTGCTTGCTGAATGGGGGATGAACGAGTCGGTGCTGTTAAATGTGTGTGTATGTGTGTTAGAGAAAGAGAGAGAGAGAGAGAGAGAGAGAGAGAGAGAGAGAGAGAGAGAGAGAGAGAGAGAGAGAGAGTTGCTTTTGTATGTATGCGTTGTTGCTGGTTGGTGTCATTCTTGAATGCTGTTTTTGTTGTCTATTTGTTG
The DNA here is from genome assembly GCA_017654935.2 of Phymorhynchus buccinoides. Taxonomy (NCBI): domain Eukaryota; kingdom Metazoa; phylum Mollusca; class Gastropoda; order Neogastropoda; family Raphitomidae; genus Phymorhynchus; species Phymorhynchus buccinoides. The sequence goes on along the minus strand of CM065708.1, from coordinate 6,520,561 downwards.
ATGAAAAATTGATTGTAAAGCGCTTTGGGCTCATCTGAGGTAAAGCGCTATATAAATGTACAATTATTATTATTATTATTATTATTTTAGTTGAATTTAGAGAGTTTAATTAGAAAGGTCAGCGTAACTCGGGCAGAACGAGTGTGGGCAAATTAGTAGTCTAGTACAGTGGAACCTCCCTTATAAGACCTCCCATTATAAGACTCCCTCCCACATAAGACCTACTTCTCTGAGACATTGCCCTTCTTTGTAAGTACAAAGTATTAAAATGACCTCCCTTATAAGACCTGGTCCCTTATAAGGGAGGTTTGACTGTACTAGACTACTAATTTGCCCGCACTCGCTCTGCCCGAGTTACGCTGTATATAGAAAACGAACGCTCGTGGCAAATGCCCTATTGAGTGAAAGACCCAGTGACGCACCACGATTAAGTCCCTTGGGTTTTTTTCTGGGTTGCTGTGACCCACATACAAATTTTCCCAATAGTCAAATTGAGGCTGCTCTTTAAAACTGATGTGTCGGTTTCAATTTGGGGGCTGTTTATGTGGGAGTCAGACCTGGTCAAAACAAGATTTATTTCCAGTTATAAGAGGGAAAACACCTGAAACCCGTGATTTGGTAAAGGTAAAGATGTGCCACCCCCCCTGCATTTCTCGGTTAATTCAATTTTTTCCGTTTTTGCCTTTCTTACCAAACATAAAGCTGTATTTTATTAACCTTTTCAGCTAATTATCTTTTTGGAATACTAACCCTAACCCTACCCCTCCCCTATAAGACGGGAAAAACGTAATGAACCACGACTGTGACAAATGTCGCGGTGTACGGCAGTACATAGGAGGGGGGGGGGAGGGGTCCTATTAAATAATGGCCTTTATCATGACTGCAATTAATTATTGAACAAAGATAATTAGCTGAAAATGTTCATAAAATACAGCTTCATGTTTGGTAAGAAAGGCAAAAAACGGAAAAATGGAATTAACCAAGAAATGTAAGGGGGGGGGGGGGGGGGGGGCACATCTTGACCTATACCCGTGATTTTGACACGTGATCTGGCGGATCTTTAACCCTCGGGTATTTGACCGTCTGCGTTGCAGTGGACACGTCGAGGGCCGGCAAGTGTGACCAGACGGTGCGCGTGGTCAGTCCCTCGGGGCAGAGCGTGCCAGTCAGCATCACAGAGACGTCCGCCCACGGCTACAACGTCACCTACCAGCCGTCCGAGAGTGGTCAGCACCGTATCTACCTGACCTACAACAGCCTGGAGCTGCCTGGTGAGTTGGAGAGAGAGAGGGGGGTGAGAGGAAGGGTGAGAGAGTCAGAGAGAGAGAGAGAGAGAGAGAGAGAGAACCCTGAAAAACTTTATTTAACAAGGATAAAGATTTTTAGGAGAGAGAGGGGAGGGGTGCGAGAGGGAGAGAGATAGATAGAAAGAAAGAGAGAACGAGAGAGAACACTGAACACTGAAAAACTTTATTTAACCCAAGGATAAAAAATTTTTAGGACGAGAGAGAGTGAAGGGGTGCTGAGAAGGGAGAGAGATAGAGAGAGAAGCAGTGAGGCAGAGAGAACACTGAACACTGAAAAACTTTATTTAACAAGGATAAAGATTTTAGGATGAGAGAGAGAGAGAAGAGAGAAAAGGGGAAATAGGTGAGAGACAGTGAGAGAGAGAGAGAGAGAGGGAGAGCGGGGAGGGAGAGAGAGAGAGAGGAGGGGGTTGTGTGAAAGAGAGAACACTGAAATAAAGATTTTAAGGCAGACGAGAGACCGAGAGAGGGGAGGGGTGCAATGAGAGAGAGGGAGAGAGAGAGATAACACTGAACACTGAAAAACTTTATTAAAGCAAGGATAAAGATTTTAGGAGATGAGAGAGGAGAGAGGGAGAGAGAGAGAGGAGGGGTGAGATAGAGGGAGAGATAGAGAGAGAGTGTGTGTGTGTGTGTAGTATAATATCACCTACCAGCCTTCCGAGAGCGGTCAGCTCCGCATCTACCTGACCTACAACAGTCGCGCACGGGCACACACACACACACACACACACACACACATACAATACATATTACACACATACCACACACACATACACACTAACACACACACACACACACACACACTTTGTATCTTGAAATGTTTTGGCTCTCTCTTCATTCACAGAAATTGGCGCATTCAAAAGTTAGGTCAGTATCTCGCACCGATACTAGATACTAACTGAAGCATTAATCTCAACATAGCTATAACAAGTTTGTTTTACTTCACCAAACAGGTTGTGCCTTTGTTTTAGCCCTTTCGCTGCCAGCAATTTTTCAGGAAAAGTTTTCCCATAAACTTACCTGGGTAGAGACAAAAAACATCTGTCTGTAATATTGGGGATTCCTCTGTGACATATTTAAAGTAAGGCCTATCCTTACCTCCCAAAATAAAGAAAAAAGGGTCTTTGGATAACAGACCCTGATTTGATGCCTTTTAGTGACATGGGTGTTAAACAATTGTGCATAAATGCGGGACTTGGCAGTGAAAGGTTTGGATATGGAAAGGGTTAATGGTATTGAAATATGAAAACGCAATTCTATGGCGCGCCGAAGTGACCAAAACTATATCTAGCAGTTCGACAGAGTTTAAAAAAAACCCTATTGAACTGTTAGATACAGTTTATAAACTATAGCTAGCAGTTAGATAGAGTTTCAAAACTCTGTCGAGCAGCTAGATAGAGTTTCTCGTCGTAAAACTCTATCGAACGCGCCATTTTGATACTTTTTTAAACGAAGCATTTCATTGGTAGATAGGACTAGTATCAGCTTGACTGTGTAGGGCCTAGGCCTATGGTCTTATTCAAATTCACGGGTCACTGCCCTGCCAAGGCCACAAACTTGTCGCTGAAGCCATGTACCAATCAGAAATCGCGATAGAAAAAAACTATATCTCGATAGGGTTATGCGTTTGTGGAAACCCTATCTAGCTGTTCGACAGAGTTTTAAAACTCTATCGAACAGCTAGATAGGGTTTTCAAACTCTATCGAACTGATAGATACAGTTTCGAAACTCTATCGAACAGCTAGATAGAGTTTTGTATCTTTGGCGCGCCATAGCATTCGTTCCATTTTGAGATAGATTATGATAATGAATAGATACCATAAGCACTAGAGAACACCAGTGTGTTCTAACATAAAGCGAGGATAATGAGTGAGTGGGTTTTTTTCATGTGTTAAGTAATTATAAACAATATCATCCACTGTGTGTGTATGTGTGTCTGCTGACATAATGTTGACTTTAACATAAATAAATAAATTGTTCTTGATAACCAATCTTTTGTTTATCTGACGAACATAATTTATTTCTAACAAATAATACCATTGGTCCTTTTTGGGGGAGCAATAATAATCTTAATTCTAACATTTCAAGGACGAAAATGTGAACCTGTTCTTTTTTGTAATACCTAATGATTCTTTTTAACAACAAGAAAGGACTAATAAACTTAGTAATACTAGGTTGTATGCATGAACAAAAATGGTGTGCGTGTGTGTGCGTTTCATTTAATGTCTATCGACTTCTCGTGATATTAGATGTGTGTGTGTGTGTCCTTGCTCTGTGTGTGTGTGTGTGTGTAGCATGCGTGCGTCTGTGTGAGAGAGAGATGTGTCTGTGTGTGGGTTGTGAGTGTGAGTGGAGTGGGTGAGAGAAAGTGTGTGTGTGTGTGTGTGTGTGTGGTGGTGTGTGTGTGTGTTTTTTTGTGTGTGTTTGTGTTTGTGTCTGTGTATGTGTGTGTGTGCATGTTACTGTGTGTATGGGTGTGTGTGAATTCTCTGTGTGTGTGTGTGTTAAATCTGTGTGTGTGTGTGTGTGCGCATGTGAACTTGTGTGCATGTGTTTGTTACTGTGTGTATGTGTGTGGGTTAATCTGTGTGTGTGTGCGTGCAATTTGTGTGTGTGTTACTGTGTGTACTGTGTTTGTTAATCTGTTGTGTGGTGTGCTGATTGTGGTGTGTGTGATTGTGTAACGTCTTTTGCCCTTTTAAAAAACCTTTTTATTTGAGGGGGGGGGAGTGTTGGGGGGGGGGGGGGGGGGGGGGGGGGGGGGGGGGGGGGGGGGGGGGGGGGGGGGGTGGGGGGGGGGGGGGGGGGGGGGGAGGGGGGGGGGAGGGCAGAGTTACCATTAGACAGGAGAGGCGTGTGGGACTGCTATTGGATCTTTTCTTTTCTTTTCTTTTTTTTTTGGACGAAAATTATGAATCACATTTTTATCACATCCCCCTCCCCAACTTGAAACACTCCTTGAGGTTTTTTGTTATTTTTTGTTTTGGTCTTTGCAGTACAGTGAAACCTCCCTTATAATACCTCCGAAATTCCTCCACAATGAGGTCTAATATGGGAGGGGTCTTATAAGGGAGGTAATTGTAACAGCCCTGTTTACTCCTACTCTTTTCGAGTATTATTCTACTGCATTTTGGACCTCTACTACTATTCATAACCTGAAAATAATGTTCTTTAATTCTTGATTACTATTCATTTTCGGTGAACTTTATTTAATGGTTTCATTAATCAAACTACACATTTTGCACCAAAACTACTCACTTGAAGCTATCCAGACTACTCAAGACATGTGTCGGGTGGTAAAAAGGTATTTTTAATACTTACAAATAAGGGCTATGTGTCTCAGAGAGGTGGGTCTTATGTGTGAGGGAGTCTTATAATGGGAGGTCTTATAAGGGAGGTTCCACTGTCCCAGTAATTTTTTTTTTCGGACTACAAGTCGCACCTGATTTTAAAGGCGTACCCCCCCAATTTTACCCCAAATCCCAGATTCTGTTATTGAGTTTTCTTACTATTTTTTGGTAGGCATATACAGTTGAACCTCCATTATAAGACCTTCAAAAATCAACCAAAATGAGGTCTTAATAAGGGAGGGGTCTTATATTGGGAGGTAATTTTAATGCTTACATAGACGCTCGCAGTGTCTCAGAGATGTAGGTCTTATGTGTGAGGGAGTCTTATAATGGGAGGTCTTATAAAGGGGGTTCCACTGTACAGTATTTTTTTGGACTATAAGGCACACCTGGATTATAAAGGGCTTCGCACACTAGCGTCAAGATCTCGAGATCGCAGCGATTTCTTGCTGCAAGGCGCAGTTTGATGCGCCGCTTGCGTGTGAGAGATTCGCGGCGCGGCAGGATTTTTTTTATGCGTAGCTGCGCGATTTTTTTGTTGCTCGAGAATAGAACCGGCTCTAATTTTGATGCTCAAGATCGCAGAGATCGTGAAACTAGCCAATCACAACGGACTGAAGGACCATAACTCTGATTGAAGAAAAAAAATGGCAGACTTGCTCGAACCCGAAAATCTAAAGCAGCACAAACAATGACACACATTTCATCTTCTGAAGAAGACGAATCATCCTGGTCAGCCATACTGTTGTTTCTAGGAGGAGGTTTGACGCTAGAGTAATCTTTCCTTGCTTTCCAAATAAGGAAGTTCGCGCGACAAGAGGCGAAGCGACAAGAGTCGTGTGTGAGAACACCACTGCCTCGCTACAATGTGTGCTGTGATGCAGGCGTCAACGCGTCAAGGCGTTGCTCTGAGAAACAATTGACGCCTGACGCTAGTGTGCGAAGCCCTTAAGGCGCACCCCCCAAATTTTACGCAAAATTCAGATTTTGTTATTATATTTTCTTTCTATTTTATCAGTCACATTATAAGGCTCAGGGCAGGGGTCTCAGTCTGGGGGAAAAAGGATCGCCTATAGTCGAAAAAAATAGTGGTAACTCCTTACTGAGGAGGCCGCATTAACAGAGGGACAATAAATATATAATGCAGTTATTTATGGAGCGGGGTCTCTTTTAACAATAGCACATAAAAGGAATAGACACTAGCAAGAGTTGTGGTGTTGGTTTGGTTTGTAATAGTGTTAAGGGAGGATAATGGGGGGGGTGCGGGGGGATCATGGTTGCATGGACACCCCCCACCCCCCCCTTTGACTTGTTAACGTTTCTCTCTCTCTCTCTATCTCTCTAGACTATATCTAGATCATATATCATCCTATATTCTGTATAGAGTCTGATAAGATATATAGATCTAGATAGCTGACCCCCCCCCCTACTCTCTCTCCTCTCCTCTCTCTCTATCTCTATAGGCTCTCCTCTATCAGATGAAGAAGCGGTAGCTTGAGGATTCCACGAGCAAGTGTTGGACGGAAGGC
>CM065708.1:6496908-6513871 GCA_017654935.2 Phymorhynchus buccinoides | reverse complement strand
GAGGGGTAAGACAAAGAGCCACCAAGCGCCCCATCGCAAGCGCGTCTTGCATTTGTTGATGTTCCCGTTTTCGCCGTGCTACCTCCTTCCCTCCCTCTCTTCACCCCCCCCCCTCCGCCTACCCGCTTTTTCATGCATCATACTGCTGCTGTCCACTTCTCCACAGGTGAAAAGGACAGGAGCAGTGTGGTCCTGTCCACGCCATGTGCACATCACCATCATCATCATCATCAATACCTTGTGCTTGTCCACTCTCCACAGGTGTAAAAAGTTTACAGGTAGCAGTGGGGTCCTGTCCACGCCATGTGCAACTCCACCATCAGCATTCATCACCATCACCATCACCATCATAATGACCTTGTGCTGTCCACTCTCCACAGGTGTAAAAGTACAGGTAGCAGTGGGTCCTGTCCACGCCATGTGCACAGGGGGGTTGGAGTTGGGTCCCACTCAGGCCACGCCCGGATGTCCTCAGGCGAGCCGTCCTCCAGCTGAATTTGAAACGTTTTCTGAAAACAATTGGCGTGGATTTGTCAGCACAAGAAAAACAAGGAAAGCACTATTGTACAGTGGAACCCCCCCCATGGGGGATACCGGGGGGTCTTTTTGTACAAATTAGTTCCCCCACCTTCTGGAAGTTCTTGTGCTTGAAACTTTCCTCTAATTCTGTCATTCTCTTTGAATCTGCCTTTTCCTTTTGCTTACTGTCAACTACTATCTTTCTATCTCTCACTGGTCCATTCTCCTAGCACTTTTTTTCTATAAACTTTTTCAAAAACATTTCCTCCAGCCGAAGTCGGACATGCTGGGCCTGACTAATTCTTAGTTAGGCGCATAGCGGCAGCATGACGCATCTGCGCTCATAACTGACAGGAAACTGTCTGAGCGAACGAAGAAAAAGAAGAAGAAGTACAGTTGAACCTCCGTTAATCGACCGACAACAAAAATATCACTCCAAAAAAAGGTCTTAATAGGGAGTGTGGACACTCAGTTAGTTCAGATATGAAGGGGGGGACATCCGGGTGGAAATTGTTTTGGGGGTCACATTCTTAGAGAAGAGTCTTAATAGGGAAGGTCTTCTTCTTCTTCTTCGATCCGCTCAGATAGTTTCCTGTCAATTATGAGCGCAGATGCGCCATGCTGCCGCTTAACAAACAAATAGTTAGGCCCAGTAGGTCCGACTTCGGCTGGAAGAAATCTTTTTGAAAGTGCTTCATTGAAGAAGAAAAAAAAGGCAGGAGAATGGACCGGTAAGGCAGGAAAGATAGTAGATGACAGTAAGCAAAAAGGAAAAAAAACAGAGTTAGTGACAGATTAGAGGGAAGCTACAAGCACAGAAATTCCAAAAAAGGTTTGTGGGATTTTATAAATTCATAACCAACAACAAAAAACGGTAATCCCGCCCTAGGGGAGGGAAGTGTCTTTAATAACGGAGGTTCCACTGTATGTTTCTATTAAACCCTTTCACCGCCCAAAGTTGCATTTTAGCACCACAGTATGATTGAACCACATATGTCACTAAAAAGCATCAAATTTGGGTCTGTTATCCAGATACCATATTGTCTTAGTTTTGGGGAAGCAAGGGGAGGGACCTTATTTTTATAACATGACACAGAAAGAATCCCCAATACTGCAGATGATTTTTGTTCTCTATCCAGGTAAAAGTAATGGATTTTTTTGTTGGTGCTGAAATGTGGCTGGTGGTGAAAGGGTTAAAAGAACTGTTTTCTGAGAGACAGACACAGGTTTGTAAGCAAATAAAATAATAAATTTACACTCTATAAACACTCTACTAACACGCCTGATTTTGAAGGTTTTTCTGAACGACACCGATTGTCAGTTAGGAGAAAATATTTTTTACAAATCTACGAAAAGATTTGTTCAGTTTCCTGTGTGATGGCGCAGAATGGTGGAAAGAAAATGCACACACACACACGCCACGCACACACATGCACACCAACACAACACTCATGGCACGCACAACACGCACGCACGCATACAACCGGCAAAACACACACACACACCCACACACACACCACTCACAACACCCACACATGCAATATAAAGGATTTTAAAGATTTCTTCAAAACGTTTCTGCAAGATTGCAAAAATAAACCTATGGTTCAACTTTTGTCATTGAATTTATCAACATACAAACCTCTTATCAATCATGTTATTTATGAACACCAAAAAAAATCTAAGAACATCACATTCATCATTATCATCTTCATAATCATCAACACATCATCTTCATCATATCACCACCATTACCCTCCTCCTTATTCCTCATTCGTTAAAGTCTCAACCAACACCACTGTCATCATCCATCATCAGCAGCCAGCAGCAGCAGCGGCATCGTCATCATCATCACGTTCATCATCATCATCATCATCGTCCATGCATCATCATCATCATTTCATCATCATCATCATCAATTCCCATCATCAATCATCATTCATCACTATCAAATTTTTCATCACCTTTACGATCACTGCAAAAAACCAACACCAGTTTCCGAGTTCCAAGTGCTTCCAGGACCCTTGTCGGAAAAATCCTCACAACACACACACAACACACACCATCCCAGAAACCACCCAACACACAGCACTCCTCAGCCAGAAACAAAACCATTAACACGTACTCCTCTCCTTCAGGCCTGTTCTGACTTATAATAAAATTCATTTCTGATTCGCAAAATGGTTAAGAAAAAGCCCCCTCCTCCTCGTGCACCCTTCCATTCATTTTCAGGCTGTTTCGTCGACCGCTGTCGCATTCTCAGATTACTGTGTTCTGAATGTACGTGCACATGAATCATAACGTTACCATCAACTTTTACTTTGGTGTGGTATTTGGGACACTAAACTGAAACTAAACCTATCCCAAAACCATATTCCTTAACCCTAACCCTAAACCATAAGGGAATTGTGACAGACGGTTTCAGGTTAGGGTTTGGGATAGGGTTAGGATAGGTTTAGGGTCAGTTAAGTGACAAATACACACAAAAGTCAAAGTTGATGGTACGTTATGATCATCATGTGCACGTAAATTCAGAACACATTAATCTGAGAATGTGACAGCGGTCGACGGAACAGCCTAAAATGAATGGAAGGGTGCAGAGGAGGGGGCTTTTCTTAAACATTTGCCGGTTGTTTTCACTATAATCACTAAACATCGCAAAACGAGAAATTTTTGTTTTAAACTGCCTTCTCTTCGTCGTCGGTGGATCGCTCAGTTTACCTGTCCTGTGAGCGCAGATGCGTCCAGCAGCCGTTTATTGCGCCTAATAAATAGGGACTGGAATGCTGGTAAACAAACAAAAACAAACACCAAGACAGTAAGAGAAAAGCGTGATTTGTTTGTTTAGCCTCAAGTTGTTTTCTTGAGAAGACGCTGAAACCTCAGCTGTTCCGTCGAACACAAAGTCAAGCTGTTTAGCTAAAAAAATTATTCTAAAAATCTTAGATACAAAAAAATGCACCAATCATGTCCCGATAGTATTTTGACTGTATGTGCTACACAGTATTTTTTAGATATATTTTATTTCTTCCATCAAATTGATAAAAAAAATATTTTGTTGAGCAGTATCATGAAACATATTTAATCAGAGGTTCTGCTAGCCTACCAAAAGTTTCGATGGGACAGTACCGGCAACAGGAAAATATCCTGGTACTGGCCATCACACAGCCGGTGCGAATCAAACTTCGCTGTGCAGAAAATATCTGTACATAGATCTAATGCCTTTTAAGACATCAACTTTTGTGATGTTTGTCGTAAAAGAGGGTGGACATCATCAGACAAACAGAACGACAGAAAGACGTCAGAGGGGGGTATACAGATAAGAAACCGGACAGCAGAGAGCGGGAAGCCCACAAGCGGGAACACAAACCTTGCTATTTACGTAAGCATGACGCAAAACTTTTATCGCGCATCTGCCTGACATAGGTGTGTGACACAGGGTCTTTCCTTACCAGCTCGAAACAAAGTCTCAGGTACCGGTACGCGACACCGGGGGGGGGGGGGGTGACATTAATTTTTATCAGTACTAGACCAAAAAATATTTCTCGGTAAAATCCGGCCATTGACGGTCTAACGGAACCTCTGATTTAATAGATCTTTTAATTTAGTAATGGTGTTATTTATTAAGCGTTTTCTGGCTCGCTTCACCACACTGACAAACCAAGCCCAGTCAGCTCAAGCTCTGCAAGGGTCAAAGTCACATTTTAGACGCGCGTGGCAGCAAAGCTTTCCAAATCTAAAGCTTTATCCCACAGCCCGCAAATCCAGATGAAATATAACAAGCCACATCGTTAACAAAGAACCCACGACAAAAATTGCAAAAAAGTTAACCACCTTCCCCGGACAGTTGCAAAAAAAAACATCCCCAGTCATATCCCAAAAAGTCACTCGAAATGCGCTGGACACTCATGGGGCACAAATTTAGGGCCGCTGGTCGTAAGCGGCTCATGGCTTCATCGCACTAACCGTTTCAGGTTCTTCGAATGGTTGCGGCGTCGCGGCTCATAAGAGTTTTCAACCACCCCCTCCCCGCGCGCAGGTTTTGATTTCTGTCGTGTAACACCCCCAGCTTTCCGGTGGGAAAACACAAACATACGTCATAACCTACTTTCAGTTTTGCTTTGACCTTGCCTCTCTTGAAAATCAACCAATCATTGCAGACTTTACATTCAGGTTTGGTTGTAGAGGGGGGGTCAAAGATCGGAATGTGAAATGTTCCTTCTTTCTATGTGTTAGCTGTTTTCGTCAATAGGAGACAAACGACGAAGGTATGGAATCTGATATTTTACGATCGTTTAGTACATGGTGTTAGTAATCTTATCTAAAAAATATCAGTCCATAACTTTTCATAACTTTTTTGTGGTGATGGGTTTTCGAACCTAGTCAAAAAGGCCCGTCCTAAACGGTTGTAAGGGAGAGTAAACGTGCGAGTGGTGAAAAGGGGAACAACGTGGCCAGTGCCGAGTGAGTTAACAACATCCCTAGACATGGTAATGGGAGACAAGCACTTATCTCTGAAAATATTGGCAGGATTTCGTCGGTCTCATGGTGTAAGTAATCAAGGGAGTAAAACCCCTCCAGAAGACAACTGCTCTTGAAGGTGAATATCATCGGTGAAATTCAAAAACCTTCGTATCTTCAATTTTGGTAGTTTTTGAGCTGCTCTTGAAATGGTGAACTATCGTCGGTGAAATTCAAAAACTTAGTATCTCAATTTTGGTAGTTTTGAGCTGCTCATGAAAGTGAATATCGTCGGTGAAATTCAAAAACCTCGTATCTCAATTTTGGTAGTTTTGAGCTGGCTCTTGAAGGTGAATAATCGTCGGTGAAATTCAAAAACCCATCGTATGCGCAATTTTCGGTAGTTTTGAGCTGCTCTTGAAGATGAATATCGTCGGTGAAATTTAAAAAACCTCAGTATCTCAATTTTGGTAGTTTTGAGCTGCTCATGAAAGTGAATATCGTCGGTGAAATTCAAAAACCTCGTATCTCCAATTTTGGTAGTTTTGAGCTGCTCTTGAAGGTGAATAAGTCGTCGGTGAAATTCAAAAACCTCTTATCTCAATTTTGGTAGTTTTGAGAAAAAATGAAAAAAAAAAAAGGCTTTAAAATGAACTGCGTTGACCACGATTGATTAACCCTTTCGCCGCCGGAACCGAGTCGCATTTTTGCACCACAAATGATTTAGCACCCATGTCCTTAAAAACCCCCATGTCCTTTAAAAACCTTCAATTCAGGGTCTGTTATCCAGTGATTTTTTTGTGTTCTTGATTTTGGGAGTTAACCCTTTCACCGCCAACTGTCGCATTTTTGCACCACAAAATGGCTTAACACCCCACGTCACTAAAAAGCATCAATCAGGCAATGGGAATTGTCAGAGACAAAAAACACTGAAAAGCCCCCCAAATCGAAGTATTTAGAAAACAAAAACGAGTATTTAGTAACAATTTTCAATTTTTTCTCCGCGGGAAATCCGCGAATTCGCGGACAATTCCCATTGCCTGATCAATTCATGGCCTGTTATCTGAAGACCCTATTTTCTCGTAATTTTGGGAGACAAGGGTAGGCCTAATATTATACACGTTGGGTCACAGAGGAATTCCCAATATTGCAGACTTTTTTTTTCTCTCTACCCGGGTAAGCTTAATGGTATTTTGTGGCTAAAAAATGTCGTCTGGCGGCGAAAGGGTTAAGGATAGGCCTTTTTTTTTAAAAACATGTAGTAAAGGAATCCCCAATATTTCAGACAAAATACTTTTCTTTACCTGTCTAAGTTTATTGGATAATTTTGGCTAAGAAAATGGCTGGCGGCGAAAGGGTTAACTATGATGACATATATTGTTCAAGACATTGCGAGCTTAGTCCTGCATTTTGTTAAAATCACTTTTTTTAAATTTTAATTTAGACTTGAAAAGAATGAAGATACGAGGTTTTTGTCCTTAAGTAGATCTGAATTTGGGACTCTACGAGTTTTTTCGTCTATTTTCACAGCCTCATTTACCCCAGATAGAAAGTCGTTAGAGATACGAGCTTTTGGTGGAAGGTGGCAGGGAAAAATTAGAAAGCTGACTATGTATCTAACAAAAAAAACAAAAAAATCAAAATTCGAGGTTTTTTAATTTCACCTACACTGTTCCAGCTTGTTCCAGAACGGCATCTCCTCAAAAAGCTTATTGATGTTTGATTTTCTGCATTCACTTTTCTCTGAATTCGGAGAATTCTCTGAAAAATTTACCATGTCTGGATTATTCACAAACAGGTTAACAAAATCCCCCAGGCAGAAGAAGAAGACGAAGACCAAAGCGAGTTGTGCGCACACACGCGAGGGGGTAGGAAGGGGTGGGTGGGAGAGAGGTCTTGCTGTGAAGAACGTTCACCTCCTGGTAACAAGTCAGGTCGTCGAACGTCCCTTCAAACACTGTGCGGATTTCTTCCTCCTGCTCCTCCTCCCCTTCTTCTTCCCCCCCTGCCTCCGCAGTGGACTCCCCCTCCTCACGGTCGGACGGCGGGGCGGAAGAGTCCATTTCATCGCTGGTGGGGGAGTCGTCTCCGTCGTTGATGGCCGTCATGAGGGCAAAGTCGTAGCCTTGACCTTTGAACTTGTCGATGACCATGTCCGTCTCCCTCACCATCTCCCTCTCTTTCTCTACCACCGCCACCCCCCCTCCCCCGCCCTTCTTCAGGAGGGTGATCTGTTGTTTCTCCGCCAGTGACTCTCTGCTTATTTCTTCTTTCTTCTTCCCTCCTTTTTCTTCCCCTCCTCCTCCTTGCCTCTGAAAGGTAACAGTGTGGGGGAGGGTGATAGGGTTAGAGAGAGAGAGAGATATAATAAAGGAATACAAGGTGGGTTTTTTTTAACTCCTTCAGGACATCATTGCCTTACACAAAACTTCATGACTGGCCTCAGGGGCTGCCTAGAAAAAAAAGAAGAAACAAGTGTAACGCCGAGCGACTGCAAAGTCCCCTCGTAGCATCGCCGAGCTACTCCGAAATCGGAATGTGTCGGCTGTACACACAGCGGGGAGACCATTGAGAACTGAAAACAGGACATACGCACGGACGGATGGACGGCCGGAAAGAAGTGGGACATATCGGGCCTGTGACACAAAGGGCCTAGGGCACAGCGGGCTTATCCCATGAACAGGCGAAGTGGCAGATATCAAAAGAAAACGTACTTACAGAAAAACGCATCAAAAGAGCACGTAACTGAAATAGTTTTTTATATATAGCCTTGGGGTTCGGACCCGTGATTTGAGCGCGCGCGATCATGCGCACACGAGCGCACAGAAAAATTCATGACAACCGTGTTATAGACCATTCATCAAGAAATGTTGTGAAAAAAACTGCATTAAAATACATGCAAAACGTCGCGAGATATTAGCGATTATGTGTTTGGGGGTTTGAACCCCGTAACTGGCGCGACCTTGACCTTAATGTAAAACTAAATACATCAGTGGATAGCTTGCATCTTGGCAAACTAGTACACCAAATTTGATGATGATAGACTGAATAGTTTTTGAGAAAAACGGACGAATAGCCGGCCGGACGGACGGACGGACGGACGGAGGCACGCCGGACAGATCAGACAGAAACAATAGCTCCCCGAACCTTCAGCTCGGGGACTAAAAAAAGAAACGCAACAAAACTCACACTGTCAATGATTCAGTTTTGACATCATTACTGGTTGATCCAAAGACACTGAAAAGAAAAGACTAACATCCGGTCCCTTTTCCCTATATTAGTGAGGACAGAAACACTGGTTATGTCCCTTTTAAACGTGACACATTTACACGTCGATAGGCCAGTTGAATTTTCTGTTCAAATTCCAGTCTGAGTATTTGGATAGCCGCCACTGTGAATGGTGTAACTACCCCACTAACGATAACTCTATCAGCCCGGCTTGCCGTAACTCTTAAGTAGTCCATCTTACCCTTTTAGAGTCTTTGGTTGATCCGAGTTTATTTTTCGCTTTCAAAACGTGGTTACTTGCATTATAATCAGAATCATTGGTCTCCTTATTACTATCACTGTTGATGAAAACATACTGGAGTATTTTCTGAGTCTTGTCTAGAGCGGATTTTTGGGACATTTTTAACATTAAAAATTGAGAGAAATACATGAAACATGAAACGAAAGCTGGAAGAGTCATGAAGAGAATAACCCCAAAAATGTGGTTTGGGTTTGGAAAAACATGGATTCAGACAAGTTTTTAAATCGTTGTTCCCAGAATACTTGGAACTAGGCCCGGACTGGTGTTCTCCTGTTCCGAGTATGCTCGGAATTTGTCCAGAATAATAATAATAATAATAGTACATTTATATAGCACTTTAGCTCAAATGAGCCCAAAGCGTTTTACAATCGAATATTCATCAACAAGTAGACAACAAAAATAAATGAGTTAGGTTTTTTTCACTGTTAGCTCCTCTTTGAGATTTATTTTATTTTATATTTTGTTTGTTGGGGTTCATTTTATTTTATTGGATAAGTTGGTTGGTTAGTTACTCCCCCCCCCCCCCCCCTCCACCCCACCCCCCCCCCCCCCCTCCACCCCTAATTCTTCATCTAAAATGAGTAGGGATTACAAGAAAGGAAGAAAGAAGAACAGAGATGAGATTCTCAGAAAACCGAAAAGGAGGAAAAAAGAAGCCGGGGGTCCGGGGCCCGGTGTAGGTTACATCAACAAATGGAAAAAAATCCGTTTTAAGCTTTGCAAACTGCAAAGTAATAATAAATAGAGCAGTCTTGGCTGCCCCAAGCAGTAACTGGAAATGTCCATTTGAGAATGAACCAATCGAGAACAAAATATCAATCGAACTTCTAGCCGCATTTACGATTCGACACAAAACCCAACACCCCTACCTGCACCCCCCAATTTTCTCAATGGATTTACACTGGTCTCAAAAATGACCCCTGGGGCCATCAAAAAGGAGGAAATCCTCCAATTGGAGGGGAAATCTCATCTCTGAAGAAGAAGCAGAAATAGTATCAATATGGACCACAGAGTTAGCTCACATACGTATCAATATGGACACTATAGAGTTAGCTAAGATAAAAATTATAGCCCTGTCGACAACTAAAGCCATGTCTATAGAGTTAGCTACCTTCCCTACAAATGCAATACACTTAACATCGCCTTGGCTTAAGGCTGTGTCAGACCAATTGACATAGACTAGAACACCAAGGCTACATCAAAATGCTTTTATGCTCTGCATGGTTATGCGGGGATTGTCTTTAGCCATGACAAGCTTCTAGCATAACATCATCAGTCTCCAAAATCCCCCGAAGACAGAGTATGGCTGCCCACATGAGGGGAGATGGGGGGGGGGGGTAATCAAAAATGGTCACACACGTAATGTTCTCATCCATAGCTGATGCACTTGTACCATAGCGTTCAAGAGCTTCAGCTGTTGGGTAGATCCCTGGAGTCTTTTAGCCAGTGTAAGCCAACAATAACATACAATTAACAACAAAATATGCATAAAATTAGAATTTTAATAGCAAAAAAACCACCAAAAAGCAGACAACGCAGTGAATGCTTGGACAGCAACTATTGAACATAAAACAAGATCCCAGGGGTCTAACAATACTGGTAAGCAGCTAGTAAGACTATCAGAAAGCATAATATATATAAAATATATGTAATTTTTTAAAGCCGTCTCACACCATCCAACCGCTTTAGTTGGAAGAAAATTCAGTTGCAAACTCTACTGAACTACTTTGTGGCCGTGTGCCGTCTTCACTATCAGCAAGCATGGGCTGTATCCCCACAAACTGCCCCGAGTGAGTTGGAAGTAAATGGTGCAGTCGAGTCGCTAATTCCTTCCGGCCTGGTTAGAAGTTTCATTGAATCCAAAAAAAATTCCATTTGTGATTTTTACTCGACCAAAATTTCCATTTGTGATTTGTACTCACTCTGTCAAAAAAAAGGAATACTGTAACCTTCTCTGGCAAGTTATGCTTCAAGAGAACTAAACAAAATCACCTACTTTACTAAATGCGTTAAATTAATAGAAATGCATTAATATCAGACCTGGGTACCCCCAAAAATTGATGTAGTAAAATTTGGTGTCAAAATAGTAAGATGTCAACAAAAAAGCAAAAAACTAAGCTGCTTTATGTTTGTCACGGTTGTAATGCTTCTTCAAGTCATTTCTTCCTCCGTGTGAAATGGAAATGTGATGTTGGCACAAGGCACAGTATGCATACTGAGGTCCCCTGGTCGATCTTTCATGGGACACAAATATGGTGAAATGGTGAGAGAGAAAAATCATTTAGAAACTGTATATTTTTCTTTCTCACCATTTCACCATATTTGTGTCCCATGTACCATATTTATCACATTTTTGTCAAATACAGTGGAACCTCCCTTATAAGACCTTCAAAAATCATCCAAAATGAGGTCTTATAAGGGAGGGGTCTTATAAGGGAGGTAATTTTAATACTTCCAAAGAAGGGCAATGTCTCAGAAAAGTAGGTCTTATATGGGAGGGAGTCTTATAATGGGAGGTCTTATAAGGGAGGTTCCACTGTATGTGTACAAACTATGGTGAAATCTTATGGGCAAACAGGTCTGACGATGCTCACCGGCACCCACCTGCAATGCTGGCAATGACGTACAGGCCCGCGGCAGTAGAACAGTTAAGTGTTAGGTTAGGTTAGGTACATTATAGTCACAGAGGCGTCTCTGTGAAATTCGGGTTGCTCCCACCTGAAGAGCGCGTCGCAGCCGGAGGCACACAACCCAATTTTTTAAATTATTTTTGCATGCGATTTTTGTCTGACTGATGAGAAAGGAAGGGAGGGGGGGGGGTAAATTTTGACCAAATGACAACTTTTTCGTTGCCACTGGGTTTAACGTGTGCTAAGTGCATGGGCACACTGGACCTCGGTTTATCGTCTCATCCGAAAGACTCCACATTCAGACCGCAAGGCCTAGTGCAAAGTGAGAGGGAAAAAAACCCTGTACCCAGGTTCGAACTCGGGTTTACTTGACACGAAGCGAACGCGCTACCACTGTGCCACTCTACACTGTCCAAAGAACTCAAAGACACAGGCTTACCTCAGCTCCATTGCAAACGTGATCCATGTTTCCAGAGTACACCGGGGGGGGGGGGGGGGGGGGGGTGTTGTTGGTCAGTTTAACAGGCTTCTTCTGAGTGTAGCACGGCGCGTAGTCCAGGATGACCTGACCCCCCTCCCACCTCAAATCCTTTCAGTGTCCAAAGAACTCAAGCTTACCTCAGCTCCAATGTACACATGGTCCATGTTTCCAGAGTACACCGGGGGGTTGTTGGTCAGCTTGACCGGCTTCATCTGGGTGTAGCGGGCGGCGTAGGCCATGATGCCCAGATGCTCCACCTCCGGGTCGGCCATCTCACTGGCGGAGATGATGGGTTCGATCCCCAGCCGCCGCCCTGCGTCCAGCCCTGCACAAAGATTAATAATAATAATAATAAGGGAGCATCACAAGGTGTTGACATGCGCCATTATAAAAAAAGAGTTTGCTCGAAATCTATGCAGACGACAGCAACGGTTGTAAAAACCAACAAAATGGCAGTCGTAAGTCGCGTTTTAGAGGAAGTCGTTTAAGAGAGGTCGTTTACATAGTAAAATGCATCCGTGCCAACAAATCCGGTCTCAAATGAGAGGTGGTCGCTTAACAGAGGGTCGTAAAATAGGGGGTTGTCTGTAGTCAGAAAAATAGGGTACACAACGATTAGGACAACTTCTTTCTTCTTCAGATCGCTCAAACAGTTTCTGACACATGTGTCATGCTGCCATTATGCACCTAACTAAGGTACAGAAGAAACTCCCTTGTATATAATCAGGCATGGGAATTAGAGCAAACAAAAAAGACTGAAAATTGGGGTCTGGAAGCAGGCATAGAAAAAAAGAATTAAAAAAACACTGAAAATCGTATATAGGCCTCAGAAAATGAAGCTGCTTCTGTTATCTAAGCCTTAAAAACAGTGTTAGATATAGGACTGATATATTTAGTTCATTTTGCATTCATTTATAACCAATAACTTAAGTTTTACTCATTGGGCTTCTTTTTTTTTTATCCCATAAATGTCCTCTTGGACCATCAAAAAAGCTGAAACTTGCAAAAAAAGACTGAAGAGGACCATCAAAAAAGCTGAAATCAGCCAAAAGACTGACAATTCCCATGCCTGATATAAGTCGCATTGGACCAAAGTTAAGGAGAAAAAAAGTAGCGGCTTCTTCACAGAGGGGGGTGTGTGTGAAGGCAAGGTGGCCTACCTTTCTGCAGATTGTCCACAGGGTTGCCGGTCAGTGTGGGCCATCCAGGGACGTCACCTCCCACAGACTTGACCAGATCACACAGCAGGTGACCGTCATTCCAGTCCCTCTAGAAACAAAACAAAAACACAGACATAAATTATTGCAGTCCATTTTGCTTTATCTTATAGGCGGTCCGTCATTTAAACCTGGACAGCTGGGAAACATATATTCATGGCTGATCCTGGGAAATTTCAAAAATCCTGCAAGGGGGCGGAGTGCAAGGGGCAGCACACACACTTATTGCTCTTTATTCACCCCTCTAGACCAGTACAAGTGCTACATTCCTTTGAATACAGCAAATGCTTATATAGGCCCTTTTTATTGTACAAGTGCGTGTGTGTGCGTGTGCGCGCAAGAAAATCGTTGCTTCTCAAATTCTCATAATCCGGTGACGCCGGCACTAGGCAATTTAAAAATCCTGCAAGAAAGAGCATCCATGTATATTTTATCAAGTCAACTGTCAGTGGCCCCCACCCCCCCACCCCCTCAACAACCCCGCACCCCCTTAGCGTTCTCCCCACCCCCCCCCCACCCCACCCCCATCAAACTCACATTGAAGTTGTCGAAGGTGTCGGTCTGCAGGATGTTGCGGATCTCGCGGCGCGTGGCGAAGTAGCCGGGTGAGTCTACCCCTACCCTTCCGTCCTCCTTAGTCTTTTCCTAGCCACCTGTAAGCTACAATCCCACCCCTACCACCCCCACAAACTCACATTGAAGTTGTCGAAGGTGCCGGTTGGCAGGATGTTGAAAATACATGGGTGCAACTACACAAAATGAAAAAACCTGAAAGGCCGGGGTCCAGGGGTAATGTCCCCCTGCAGCTGAAGAAAAAATTGATTTATGAAGGTATTTTAGTTTGCTTTTTCCACAATTTATACAAATGCTTATTTTAAAGTGTTTGAAAAATACAGTAGACACACAAAGATCTTGTTTGACAAATAAAGAAAACACACCAGGAAATTCCTTTTCTGGTAAAATTCAAAAACAGGAAATCCTTGTATACCGGGAAAAGTTGCACCCGTGCAAAATATCCCTGCACGTGTGTTGCGAAGCATCTACTTGAATCAACACACACGCACACACATCCCCTCCCATCCCAACTCACATTGAAGTTGTCGAAGGTGTCGGTCTGCAGGATGTTGCGGATCTCGCGGTGCGTGGCGAAGTATCCGGGTGAGTCTACCCCTACCCTTCAGCCCTCCTTAGTCTTTTCCTAGCCACCTGTAAGCTACAATCCCACCCCTACCAGTACCACCACCACAAACTCACATTGTAGTTGTCGAAGGTGCCGCTCTGCAGGATGTTGCGAATCTCGCGGCGCGTGGCGAAGTAGCCGGGTGAGTCTACCCCTACCCTTCCGCCCTCCTTAGTCTTTTCCTAGCCACCTGTAAGCTACAATCCCACCCCTACCACCCCCACAAACTCACATTGAAGTTGTCGAAGGTGCCGGTCTGCAGGATGTTGCGGATCTCGCGGCGCGTGGCGAAGTAGCCGGGTGAGTCAAGGGTCATGTAGTAGGAGAGGTAGGTCATCCCAGAGAGGTCGTCCAGGTGCGGGGACGCCAGGTCGCGGGGGCGCACCACCATGGGGATGTTCAGCTGCTGCTCCGCCACCGTCATGGCCCGCGTGCAGTTCTCCAACCTGAACAACAACAACGAAAATAAAATATATATTAACAGGGTTCATACAGATTTTCATGTCAAAATTCACAAACTTTCAAAGACCCTTTATCCTATTTTCAAAGACCTCTCACGACATGCAATGATGACGATCGCTTCGATCATGATCATTAGAGTCGCACCAGTGTAGCCAAAGACCTGGAGAGAGTGAAAGGAAGTAACTGGACAAATCGAGGACGTCTGCTAGATGGAAACCAATTCTATCAAAATCTGTTCTGATAGATGAAAAGGGGTGGTAGGAAAAGAGAAGAAGGAGAAACAAAAGAAAGAGAGAGAGAGAGAGTGAGAGAGAGAAAGAGAGAGAGAGAGAGAGAGAGAGAGAGAGAGAGAGAGAGAGAGAGAGAGAGAGAGAGAGAGAGAGAGAGAGAGAGAGAGAGAGAGAGAGCGTATAAACTGAAGAGAGGGAGGGAGTGAGAGAGAGAGTTTGTTCGTTTTCCTACCTTGATTTTGGTTCTCATTTTCTTTTTGCACCTTTGAAGGGTCTGTGACCCGAAGTATTGTGTCATTAAATTATTTCCAAGTCAAATTACAACCACCCACGTGTTTGCTTGCTTTATTCCACATATAATAATCTTTTGGTGATAAATGGATCCATACCAATTCTATCAAAATCTGTTCATAACTTCACCCAGCTAAATCACTGACAGACAGACATGACAGATTAACAATCAACTTGACCAACAACAAAGGCAAAAAAACAAAGCTTCCATGGCAGAGGTACTAAAAATAACAAAAATAACAAACTATATATATAACAAAAATCAATACCAGATCCAGAGATTGGCTACAAAAGGTATTGATTTGCTTGGAGGGATAAAACATAGTGGATAGAGGGTGGTGAGGGTGGGGGTAGCAGAAATAGAGAGGGAGGGAAGGGAGGGGAGAGGAAGCGGGTCAGTCTTAATAGCGTTAACTCATTAAAGTCGTTCAGGCCATAAGTGTCCGGAATTAATAGATAGCCGTCAATTTGATGCATTTGCTTCAAGGGCAGTAAATCAGAGTGCACACCACACCTTGGTCACTTTCTAAACTCGCTTCGCTCTCTTAGACCACAATTTTGGATGGAAGTTCAGTTTAACGTCGCGTATCGGCTTTCGCCATGTACGACGGGCTGAACAAACCAACCAGGGTATAAAGAAAAATTTATGTTCCTGAATCACTGTCTTAGCCAAAAGGCCGAGAAGCGATCATAATTAATATTGAAGATACCACAATTTTGCCTCTGACTTTGCTTTTGTAGTGGTGTAACCAATCAGTGTCCGGAGTTTTTCTATATTAAAGTCTATATATAAAAAAAAAAGTCTGATCTACCACTTCCCTATGTCTAAACCTGAAGTAAAAAAGACTGTAATCTTCCTTCATTTCTCCTTTTGTTTATGTTTGCGTGTGTGTGACTGGAGTGATTTGTGAGGTGTTTTTTTAAAAATAATTCAAAATCGTTGCGATGCGAATGAGTTAATGTTTTAATGAGGGTAATTGAGACAACACTCGGAGCTTGTTTACAAACACATAGGTGAAAGACCCCCCCGTGGGGATACCGGGGGGGGGGGTCTTTTTTGTATAAATAGTTCCCCCACCTTCTAGAAGTTCTGTGCTTGCAACTTCCTCTAATCTGTCACTCTCTTTGACTCTGCCTTTTCCCTTTGCTTTCTGTCATCTACTATCTTTCTGCCTTACCGGGTTCCATTCTCCTGCCCTTTTTTCAAGAAACACTTTCAAAAACATTTCCTCCAGCCAAAGTCGGACTTGCTGGGCCTAACTATTTCTTAGTTAGGCGCAACGGCAGCATGCCGCATCTGCGCTCACAATTGACAGGAAACTGTCTGAGCGATCGAAGAAGTCAGAAGAAGAAGGTGAAAGAAAAACATTCTCTCAATCCTGAAATGACGAGTTTCAATGGGGCACGAATCCTCCCCAAACATAGAGACCACATTCCCAGCTCCCCGTATGGAGGCACGAGGCATCCACCCACTGCCCAGAATGAGCTACAATAATCAATCAATGGTTCCCAATCGTAGCAGCCATGCCTGCGGTGCCGATCCATTATTGATCATGTTCTCCACTCCACCGTGAAGGGAAAGCAGCCCAGTAATGTTATTGTGTATTCACATCTCTGATGGTGCTTGAATCATCTCCAAGCCTTTCTCTCTACTACTACTACTTCATCACTGCATTGTGAGAGAGAGAGAGAGAGAGAGAGAGAGAGAGAGAGAGAGAGAGAGAGAGAGAGAGAGAGAGAGAGAGAGAGAGAGAGAGAGAGAGAGAGAGAGAGAGAGAGAGAGAGAGAGAGAGAGAGAGAGAGAGAGAGAGAGAGAGGGAGGGGGGAGAGAGGGAGAGAGAGAGAGAGAGAGAGAGAGGGGGAGAGACAGAGAGGGAGAGAGAGAGAGAGAGAGAGAGAGAGAGAGAGAGAGGGAGAGGGGGGGGAGACAGACTAAGAGAGAGAGAGAGAGACAGAGGGAGAGAGA
>CM065708.1:6486908-6489408 GCA_017654935.2 Phymorhynchus buccinoides | reverse complement strand
AAATAGTAAGAAAATATAGTAACAAAATCTGAAATTTGGGTAAAGTTTGGGGGGTGCGCCTTATACAAAGGTGCGCCTTATAGTATAGTCCGAAAAATATGGTAGTTGTCATGGGTTTGAAATCAGAGTTTTCCTTCTCCTAGATGGACTGCCTGCCATTAGCTTAATGAGCTCCATCTACCCGCGTTTGAAATCAGTTTCCCCTCTTCTAGACGGACTGCCTGCCAAGACTGATCAGAGCATCATCTATCCTGAAAATATCAATAATAATCTTGGTACATTTTTATTTACCTGAGAGCGACGCCGTCGTTCCAGGCGGAGGTGAAGTTGGTGATGTGGCACTCGGGGATGACGTTCTGCAGCCATGCCAGCATCAGCTTCTTGGGCGGGAACTTGGTCTTCCCGATCTGGTAACGCAAGATCAGGTGCCAGACCAGACCCAGGATCAGCTTCTGGCTGCCGTTCACAATGTCTTCGCTGCCTGTGGAACCAAATCACTGTGTGTGAACACTATGTGTGCACAATAGATTACTATGTCTTCATTGCCTACAGCGCAAAGTACGCCATCACTATGTGAACACTGTGTGAACACTATGCAGACCTGTTTACCCCCTACACAAGTCTTGGGTAGTCTCATAGCTGAAATGAGTAGTTTTTATGCAAAATGTGTAGTTTTATTAATTAAACCATCAAACAATGTTCACTGAAAATGAGTAGTAATCAAGAATTTAGAGAGCATTTTTTTCAATTTTGAAGAGTAGTAGTGGTCCAAATTGAGTAGAATACTACTCGAAAAGAGTAAAGAAAACAGGTCTGACTATGATCTGGTAGAGGAGGATCTGAGGTGCCAGACCAGGCCCAGTATCAGCTTCTGGCTGCCATTCACGATGTCTTCACTGCCTGCAGTGTAGAGTACATCATCACTGTGTGAACACTGTGTGAACACAATGTATATGAACACTAGGATCTGGTAGGGGAGGATGAGGTGCCAGACCACAGCCCCAGTATCAGCTTCTGGCTGCCGTTCACGATGTCTTCACTGCATGCAGTGTAGAGTACATCATCACTGTGTGAACACCATGTGAACACTAGGATCTGGTAGGGGAGGATCTGAGGTGCCAGACCAGCCCCAGGATCAGCTTCTGGCTGCCGTTCACGATGTCTTCACTGCCTGCAGTGTAGAGTACATCATCACTGTGTGAACACCATGTGAACACTATGATCTGGTAGGGGAGGATCAGGTGCCAGAACAGACCCAGGATCAGCTTTTGGCTGCTGTTCACGATGTCTTCACTGCCTGTGGAAGCAAATCACTGTGTGTGAACACTATGTGAACACTATGTGCAGTAGATCACGATGTCTTCACTGCCTGTGGAAGCAAATCACTGTGTGTGAACACTATGTGAACACTATGTGCAGTGGATCACTGTCTTCACTGCATGTGGTGTAACAGATATTTATACAATCAGTGATGTCCTATGACCGGGGCCTCAGGTGATGTCCCGAGGATCTGAGGTGCCAGACCAGCCCCAGGATCAGCTTCTGGCTGCCGTTCACGATGTCTTCACTGCCTGCAGTGTAGAGTACATCATCACTGTGTGAACACCATGTGAACACTATGATCTGGTAGGGGAGGATCAGGTGCCAGAACAGACCCAGGATCAGCTTTTGGCTGCTGTTCACGATGTCTTCACTGCCTGTGGAAGCAAATCACTGTGTGTGAACACTATGTGAACACTATGTGCAGTAGATCACGATGTCTTCACTGCCTGTGGAAGCAAATCACTGTGTGTGAACACTATGTGAACACTATGTGCAGTGGATCACTGTCTTCACTGCCTGTGGAAGCAAATCACTGTGTGTGAACACTATGTGAACACTAGGTGCAGTAGATCACGATGTCTTCACTGCCTGTGGAAGCAAATCACTGTGTGTGAACACTATGTGAACACTATGTGCAGTGGATCACTGTCTTCACTGCATGTGGAAGCAAATCACTGTGTGTGAACACTATGTGAACACTATGTGCAGTGGATCACTGTCTTCACTGCATGTGGTGTAACAGATATTTATACAATCTGTCTTCACTGCATGTGGTGTAACAGATATTTATACAATCAGTGATGTCCTATGACCGGGGCCTCAGGTGATGTCCCGAGGCCCCGCTCATAGGACATATAGTCCCATTAAACCTGGAAAATGTCCTATTGTGTTCTCCCTAAATGTCAGGACAAATACCCTTTTGAATTTCAACTGGCAGTTGAGTTATTATCCTAAGAAAATGCACCAATCAACTAATTTTAAAGCACTTTTTTGAATATTTAGAGACCAATAAAGATTGTCCTTTACGGATATGAAAGATGAGAAGTTAGAGAGCACGAAAATACCGACAACTCAAAATTAACATAACATGATCATAAACATGAGATTTTATTTTACTTTGCAGGCCTGTTGTAAGAAATAACAAGCGCGAAATCGCAATAGTTTGTGGCACGCGGTC
>CM065708.1:6469408-6481908 GCA_017654935.2 Phymorhynchus buccinoides | reverse complement strand
TCTCTCTCTCTCTCTCTCTCTCTCTCTCTCTCTCTCTCTCGACTCTCTCTCTCTCTCTCCTGCCTCTCTCTCTCTCCCTCTCTCTTGCCTCTCTCTCTTTCTCTCCCCCTCTCTCTCTCTCTCCCTCTCTCTCTCTCTCTCTCTCTCTCTCTCTCTCTCTCTCTCTCTCTCTCTCTCTCTCTCCTCCTCTCTCTCTCTCTCTCATCTCCCCTCCCTCTCTCTCTCTCTCCCCTTCTCTCTCTCTCTCTCTCTCTTCTCTCTCTCTCTCTCTCTGCTCTCTCCTCTCTCTCTCTCTCTCTCTCTCCTCTCTCTCTCTCCCTCTCTCTCTCTCTCTCTCTCCTGCTCTCTCTCTCTCTCTCTCTCTCCCCCCCTCTCTCTCTTCTCTCTTCTCTCTCTCTCTCTCTCCCCCTCTCTCTCTCTCTCTCTCTCTCTCCCTCTCTCTCTCTCTCTCTCTCTCTCTCCCTCTCTTCTCATTCTCTTTATCTGTCTCCCATTCTCCCTCTCTTCTGACCTTCTCCTTCTCTTTATCCTATCTCCTTCCTCTTTCTTTCTCTTTCTATCCTCTTGGTCCCTCCTCTCTCCCCCCCCCCCCCCCCTTCTCCTTTCCTTTAGCCTCCTTACCACTTCACCTTTTCTTCTCACCCTCCCTCTCCCTCTCTTCCAATCTTCTCTCCTCATTCCTGTCCATTCTTTCTCATTTTTAGTCCCCAAGCCGAAGGTTCAGGGAGCTATTGTTTTTGTCTGGTCCGTCCGTCCGGTGTCTGTCCGTCCTTTGTGCTTCCGTCCGTCCGGCTATTCGTCCGTTTTTCTCAAAAACTATTCAGTGTATTATCATCAAATTTGGTATACTAGTTTGCCAAGAGGCAAGCTATCCACTGATGTATTTAGTTTTACATTAAGGTCACGGTCGCGCCAGTTACGGGGTTCAACCCGAAACACATAATCGCTAATATATCGCGAAGTTTTGCATGTATTTCAAAGCAGTTTTTTTCACATTTCTTGATGAATGGTCTATAACACAGTTTTTCTGTGCGCTCGTGTGCGCATGATCGTGCGCACTCAAATCACGGGTCCGAACCCCAAGGCTACATATAAAAAACTAATCAGTTACGTGCTGTTTTGATGCGTTTTTATGTAGTTACGCGCTGTTTTGATGCGTTTTTATGTATGTGTACAACTGACACATTCCGATTTCGGAGTAGCTAAGCGATGCTGCGAGGGGACTTTGCAGCCGCTCGCACGCTCTTTTTTTAACCTAGTTTTCTTTGTTGTAAGCGGTCTGCTATGTTATAACCGTGCAAATTCAACAATTGTTCGTATCTGAATTGTTTTAACGATTAAATTTCCTGTACAGAGGAGATTATTTTACACAGTTGTCAGTCCATGCTTGCTTGTACTAGTAAAAGAATAAATCGAAATATTGTAAGGCATTTTATACAGGCGTTGGGGTATTTTGCATCGAAATACTCTGGCATAGTCACAGTTACTTGCAAATGTCTAACTACAGTGATATAATACATGCAAAATATATCATCGGTGAAATTCAAAAAACCTTGTATCTTGATTGGGGGGGGGGGGGGGGGGTTGAGTTACATACATAGTCAGCTCTCAGCTCAATTTTCCTGCCACCTTCCACCAAAACCTTGTATCTCACGACTTTCTATCTGGGGTAAATGAGGTTGTGAACATAGGGAGGGAAACTCGTAGGGGAAGACGGGGTAAAAAGCGCATGGGCGGGTAAGAAGCCCACCCCAATTATCTCATGAAATAAAGAAAATTTCAGTCAAATTTGCCCATGAGACGAATGCTAGACATTAACGCTCGTCTCATGGGCAAAATGAGACTGAAATTTGCTTCATTTCATGAGATAATTGGGGTGGGCTTCTTACCCGCCCATGCGCTTTTTACCCCGTCTTCCCCTAAGTCCCAAATTCAGATCTAGTTAAGGACAAAAACCTCGTATCTTCGTTCTTTTCAAGTCTAAAAAAAAATATTTTTAAAGTAATTTTAACGAAATGCAGGACTAAACTCGCAATGTCTTGAACAACATATTCATCATAGTTAATCAATTGTGGTCAACGCGGTTTATCCAAACTACCAAAATTGAGATACGAGGTTTTTGAATTTCACCTACGATATACATTATATATTTACACAGAGATATAACGCACATATGTGCAAACACACACACATGTACACGCAACACACATGTACACGCAACACACACACACAAACATGCACTCCTGCATGTAAAGCAGTGTGTGTGTGCATGCGCGCGCTGGCATGTGCTTATGCATGTGTGTGGGGATGTGTGTGTGTGTTTTGTGTCTGTGTGTATGTATGTATGTATGAACATACGTACGTATGTATGTATGTATGTATGTATGTACTGTATGTATGTGTGCATGCGCATGTAAATGATATGCTGTGTTCGTCAGTGTGTGTGCTTGTGTGCGTGCGAGCATGGGTATTGATGTGATTTGGTTAAATGTATTTTTTGTAAAGCGCCATGAGCAGCTAGCCTGGAATGTGCGCTATATAAGTTTTCTTTATTATTATTATTATTATTATTATTATAAAGCTAAAGGTCTCCGTCCACGTTAACATATTTCGCTAGTTCTCCATGACAACACAATGTTAATGCTACTATCATCGTAACATTTCAATATCACAGTGCTAAGTGTGACAACTATTTCGCAATAGTATGTCGTAGTATTGCTTGCTATCATATCACGTAAAATCAACCAATCGTTGACAGAAGCTATGACACACCCCAAGCAGCTGACGACAAGAAAAAATGGATGCTGAGTTGAAAACGTTCCGGTTCAGTTACAAAAAACATGATATCCTTGTGTGTAAGATACCCGTCACCGGCACCCATTGTACTATGACACGAGTGTTTCAAACGAAGCATTTCATCATATCATGCATTTCATGGACATGACCTTTTTTCCTTTTGTTTCCGTTTTCGGTACATCCAAGAATGGCAGTCACAGTGAAACTGACAGTGGGTCTAGCCTAGACCTGGAGTAAAACGGGGTCAGCCCGTTGTAGCACAGCCCCGTTCTTGTCTATGTGTCCCCATCTCTATATTCCCTGTCGCTATGTGTCCCCGTCATTGTGCCCCCGTCTCTACATATTCTCGTCTCTATATTCCGTCACTATGTGTCCCTGTCATTGTGCCCCCGTCTCTACATATTCTCGTCTCTATATTCCGTCACTATGTGTCCCTGTCATTGTGCCCCCATCTCCATGTGTCCCCGTTTCTACATGTCCCCATCTCTGTATTATGTCTGTCTATATGTCACGTCGTGCATGTATGTCCCCGTATCTATATT
Source organism: Phymorhynchus buccinoides (assembly GCA_017654935.2). NCBI lineage: Eukaryota > Metazoa > Mollusca > Gastropoda > Neogastropoda > Raphitomidae > Phymorhynchus > Phymorhynchus buccinoides. The sequence goes on along the minus strand of CM065708.1, from coordinate 6,478,570 downwards.
CCCTATCACTATGTGTCCCCGTCATTGTGCCCCTGTCTCTATGTGTCCCTGTCTCTATGTCCCCGTCTCTCCCCTGTCATTAAGTCCCCGTATCTATGTGTCCCCATATCTATATTCACTGTGACTATGTGTCCCCATCATTGTGTCCCTGTATCTATTATGTCCCCGTCTCTATGCATCCCAGTCTCCGTGTCCCCATCATTGTGTCCCCGTCTCTATGAGTCCCCATCTCTAAATATGTCCCCATCCCTTATGTGTCCCCATCTCTGTGTGTCCCCATCTATACGTGTCCCCTTCACTATGTGTCCCTGTCATTGTGTCCCTGTCTATATATCCCAGTCTCTGTGTCCCCATCTCCATATATCCCTGTCTCTGTATGTCCCCACCTCTATAGGTCCCCGTGCCTATGGGTCCTCGTCTCTATATTTCCCTGCGGAATAGGGTTAAGGTCAGTGTTTGGGTTAGGGATAGGGTAAGGACAAACAGAGAGGCGTAAACATGGAACACATTGTGGTAGGGACACATAGAGACAAAAGTGGGAACACATAGAGACGGGGACACAATGACAAGGACATATACAGACACAAAATGATGGACACATAGAGACAACAGTGGGAACACATAGAGACGGGGACACAATGACAAGGACATATACAGACACAAAATGATGGACAAATAGAGACGGGACATATAGAGTCCAACATATAGAGACGGGGACATGTAGAGACACAGACATATAGAGACGGGGACATGTAGAGACACAGACATATAGAGACGGGGACATGTAGAGACACAGACATATAGAGACGGGGACGGATAGAAATGGGGACAATAATATGAAGACGGGGACACAGAGACACAATGTGGTACACATAGAGGCAGGGACACAATGACGGGGACACACAGCATGGAACATAATGCAGACGGGGACACAGAGACACAATGTGGTACACATAGAGGCAGGGACACACACACAGCAGCATGGAACATAATGCAGACGGGGACACAGAGACACAATGTGGTACACATAGAGGCAGGGACACACAGCATGGAACATAATGCAGACGGGGACACAGAGACACAATGTGGTACACATAGAGGCAGGGACACACAGCATGGAACATAATGCAGACAGGGACACAGAGACACAATGTGGTACACATAGAGGCAGGGACACACAGCATGGAACATAATGCAGACGGGGACACAGAGACACAATGTGGTACACATAGAGGCAGGGACACACAGCATGGAACATAATGCAGACGGGGACACAGAGACACAATGTGGTACACATAGAGGCAGGGACACACAGCATGGAACATAATGCAGACGGGGACACAGAGACACAATGTGGTACACATAGAGGCAGGGACACACAGCATGGAACATAATGCAGATGGGGACACAGAGACACAATGTGGTACACATAGAGGCAGGGACACACACAGCATGGAACATAATGCAGATGGGGACACAGAGACACAATGTGGTACACATAGAGGCAGGGACACACAGCATGGAACATAATGCAGACAGGGACACAGAGACACAATGTGGTACACATAGAGGCAGGGACACACAGCATGGAACATAATGCAGACAGGGACACAGGGACACAATGTGGTACACATAGAGGCAGGGACACACAGCATGGAACATAATGCAGATAGGGGACACAGAGACACAATGTGGTACACATAGAGGCAGGGACACACAGCATGGAACATAATGCAGATGGGGACACAGAGACACAATGTGGTACACATAGAGGCAGGGACACACAGCATGGAACATAATGCAGACAGGGACACAATGTGGTACACATAGAGGCAGGGACACACAGCATGGAACATAATGCAGACGGGGACACAGAGAGACACAATGTGGTACACATAGAGGCAGGGACACACAGCATGGAACATAATGCAGACAGGGACACAATGTGGTACACATAGAGGCAGGGACACACAGCATGGAACATAATGCAGACGGGGACACAGAGACACAATGTGGTACACATAGAGGCAGGGACACACAGCATGGAACATAATGCAGATGGGGACACAGAGACACAATGTGGTACACATAGAGGCAGGGACACACAGCATGGAACATAATGCAGACAGGGACACACAGAGACAATAATGGGCAACAACGGGATGTAACCGTCTTAAAGCAGGCTGGGAACTCCAATATTTTTGGTAAAAATGATTCGATCTAAGCCAACAATGGGTAAAAAAGTAATTAGGCCTAATATTCTTTCCAGACTCTAAAACACGGCAATTTGATGCTTCAGTTTTGTTATCAATTTTTTTCTTAAACGTCTAAACTTTATAGCGCAATTGCTCATTCATTTTATCTCGTTTTAAGATTATAATAAGAAAAAGTGCTTTGACGTCATCAAACTAACAAAGAAAGAATTAGAAAATCACATCGACCATGATTTTAAATAAAGCCGAATCTGACTGGGACAGAAAAGTTAAAGTTTTACGTCCTCTCGGCCGAAGCCATACGGGATGAAGTGGGACAGCTATGCTATGAGGCAAGTATAACGTGAAACGACCTTGACCTACGAGGGGAAATTTCAAGGGAGGAAATCAGCGAAGTAACAGCGTGTACGACCAACATGCTAGAAATATCATTAGCCTAGAACTATCATGACAGCAAATATGTTAACGTGGATGGAGACCTTAATCAATACAATCACAGGTCTTTATATCCTGCCTCATATCTGATACAGCTGACATTATGACTCCCACAATTCACTAGCAGAGACTATGCCTTAGCATGAGGCTGTGTCAGACCAGTTGACATAAGCTAGAACGCCAAGGCTACATCAAAATGTTGTTATGCTCTGAATGGTTGTGTGGGGATTGTCTTAAGCCATGACAAGCTCCTGGCATAACATCATCAGTCCAAAATCCTCCGAAGTCGTAGTGTGGCTGCCCACGTGGCGGAGTAATCAAAAACGGTCACACATGTAATGTTCTTATCCCTAGCTGGTGCATTTGTACCAAAGTGTTCAAGTGCTTTGGCTGTTGGGATGATCCTTGGAGTCGTTTAAACTAGCCAGGGGACAACACCAACAACTAACAGAGACAGACGCACAGACATACATTAGACAGACAGACTTGGACAGACAGTCAACACACACACACACACACACACACACACACATACACACACATACACACACACAACACACACACACACACACACACACACACACACACACACACACACACACACACACACACACACAACCCAGGGGCGGATCTGAGGGGGGGTTTCCAGCATTTCCAGAAACCCCCCTTTGCCCCAAGCATGTACCTGATAATGTAAATTATATTATAAGATACGTGAAGGTGAAACAATGACTGTAGCACCTTTTGGAGATACGTTGGGGTCTTCCTTTTCACAGGTACCTTGCATCGTTTTATTTACCCACCATTTTTACGTTATAAGGTACATGCTTGGGGCAAAGATGGGATAATAAATGCAACAGTAACAAAAAAATTTAAATGTCTCAATTTTTGCTGAAAATAATCACTAAATTGCAACATTTGTGGCCCCCACAAAGCCACTACACCTTAACCCAGGACCTATGCAGCTCCCTGGACTCCCCACGGAAACACCCCCCCCCCCCCACCCTTATGAATCATTTGGTCCAACCCTGCACACACACACACACATACACACACAGGGCTCCCAGGGACCCCCATTTAGGGGTCTATGAAGCACTAAAATTATAACCCTCTAAAAGAATGTGCAGGGGGTCCCAGGGATGCACTAAAAAAATTCTTTTTAGCATTCGCTATGCCATTGGGACCCTCTATCCCGCCTCTAGGACCCTCTATACTGTAAGTGAAGGAGTCCCTGGGACCCCTCGTTTTGTGGGATGATTGGGAGCCCTGCGTGACACACACACACACACACACACTCTCTCTCTCTCTCTCTCTCTCTCTCTCTCTCTCTCTCTCTCTCTCTCTCACACACACACACACACACACACAGTGACACACATAGAGAGAGAGTGACACACACACACACACACACAGTGACACACACACACACTCACACACACACTCACAATGACACACACACATCACTTCTGACTCTCTTCTCTTCTAACAATCAATAAGTTTCATCGGGAAGCCCGAGGGATTTTACCATAAACTGACCCACTGATGCCTGCTGCCGTTCACTTCTTCCACTCTGATCGTCTATCAAAATAATCAAGACCTCTTTCCAATGGAGTTGATAGACGTAATCTTGATGATTCCCCTCTGCAGGGAAAGAGAGAGAGAGAGAGTGTGTGTGTGTGTGTGTGTGTGTGTGCGTGTGCGTGCGTGCGTGCGTGTGTGTATGTGTGTATGTGTGTGTGTCTTTCGTACAAATAGTTCCCACACATTCTGTAAGTTCTAGGTCACAATACTACCTGTATTGTTAAAAATTCGGGACTTTACAGTTTACTGGTGTTGCACTGCCTCCGGACATTGCCTCCAGGATCGTTCCCACCATCTCTATTTCTACTTAGTGTCCCATATGTGTCTGTTTCAGACCGTAGGACGTTAAACAGATTTTTCTTCTGTAAGTTCAGTGCTTGCAACTTCCTCTAATCTGTCACTCTCTTTGACTCTGCCTTTTCCCTTTGCTTACTGTCATCTTCTGTCTTTCTGCCTTACTGGTCCATCCATTCTCCAGCCTTTTCCCCCAGAAATCCTTACAAAGATTTTCTCCAGCCGAAGACGGACATGCTGGGCCTAACTATGTGTTAGTTGGGTGCATAACAGCAGCATGACGCATCCACGCTCATGTGACAGGAGAAAAGGAAGAAGATCCTTGATGGTTAACTCATCAATATAGGCTGAGACTGTCAGCAATGAGTTCACATTTTCTCATGCTAACATGATCCTTGGCTTAAGCTTGGTTTAACTGAGTAAAACAGACAATGTACCGTCAAATGCAGACTTCTCCCCTCAACTTTGGCCCACGCGGCTTATAGACTGATGTGACTTCCTGTGGATTTTTTTCCCATTCTACATTTATCAGTATGATTAAATCTGTTTCTGGACACATTCTTCAGCCTATTTTGAGCTTCTTTAGGCTCAAAACTGGTTTTGGTAATATAAGGACCTCATCTCAATTCATGAAGACATTTAAAGGACTTATAAGGACTTCATCTCAATTCAAAAAGACCTTTAAAGGACTTATAAGGACCTCATCTCAATTCAAAAAGACCTTTAAAGGACTTATAAGGACCTCATCTCAATTCAAAAAGACCTTTGCTAGCATGATTGTATGGAATATGTTTAAGCTATTTTCAAGCAGAAAACTCGCACAACAAAGATGTTTAGTTGTCAGTTATCTCATGCTTTCCTGTCGATAATCTGAGGCATCTGTCAGTAATAATCTTCATCAACAATCCGATTCATCAGTCTGGGGTTTTTTTGTTCCCCACCGGAATTTTCCATCTTTGAGAGTTTGCATCGTCTGCTCCAATTCATCATAGACACCGGCAGCTTTGCAAACTGCTGGGTTTTGTTTTTCGTTCGTCATTTAATGTGTTCTGTACTGTTCTCAGTGTCTTTCTCAACCTTCTTCCTGATAAAAACAGGACTTTAAGGTAGGTTAGCACCTAACAAGGTTTCAAAAATTAAAAGGACCTCATGATGAAGTAAAAGGACCCACTTGCTGAATGAAAGCACTTAAAAGGCCTGTTGACCCAAAATCAATTCACAAGGACTTAAAAGGCCCCTACGAACCGGGCTGACATGTACCCCCAAAAATGTAACCAATGTGAAACAAGTCTGTTATCAACAATGCATTTTATAATATGAATTCCCCGTGAGGATACCGGGGGGGGGGGGGGGGGGGGGGGTCTTTCGAAAAAAATAGTTCCCTCACCTTCTGGTAGTTCTTTGATTCTGCCTTTTCCCTTTGTTTTCTGTCATCTACTATCTTTCTGCCTTATTGGCCCATTCTCCTGCCTTTCCCTTTCGCCGCTGAAGTCGCATTTTTTAGCACCACACTGATTTAACACCCATGCTACTAAAAGGCATAAAAGTTGGATCAGTTATCCAGTAGCCTTATGTTGTTAATTTTGGGAGATAAGGAAAGGGTTTCTTTGATGCATGTCATTGGGGGATTCACAGCACTGCAGATGCCAACTTTTCGTTACCTAGGTAAGTTTGGCAGAAATGTTTGGCTAAAAAATGGCTGGCGGCAAAAAGGTTAAAAAAAAAAATCTTCCAAATAATTTTTCTACTTTGAGCTCCTCCGAAATCGGAATATGTCGGCTGTACGCAGCGGGGAGACCAGTGAAAAACTAAAAAAACCGGACACATACGTACCTTATCCATTATGGCGATATGGCCTGGGAATGCAGAAGAATATAAATGAAAGGAGGTATAAGAGGCAAAATTGTTCACTATTTTTCGTTGCTTAAAAATATTTCCCCTTTGTTGACCTGATTTCATAAGTTCTCTCCCCTTTTTAAAGCAGCTTTTGAATCTAGGAAAATAGCGACATTGCTGAAAAGGTAAACATCTCTTTTGCTTCTTTTTTTTTTTACGCCTAGCTTAATAATAAACATTTTTAACCTGCTCATAATACCTGGGTGGAGTATCTCTATCAGTCGCCAATTAAGCATAATCTTCAACCAATATAATTGTCTTCAGATATAGTGACTCGTGTGTGTGTGTATGTGTGTGTGTGTGCGTGTGCGTGTGCGTGTGCGTGTGCGTGTGTGCGTGCGTGCGTGCGTGCGTGCGTGTGTGTACTGTGTGTAAACTGTGTGTGTACGTGTGTGTGTATGTGGACTGTGTGTGTGTGTGTGTGTATGTGGACTGTGTGTGTATGTGTGTGTGTGTGTGTGGACTGTGTGTGTGTGTGTGTATGTGTGGGGGGGGGGGGTGAGGGGGTGAGCTGTGTATGCATGCTTGTGTGTACTGTGTGTATGTGTGCGTGTGCATGTGTGTATGTGTGCATGCATGCGTGTGTGTGCTTTTAGGTCTTCGTCTGTCATATGCTATTTATGTCAAACGTGTATGTTATTTTCCTGTTCATGTACACATAGCATTCATTTTTTTAATGCGTCACGAATGTCAATGATTATGTGCGATTCGATTTGATTTCTATCAAGATTTAGCGCCTTATAAATACTATATCAGTGTATGTTGTTATTATTGTTGTATATGTGTGTGAACGAGAGACAGTATGTGCTGTTTCTGCTGTATTCCATTGATGTCATCCATGTGTGTTCGCTAAGTATGGCTCCCCCCCACCTGCGTGCGCATCTCGACCCTTCCAACGGAAGTGTCGCCATCTTAGTCAGATTTGTGTGTAAACAGCGCGATCGATCTGGCATTTTTCAAACAAAGTTAGTGACTAAGATGGCGGTCTCCCATAATATGGCACGCTCCTTGTGGCCGGATATGACGACACGTGGGTACAAGCCATCGCGCTTTTTGCTTAAATGCGTTATGAATGTGAACGTGTGTGTGCGCTTTGATTTGATTTCTATCAAGATTCAGCGCCGTATAAATACTGTATACAACACAGTTTTTTTGTTTGTATAAAAAAAATAATTAAAAAAACATTGTATGTTGTCGTTGTTGTTGTGTGTGTGTGTGTGGAGAAGGAGGAGGACATTCAGGAAAACATCAACATTTCCAAGCACCTAAAGCATGTTTGGGCAAAGCAATGCGCTAACTGCTCTAACAGCCAATTAAGCGTTATTGTGAAACCCCCAATTGAGGAGTGTAAACACAGGGGCCTAACTGGAACGGCACCCCCCTATCAGGACTAAAAAAAAACTAGTATTTATAGCGCCTTTAACCATGGACTGTGAGCTGGAGAAGAATTTTGTCACCCCTATGATTGCCTGTCTCATTCAGGTCTTTAAAGGCTCCAGGCACGCTCTGAAATAACGTTGTGGGAGTTTTTCGCAGATGGGGGTGGTTTGAGAGAGGAGAGAGAGAGAGAGAGGGGGGGGGGGGAAGAGAGAGAGAGGCAGACAGACAGAGAGTATAAAGCAATCAAAGCAACCGATCAATGAGTTGGTTCTGTGTGTGTGTGTGCGTGTGCGTGTGTGTGTTTACTGTACTTTAAAGGCTCCGGGCACGCTCTGAAATAACGTTGTGGGAGTTTTTCGCAGATGGGTTGGTTTGAGAGGAGAGAGAGAGAGGGAAAAAGAGAGAGAGGGAGAGATGAGCGGGAGAGAGAGAGAGAGAGAGAGAGAGGAGAGAGAGAGAGAGAGAGAGAGAGAGAGAGAGAGAGAGAGAGAGAGAAGCAGACAGAGAGAGTATAAAGCAATCAAAGCAACCGATCAATGAGTTGGTTTTGTGTGTGTGTGTATGTGTGTGTGTGTGTGTGTGTGTGTGTGTGTGTGTGTGTGTGTGTGTGTGTGTGTGTGTGTGTACTGTATGTATATGTATATATGTGTGTGTGTACTGTATGTATATGTGTGTGTGTGTGGTGTGTGTGTGTGTGTGTGTGCGTGTGTGTGTGTGTGTGTGTGTGTGTGTGTGTGTGTGTGTGTGTGCTGTATGCGTGTGTGCTGTATGTGTGTGTGTGTGTGTGTGTGTGTGTGTGTGTGTGTGTGTGTGTTGTGTGTGTGTGAGTGTGTGTGTGTGTGTGTATATGTGCGCATGCAAGTATGTCTGTTCCCTGTGTCTATGCGTGTATATGTATGTGTATGTATGTGTAGATGCAGTGTATGCATAGAGGGGGAGGGGGAGTGTTAGCAGAAAGAAAAGTAAAGAGGGGGTAGGGCATATGTATGTGTGTACGCCTGTACATACATGCGTGCATGAATAATGTGTGTTTAACTGTGAGTGTAAATGTCAGCGAGCATATGCATGTATGCCTCACTCACTGTGTGTATTGATAATGTATGTAAACTTAGTCTCACTCATGGTGGAACAATTACATTATCTTTTTATTCTTCTTCTTCTTATCAACTTTGATCGCTGTCTCCTGTCATTGGAGCGCAGATGCATCATGCTGATGTTATGCGCCTAATAAGAAATACTTAGGCCCAGCATGAGGCATGTCTTTCGGCTGGAGAAAATCTTTGTAAGAATTTCTAGAAAAATAAAGGCAGGTGAAAGGACCAGTAAGACAGAAAGATAGTAAACAAATAGTAAGGAAACACTG
>CM065708.1:6456908-6464408 GCA_017654935.2 Phymorhynchus buccinoides | reverse complement strand
CTCTCTCCCCCCTCTCTCTCTCTCTCTCTCTCCTCTTACCAAACACACACTAACACATATCCCTAGCTACTCTTCCAACTAAGTCACAGCAGCTCGTTCAATGATCCTACAGCACTACTGTACAAAGAAAGAGCTTTGTCATTGTGATGAAAAGAGTATCATACAGTATACAATGAATCATTTAACTATTTCAAGTCGTTCCGGACATATATGTCAGGAATTAATAGATAGCTGTCAATTTTATACATTTTACTTCAAGGGAAGTAAATCTGTGTGCACACCATACCTTGGTCACTTCTAAACTCGCTTCGCTCCCTTAGACCACAATTTTGCCTCTGACTTTGCTTTTGTAGTGGTTTGTTGTGGGGAGAACCAATCGGTGTGGAGTTTTTCTATATTAAGTCTATATATATATAAAAAAAAGTCTGATCTACCACTTCCCTATGTCTAAACCTGAAGTAAAAACCTGTAATCTTCTTTCATTTCTCCTTTTGTTTATGTATGTTTTGTTTGTGTGCATGGCTGGAGTGATTTGCAAGTTTTTTTAATAATTCAAAATCGCTGCAATGCGAATGAGTTAAGGACTCCTCCCACATCTCGTGTCAAAATCACGTTTTTCACGTACGTGCTTTCCCTCTTATAGCTGGTAAGAAATCTGCAGAAAGCTTCCTAGCATAAGAGGGAATGTGACACGTGACGTGGGGGGTCTTTAAAGCACGGTCTTACCAATGTTAACCAGGCGAACGTTGTCGTCGGCGATGGCTTTCAGGGCGACCGTCACGTTCTCCAACGACTGGTGCTGGTTGACAGGTTTCTTGATCACCTGACAGAGACAGTAACACCTGTTAATGACCTGACAATCATACTTGGTCATACCTGTCAGAGACAATATTAGGTACTTTATGGTCACAAAGGCATCTCTGTGAAATTCGGGTTGCTCCCACCCTGGAGAGCGCGTCGCAGCCAGAGGCGAGCCACCCGATTTTTTTAAATTTGTTTTGCATGCGATTTGTTGTGTGACTGATGAGGAAGGAAGGAGTCACCTGTGGGGGTAAATTTTGACCAAAAGACGACTTTTTCAAGATGAACTTTTATTGTAAGTGCAGGTCACAGGGTCAATTTTTAGCAACTTTTTTTAAGCAACTGATACAGTGGACCCTCCCTTATAAGACCTTCAAAGATCGTCCAAAATGAAGTCTTATAAGGGAGGGGTCTTATAAGGGAGGTAATTTTAATACTTACAAAGAAGGGCAATGTCTCAGAAAAGTAGGTCTTATATGGGAGGGAGTCTTATAATGGGAAGTCTTATAAGGGAGGTTCTACTGTAATCATACCTGACAGTTCCACCCCCCCCAGTGGGGATACCTGGGGGAGGGGGGGGGTCTTTTGCATAAGTAGTTCCCCCACCTTCTGGAAGTTCTATGCTTGTAACTTCCTCTAATCTATCACTCTCTTTGACTCTGCCTTTTCCCTTTGCTTTCTGTCATCTACTATCTTTCTGCCTTACAGGTCCATTCTCCCTGCCTTTTTTTTCAAGAAACACTTTCAAAAAGATTTCCTTCAGCCGAAGTCGGACATGCTTGGCCTAATTATTTCTTACTTAGGCGCATAACGGCAGCATGACGCATCTGCGCTCATAATTGACATTAAAAAACACACTGGGCGCACCATGATTAAGTCCCTTGGGTTTTTTTTCTGGGTAGCTGTGACCCACATACAAATGTCCCCAACTTCAAATTGAGGCTGCTCTTTAAAATGATTCGTTTCGAATTTGGGGGCATTTTTATGGGAGTCAAACCTGGTCAAAACAAGATTTCTTACCAGCTATAAGAGAGGAAAGCACATGAAACGTGATTTTGTCACGTGATCTGGTGGGTCTTTGAGTGATGAAAGAAGAAGATACCTGACAGTGATGCCCATCACAGAGATTGGTTCATGTCAATATTGTCTGACAATCCGTGCCTAAAATACCTGGCAGAAATATTTTAATACAAGTTTGCCTATACAGTGGAAGCCTCCCTTATAAGACCTTCACAAATCATCCAAAATCAGGTCTTATAAGGGAGGGGTCTTAAAGGGAGGTAATTCTAATACTTACAAAGAAGGGCAATGTCTCAGAGAAGTAGGTCCTATACAGTGGAACCTCCCTTATAAGACCTTCAAAAATCATCCAAAATCAGGTCTTATAAGGGAGGGGTCTTTAAGGGAGGTAATTTTAATACTTACAAAGAAGGGCAATGTCTCAGAGAAGTAGGTCCTATACAGTGGAAGCTCCCTTATAAGACCTTCAAAAATCATCCAAAATGAGGTCTTAAAGGGAGGGGTCTTATAAGGGAGGTAATTCTAATACTTACAAAGAAGGGCAATGTCTCAGAGAAGTAGGTCTTATGTGGGAGGGAGTCTTATAATGGGAGGTCTTATAAGGGAGGTTCCACTGTATCATAATCTTCTTCTTTTTCTATGTGTCACAATACCTATCAATCATAGTTGTCATTACACGTCAGACGCAATACGGTACCTGTCAATAATCGTTATCAACCATAAAGGTTGTCAATACTTATGTGACACTGATACCTGCCAATGATTATCATACCTGACAATCATACCTGCCAATGATTATCATACCTGCCAGTGATTATCATACCTGACAATGATACCTCCCAATGATTATCATACCTGCCAGTGATTATCATACCTGACAATGACACCTGCCAATGATTATCATACCTGCCAGTGATTATCATACCTGACAATGATACCTGCCAATGATTATCATACCTGGCAATGACTATCTGTATTATCATACCTGCCAATGAATATCTTACATGACAATAATTACCATACCTGCCAATGATTATCATACCTGCCAATATCTGCAAATGACAAGCATACCTGCCAATGATTTACCTGCCAATGAATATCATACAGGACAATAATTACCATACCTGCCAATCATTATACCTGATACCTGCAAATGACAATCATACCTGACAATGACTACCATACCTGACAATGATACCTGCAAATGACAATCATACCTGGCAATGATACCTGCTAATGACAATCATACCTGACACTGATTACCATACCTGACAATAATACCTGCCAATGATTATCATACCTGCCAATGATTATCATACCTGACAATCATACCTGCCAATGATTATCATACCTGACAATCATACCTGACAATGATTATCATACCTGACACTGATTACCATACCTGACAATAATACCTGCCAATGATTATCATACCTGCCAATGATTATCATACCTGACAATCATACCTGCCAATGATTATCATACCTGACAATCATACCTGCCAATGATTATCATACCTGCCAATGATTATCATACCTGACACTGATTATCATACCTGACAATAATACCTGCCAATGATTATCATACCTGACAATGATTATCATACCTGACAATCATACCTGACAATGATTATCATACCTGACAATCATACCTGCCAATGATTATCATACCTGACAATGATTATCATACCTGACACTGATTACCATACCTGACAATAATACCTGCCAATGATTATCATACCTGCCAATGATTATCATACCTGACAATCATACCTGCCAATGATTATCATACCTGACAATCATACCTGCCAATGATTATCATACCTGCCAATGATTATCATACCTGACAATGATAACTGCCAATGAATATTATACCTGACAATGATTATCATACCTGACAATGATAACTGCCAATGATTATCATACCTGACAATCATACCTGCCAATGATTATCATACCTGACAATCATACCTGCCAATGAATATCATACCTGCCAATGATTATCATACCTGACAATCATACCTGCAAATGAATATTATACCTGACAATGATTATCATACCTGACAATGATTATCATACCTGACACTGATTACCATACCTGACAATAATACCTGCCAATGATTATCATACCTGCCAATGATTATCATACCTGACAATCATACCTGCCAATGATTATCATACCTGACAATCATACCTGCCAATGATTATCATACCTGACAATGATTATCATACCTGACACTGATTACCATACCTGACAATAATACCTGCCAATGATTATCATACCTGCCAATGATTATCATACCTGACAATGATAACTGCCAATGATTATCATACCTGACAATCATATCTGCCAATGATTATCATACCTGACAATCATACCTGCCAATGAATATTATACCTGCCTAATTATTATCATACTGCGACAATCATACATGCAATATGAATATCATACCTGACAATGATTATCATACCTGACAATCATACCTGCCAATGATTATCATACCTGACAATCATACCTGACAATGATTATCATACCTGACAATCATACTATTGCCAATGATTATCATACCTTGCCAATGATTATACCTGACAATCATACCTGCCAATGATTATCATACCTGACAATCATACCTGACAATGATTATCATACCTGACAATACCTGCTAATGACAATCATACCTAACACTGATTACCTGCTAATGACAATCATACCTGACACTGATAACTATCGCTGTATCAGTATCACTGGCAGTCTTAACATGTACCTGACAATCACAATGAATACCTGTCAATCAATGATACCTGCCAAGGACAATCATAACTGCATAATATGGTAATTATTTCATCACAATCATTTGAAGAAAAAAACACCAAACAGACAAAGTTGAGCATGTGGTCAATTAAATTCTAGTTTATGTTTCCCAGTGTTCCCCATGCTTCCAAATTTCTAAGGGTCATCATGACCCTTTGCCCCAAAAATTTAAGGGTCATTTGAAAAATTTTGAGGGTCAAAATAAAAGGTTTGGTCACCTCACTTAAAACTTTGGAAGAACTTCGCGTCGAAGTTTTCGCAATCCAGCAAAGTAGCGCCATTTTTTTGCTTCCAAGAAATGTGCGGGCTAGGCTTGGCAGTAGTGCATGTGCGAGCAGCATGGGTGGCGAGAAACAATGGGAAATTACTCTGTGGTTCATGATAGTTTTTGTCGTCTGCTTCAAGTATGGTATAGTAGTGAAAGAATAGGCCCAGTATATTTTGTTGATCGTTTCCCGCAAGCAGAAATGGCTTCGACATTCTGATCGCGGCGAACATGTTTGAGGAAGTAATCATCGGCTGAGAGAAAAACTGTACGTCACAATGACGCACTGACTGAAAAATGTATACGTCAAACTTGAAACTTTGTACGTAATTTACGTACAGATCTGCGTAATCGGGAACACTGGTTTCCTGCAAATAATATAATTGTTACAATATCGTTTTCAGTGTACACACATGATAATATATATAGATTTAAAAGCATTATTTCTAGTTTTGCAAAGTTCTACCAATTGATTTGCATGCATACATTAGTCAAGATAACAAGAAAATGAGAGCAGGTTCAATTTCTAAATTACCAAAAAAAATTCATCAAAATCATTTGATGTGCAAGTTAGAACTTGAAATGATTCAAATTTTAATTGAAAACCTAGTTGTTTTTTAAAGTTAAAATTACACGTATTGTAATCATCCTATCATGCAGTTTAAAGTTATGTTATTTTACATTAATTTAATATGTTAGTCTTATACATAAGTCACTTTTTTAAATAAGTGTGTTACTGTTAGTTGTGCAGGGTGAGATTTATTTTTATGTGGCAACTAATTCTTTATCCATGTAATGCCATCCTTGACAAGACTGAAAGCAAACATTTTATTTCAATGAACTGCAAGATCCCATTCATTTCTTTTTCTCTCTCTTAAGTATCATAAATTTCTTAGTTAATGCCCAGGGAAACAAACAAAATATATAAATAAATTAAGTCACAGTTGAAAGGAGGAAAACAGGGCACTGTACTCTGGGAGAACGGTCATAATGGTTTATCATCATCATCATCACCATCATCAGCATCAATATATCTCATCATCCTGCCATGGAGGTGGGAGAAAAGGGAAAGGAGTGAGGGCGTGGGGGTGTAACAATGTACTAAACAACATTGTGTGCATTCTTAATATACTTGTCTTATTGGACCTTCTCGCCCCCGTGCAACTAGTGTTATTAATGACCTTGACAGTGAGAGCAATTGCTCTTGCTGGTCAGTACTGACAAGGGCATTCACTCTTGCGAAAGGCAGCCATTTAGTGGCCTCAAATTAATAGGGGTTATTGGCGAGAGTTATCACCCCTGTTTGGTCAGTACTGAACCACATTCCCCCACCCACCAAGGGCATTCACAATTGCAAAACGTGTTCTTAGCAGTAGCCATAAGGACTTCCCTCTACAAGTAATCAGGTAACAGTTTGTATGGGATGTTTTGTTAAAAAATATAATATAGTAGTTAAAAGTAACAAGAATGCCATTGGATTGTAGTAAACAATAGGCACAAGCAAATAGACGAATAAGCTCCCGTCCGGAAAACCCTAAACAAGTGGAAAGTAGAAGGATAAAAAGTTACGCATATATGTTAATCAGGGGAAATTCGGAAAAAAACGGGGGCTAGTCACGGCCATGGCAAAAATCCAATTCAGTGCGCAAATCTTTCACTTATTGTTCACTTATTTAGGATTGCGCACGGGTTTCCGCATGGAATATCCGAGAATGTGTTGCTAACACGGAATAGAACTAATCCATATACTGTATGCATGATGCTAGCCAGATACCAGTGGACGGGTAGTTGGCACGGGGCAGTAAGGTCCGCTATTAAAAAATTACCTCTCCCAAAACAATGTACGAAATCTCCCAAGCACTCTGAAATTCAAAGAGCAAAATCTGAAACGGCATCACTAAATTGGTTTTAAAAGTTTACAGTGATTTAAAAAATAATTCAATCTAAAAGACTTTTCGATTGTGTGGGTGTGTGGTAATTTCTGTTCCTGATTCTCTCTCTCTCCTATCTCTCTCTGTCTGGTCGTCTGTCTGTCTGTCGTTGGTCTGTATGTCTGTCTGTCTGTCGTCTGCTGTTGGCTGTCTGTCTGTCGTCTGTCTGTTTCTTCTATCTCTCTCTCTCCTCTATCTCTCTCACTAAGTGTATACAGTGTGTGGATGATGTGGATCTGGATCTTTAAATTTTAAGGCGGTAATCTTAACGAGCCAGGGAATCTACTCTCAAACTCTGGTTGTCGTGGGGGTTGGTCACGATATATGGTGGTGTCGTGTGGTGTGGTGGTGTGTGCAACCGATTTCATTGGGGGGAGGGGTATGTAACTCGGAAAGCGAGAGAGCGAGGTGGTGTGGCCTATGTGTATATGTGGTGGTGTGCTGCCGCTGTGTGTGTGGGTGTGTGGTGTGCGGTTCTTCCAGTTGTAATCGTATGGCGTGTGTGTGTGCAGTGGTGCACACATGAGCCAATGGGGGAGAGGTAAATGAAGAAAGAGAAGAGAGAGAGGTGGCGCCTGTGTGTCTTTTGTGGTGTGTGTGGTGGTGTTTGTGTGGCGTGATGTGGGTGGGTTTCGCCTCTGGTTGTGGTTGTGGTGGTGTGTGGTGTGTGAT
>CM065708.1:6421095-6456408 GCA_017654935.2 Phymorhynchus buccinoides | reverse complement strand
TTGTTGTGGGGAAACCAATCGGTGCGGAGAGTTTTTCTATATAAAGTCTATGCATAAACAAAGTCTGATCTACCACTCCCCCGTGTCTAAACCTGAAGTAAAAACCTGTAATCTTCTTTCGTTTCTCCTTTTGTTTATGTATGTTTTGTTTGTGTGTATGGCTGGAATGATTTGTGAGCTTTTCTTAATCATTCAAAATCGTTGCGATGCGAACGAGTTAAGCAAAGGGAAAAGGCAGAGTGAAAGAGTGACAGAATAGATGAAGTTACAAGCGCAGGACTTCCAGTAGGTGGGGGAACTATTTGTACGAAAGAGCCCTTACACCCTATATCCTCAAAAGAAGGTGGTGGGGGAGGGGGTGTTGAAAGTAAAATATGAGTGATGTTATAGTGTTGGTGTTAGGTGGGACGGGAGGATGGGAGGAGGAGGAGGAGGAGGAGGAGAAAGAGTGTGTGCATGAAAGCGTTTGCATAGAAATAACTTAAAGGAAGGGTGGGTGAGTGGGCGTGTGTGCGTGTGTGTGTGCTTGTGCACATGTGTGAGTACGACTTGTGTGTGTTTATATGTCAGTGTGTGTGTGTATTTGTGTGTCACGTCAGTGTGTGTGTGTGCTTGTGCGCATGTGTGAGTATGACTTAGTGTGTTTGTCACTGTGTGTGTGTGTGTGTGTGCTTGTGTGTCCGTGCGTGCGTGTGTGCGTGCATGAGTGTGTGAGTATGTGTGTGTGTATGTCACTGTGTGTATGTGTTTGTGTGTCTGCTTGTGTGTGCGTAAGCGTATGAGCATGCATATCTGTGTGTGTGTCTGTGTGTGTGCTTGTGCACATGTGTGAGTATGTGTGTGTGCATTTGTATGTAACTGTGTGTGCATGTATTTGTAGGTGCGTGTGTGTGTGTGCGTGTGTGTGTTTGTGTGTGTGTGTGTGTGTGTGTGTGTGTGTGTGTGTGTGTGTGTGTGTGTGTGTGTGTGTGTGTGTGTGTGTGTGTGTGTGTGTGTGTGTGTGTGTATGTATGTGTGCCCACGCGTGTGTGAGAGTGTGTGTGCCCAAGCATGTGTGAATGTGTTTCTGTGTCAATCTTTGTGTGTGTGTGCGTGCGTGCGCGCATTATGTATGTGTGTGTGTGCTATGGTGTGGGGAAGGGAGAGGGGTGAAATTGGTCATTCAGGCGGGGGCCCCGAGTGTTTGACCAACCAACCTTGAAGCTCTGGTCAGTGAAACGCTGACCCTTCCTGTCCAACCACTTGGCTCTGGAATCCTCAACTACCCTTCTTCACTGAGAGAGGGCGGAGGGGGGGGGGGGGTGGGGGGGGGGGGGGGGGGGGTGGGGAAGGGGGGGGGAGAGAGAGAGAGAAGAGAGAAGAGAGAGGAGAGAAAGAGAGAACATGCTTCTAGCCGCCACACCCATACACACACACTACACTTCACCTCCAGCCAAATGCATGGGCATATGCTCTACTTGACTGTACACTTTTACCGTCAGATACATCTCGAGAACCATGTTACGTTTTTCAGGGCTTCCAGAAGGTGGCGGGAACTACATGTAGTTTGCAAAAAAAGACACCTCTCTTGCCCCCCCCCTCTTGCCCCCCCACCCCCTCCCCCCTGCCCCCCCCCCCCCCCCCTACCCCCCCCCCCACGCCCCACTCTACTACCGGGGTCCTCTTTTTTTTCTCTGTCAGAATCCTCCAGACCATTTTATGTTTGCTGACCGCTTAGCTCAAGAGTCAGTCAAACTGCTCAGAATGTATGGAATTCTTTCTTGACCCTGGTACCTTAGCGTTGAGTCTCTTTACTAGTGAAACGCACTGCTAAAGATTGAAAGCCAATGTTTTAACATGTCATAGTGTGCGTGCATGTGTGTGTGTGTGTGTGTGTGTGTCGTGTGTGTGTTTGTGTGTGTGTGTGTGTGTGTGTGTGAGTGATGTGAGTGAGTGCGTGTGTGTGTCAAGTCAAGTCAAGTCCAATGTTATCTTTATTGACGACAAAGGATAAGCTACAAGCTTTTTTTCATCCTGTCGTCATGAAAAGAAGAAAACATACTGAATCAAATAAAATGTAAGTGCAAGTGAGTGTGTGCAGTGCGTGTGTGTGTGTGTGTGTGTGCGTGTGCTTGTGTGCGTGTGTGTGCGTGAGTGTGTCTTTACTAGTGAGACAAGCCGCTTAAAGATCTTCAAACAATTAGAGAGAGAGAGAGAGAGAGAGAGAGAGAGAGAGCGAGAGAGAGGAGAGAGAGTGTGTGTGTGGTGTGTGTGCCTGTGTCTGTGTGTGCGCATAGTGTATCTCTGTGTGTGTCTTTGCTAGTGAGACAATAAGGGGCTATAGATCGAGCGAAGAATCGGGCAGGACTTTTGACCACTTGTTTCTTAATGGTTAGTTGCCTCTATAATGTACAATCTTTTTTCGTTGTTTTTGATCGCTCAGACAGTTTCCTGCCAACATGAGCGGAGATGCGTCAAGCTGCCGTTATGCACCTATTTTTTTATTCATTTTTCATGCACCTAACTTCTTCTTCTTCTTCTTCTTCGATCACTCAGTTTCCTGTCAATTACGGAGCACGGATGCGTCATGCTGCCATTATGCGCCTAACTAAGAAATAGTTAGGCCCAGCAATTAGTCCGACTTCGGCTGAAGGAAATGTTTTTGAAAGTGTTTTGTGAAAAAAAGGCAGGAGAATGGACCGACAGTAAGGCAGAAAGACAGTAGATGACAGTAAGCAAAGGGAAAGGGAGAGAGTCAAAAGAGAGTGACAGATTAGAGGAAGTTACAAGCACAGAACTTCCAGGATGGAAGTTCAGTTTAACGTCGCGTATCGGCTTTCGCCATGTACGACGGGCTGAACAAACCAACCAGGGTATAAACAAAAATGTATGTTCCTGAATCACTGTCTTAGCCAAAAGGCTGAGAAGCGATCAGAATTCCCTTAAGGAGGGGGAACTTCCAGAAGGTGGGGGAACTGTTTAGACAAAAGATCCCCCCCGGTATCCCCATGGGGGGATGTACCTAACAAGAAATAGTTACTGTGCTAATGCCCAGCATGTCTCATCTTCGGCTATGCAGAGAAAATATTTGTGTTTTTAGAAGGCTGGAGAATTGACCAGTAAGGCACAAAGAGAGTAGATGACAATTTTAACTCATTCAATTCGTTCCAGCCATATAATTATGTGCGGAATTAATAGATAGCTGTCAATTTGATGCATTTGCTTCAAGGGAAGTAAATCTGTGTGCACACCATACCTTGACCACTTCTAAACTCGCTTCGCTCCTTAGACCACAATTTTGCCTCTGACTTTGCTTTTGTAGTGGTTTGTTGTGGGGGAAACCAATCGGTGCGGAGAGTTTTTCTATATAAAGTCTATAAAAAAAAAAGTCTGATCTACCACTCCCCCGTGTCTAAACCTGAAGTAAAAACCTGTAATCTTCTTTCGTTTCTCCTTTTGTTTATGTCTGTTTTGTTTGTGTGTATGGCTGGAATGATTTGTGAGTCTCTTTTCTTAATCATTCAAAATCGTTGCGATGCGAACGAGTTAAGCAAAGGGAAAAGGCAGAGTGAAAGAGTGACAGCAATTAGAGGAAGTTACAAGCGCAGAACTTCCAGAAGGTGTGGGGAACTATTTGTACGAAAGAGCCCTTACACCCTATATCCTCAAAAGAAGGTGGTGGGGGAGGGGGTGTTGAAAGTAAAATATGAGTGATGTTATAGTGTTGGTGTTAGGTGGGACGGGAGGATGGGAGGAGGAGGAGGAGGAGAGGAGAAAGAGTGTGTGCATGAAAGCGTTTGCATAGAAATAACTTAAAGGAAGGGTGGGTGAGTGGGCGTGTGTGCGTGTGTGTGTGCTTGTGCACATGTGTGAGTACGACTTGTGTGTGTTTATATGTCACTGTGTGTGTGTATTTGTGTGTCACGTCAGTGTGTGTGTGTGCTTGTGCGCATGTGTGAGTATGACTTAGTGTGTTTGTCACTGTGTGTGTGCTGTGTGTGTGCTTGTGTGTTCGTGCGTGAGTGTGTGTGCGTGCATGAGTGTGTGAGTATGTGTGTGTGTATGTCACTGTGTGTATGTGTTTGTGTGTCTGCTTGTGTGTGCGTAAGCGTATGAGCATGCATATCTGTGTGTGTGTCTGTGTGTGTGCTTGTGCACATGTGTGAGTATGTGTGTGTGCATTTGTATGTAACTGTGTGTGCATGTATTTGTGTGTGGGTGCGTGTGTGTGTGTGCGTCTGTGTGTGTTGTGTGTGTGTGTGTGTGTGTGTGTGTGTGTTTGTGTGGGTGTGTGTGTGTGTGTGTGTGTGTGTGGTGTGTGTGTGTGTGTGTCGGTGTGTGTGTATGTATGTGTGCCCACGCGTGTTGTGAGAGACACATGTGTGCCCAAGCATGTGTGAATGTGTTTCTGTGTCAATCTTTGTGTGTGTGACACATAGTTGCGCGCATTATGTATGTGTGTGTGTGGAATGGTGTGGGGAAGGGAGAGGGGTGAAATTGGTCATTCAGGCGGGGGCCCCGAGTGTTTGACCAACCAACCTTGAAGCTCTGGTCAGTGAAACGCTGACCCTTCCTGTCCAACCACTTGGCTCTGGAATCCTCAACTACCCTTCTGTCACTGAGAGAGAGTGAGCTAGAGAGAGAGAGAGAGAGAGAGAGAGAGAGAGAGAGAGAGGGGGAGGAGAGAGAGAGAGAGAGAGAGAGAGAGAGAGGAGAGAGAGAGAGAGAGAAGAGAGAGAGAGAGAGAGAGAGAGAGAGAGAGAGAGAGAGAGAGAGAGAGAGAGAGAAACGGTTAACAAGTCAAAGGGGGGGGGGGGGGTTCCATGCAACCAGGAACCCCCCCACCCCCCCCATTATCCGCCCTGAACACTATTAAAACCAACAACACCACACGCTTGATAATGATCTATTCCTTTGATGTGATATTGCTAATAAGAGACCCTCGACTACCATAAATAACTGAACATTATATATTTAATATGTCCCTCTGTGGAATGCGGCCTCCGCAGTAAGGAGTTACCCTATTTTTCGGACTATAAGGCGATACTTTTTTCCCCCAGACTGAGACCCCTGCGCCTTATAATGTGACTGATAATATAGTAAGAACATAAAACAGAATCTGACTTTTGCGTAAAATTTGGGGGGTGTGCCTTAAGGCCTTCGCACACTTCTAAGCATCAGGCGTCAATTGTTTCTCAGAGCAACGCCTTGACACGTTGACGCCTGCATCACAGCACACATTGTAGCGAGGCAGTGGTGTTCTCACACATGACTATTATCGCTTCGCCTCTTGTCGCGCGAACTTCCTTATTTGGAACGCAAGGAAAGATTACTCTAGCGTCAAACCTCCTCCTAGAAACAACAGTATGGCTGACCACGATGATTCGTCTTCTTCAGAAGATGAAATGTGTGTCATTGTTTGTGCTGCTTTATTTCGGGTTCGAGCAAGTCTGCCATTTTTTTTCTTCAATCAGAGTTATGGTCCTTCCGTCCGTTGTGATTGGCTAGTTTCACGATCTCTGCGATCTTGAGCATCAAAATTAGAGCCGGTTCTATTCTCGAGCAACAAAAAATCGCGCAGCTACGCATAAAAAATCCTGCCGCGCCGCGAATCTCTCACACGCAAGCGGCGCATCAAACTGCGCCTTGCAGCAAGAAATCGCTGCGATCTCGAGATCTTGACGCTAGTGTGCGAAGCCCTTTATAATCAGGTGCGCCTTATAGTCCAAAAAATACTGTACAGTGGAACCTCCCTTATAAGACCTCCCATTATAAGACTTCCTCCCACATAAGACCTACATCTCTGAGACATTGCCCTTCTATGTAAGCATTAAAATTACCTCTCATAAGACCCCTCCATTATAAGACCTCATTTTGGAGGATTTTTGAAGGTCTTATAATGGAGGTTCCACTGTATGCCTACTAAAAAATAGTAAGAAAACTCAATAACAGAATCTGGATTTGGGGTAAAATTGGGGGGGTACGCCTTAAAATCAGGTGCGCCTTGTAGTCCGAAAAATACTGGACAGTGGAACCTCCCTTATAAGACCTCCCATTATAAGACTCCCTCCCACATAAGACCTACTTTTCTGAGACATTGCCCTTCTTTGTATTATAACATACCTTTTTACACCCTACACCAGTCTTGAGTAGTCTGGATAGCTCAAATGAGTAGTCTTGGTGCAAAATGTGTAGTTTTATTCATCAAACCATCAAATAAAGTTCACTGAAAATGAGTAGTAATCAAAAATTAAAGAGCATTATTTTCAGGTTTGAAGAGTAGTAGAGGTCCAAATTGAGTAGAATACTACTCGAAAAGAGTAGAGTAAACAGGTCTGTTACAATTACCTCCCTTATAAGACCCCTCCCTTATTAGACCTCATTGTGGATGAATTTCGGAGGTCTTATAAGGGAGGTTTCACTGTACTGCAAAGACCAAAACAAAAAATAACAAAAAACCTCAAGGAGTGTTTCAAGTTGGGGAGGGGGATGTGATAAAAATGTGATTCATAATTTTCGTCCAAAAAAAAAAGAAAAGAAAAGAAAGATCAATAGCAGTCCCAACTCCTCTCCTGTCTAATGCTCACTCGGCCACTCCCCCCCCCCCCTGCCCCCCCCCCCCCCCCCCCCCCCACCCCCCCCCCTCAAATTAAAAGGTTAAAAGGGCAAATGACGTACACACTCACACACAGTAACACACACACACAATAGCACACACACACAGATTAACACACACATACACACAGTAACACACACACATGCACGCACGCACACACACACAGATTAACACACACATACACACAGTAACACACACATGCACACACAGTAACATGCACACACACACACACACAGATTAACACACACACACACAGAGATTAACACACACACATACACACAGTAACATGCACACACACATACACACACACACACACAATACACACACACACATACACACACACACACACACACACACACACACACACACACACTTTCTCTCACCCACCCATACACACTCACACCCACACACAGACACTCTCTCTCTCACACACACGCACGCATGCACACACACACACACACACACACATCTAATATCACGAGAAGTCGATAGACATTAAATGAAACGCACACACACGCACACCATTTTTGTTCATGCATACAACCTAGTATTACTAAGTTTATTAGTCCTTTCTTGTTGTTAAAAAGAATCATTAGGTATTACAAAAAAGAACAGGTTCACATTTTTGTCCATGAAATGTTAGAATTGAGATTAATGCACCCCAAAAAAGGACCAATGGTATTATTTGTTAGAAATAAATTATGTTCGTCAGATAAACAAAAGATTGGTTATCAAGAACATTTTTTTTTTTTTAAAGTCAACATTATGTCAGCAGACACACATACACACACAGTGGATGATATTGTTTATAATTACTTAACACATGAAAAAAACCCACTCACTCATTATCCTCGCTTTACGTTAGAACACACTGGTGTTCTCTAGTGCTTATGGTATCTATTCATTATCATAATCTATCTCAAAATGGAACGAATGCTATGGCGCGCCAAAGATACAAAACTCTATCTAGCTGTTCGATAGAGTTTCGAAACTGTATCTATCAGTTCGATAGAGTTTGAAAACCCTATCTAGCTGTTCGATAGAGTTTTAAAACTCTGTCGAACAGCTAGATAGGGTTTCCACAAAATAACCCTATCGAGATATAGTTTTTCTATCGCGATTTCTGATTGGTACATGGCTTCAGCGACAAGTTTGTGGCCTTGGCAGGGCAGTGACCCGTGAATTTGAATAAGACAATAGGCCTAGGCCCTACACAGTCAAATATACTAGTCCTATCTACCAATGAAATGCTTCGTTTAAAAAAGTATCAAAATGGCGCGTTCGATAGAGTTTTACGACGAGAAACTCTATCTAGCTGCTCGACAGAGTTTTGAAACTCTATCTAACTGCTAGCTATAGTTAGAAACTGTATCTAACAGTTCAATAGGGTTTTTAAACTCTGTCGAACTGCTAGATAGAGTTTTGGTCATTCGGCGCGCCATAGAATGCGTTCATTTTCAATACCATTAACCCTTTCACCGCCAAAGTCGCATTTTTGCACCACAATGGTTTAACACCCATGTCACTAAAAGGCATCAAATCAGGGTCTGTTATCCAAAGACCCTGTTCTCTTCATTTTGGGAGGTAAGGATAGGCCTTACTTTAAATATGTCACAGAGGAATCCCCAATATTACAGACAGATTTTTGTCTCTACCCAGGTAAGTTTATGGGAAAACTTTTCCTGAAAAATGGCTGGCAGCGAAAGGGTTAAAACAAAGGCACAACCTGTTTGGTGAAAGTAAAAACAAACTTGTTATAGCTATGTTGAGATTAATGCTCAGTTAGTATCTAGTATCGGTGCGAGATACTGACCAACTTTTGATGCGCCAATTTCTGTGAAGAAGAGAGAGCAAAACATTTCAAGATACAAAGTGTGTGTGTGTGTGTGTGTGTGTGTGTGTATGTGTGTGTGTGTGTGTGTGTGTGTGTGTGTGTGTGTGTGTGTGTGTGTGTGTGTGTGTGTGTGCCTGTGCGCGACTGTTGTAGGTCAGGTAGATGCGGAGCTGACCGCTCTCGGAAGGCTGGTAGGTGATATTATACTACACACACACACACACTCTCTCTCTATCTCTCCCTCTATCTCACCCCTTCTCTCTCTCACCCCTCCTCTCTCTCTCTCCCTCTCCTCTCTCTCTCCTAAAATCTTTATCCTTGCTAAATAAAGTTTTTCAGTGTTCAGTGTTATCTCTCTCTCTCTCTCTCTCTCTCACCCCTCCCCCTCTCTCTCTCTCTTAAAATCTTTATTTCAGTGTTCTCTCTTTCACCCCTCCTCTCTCTCTCACCCCTCCCCCTCTCTCTCTCTCTCTCCCTCTCTCACCCCTCCCCTTTCTCTCTCTCTCTCTCTCTCTCTCCTAAAATCTTTATCCTTGTTAAATAAAGTTTTTCAGTGTTCAGTGTTCTCTCTCTTTCTCTTTCTTTCTATCTCTCTCCCTCTCACACCCCTTCACTCTCTCTCCTAAAAATCTTTATCCTTGTTAAATAAAGTTTTTCAGTGTTCAGTGTTCTCTCTCTTTCTCTTTCTTTCTATCTATCTCTCTCCCTCTCGCACCCCTCCCCTCTCTCTCCTAAAAATCTTTATCCTTGTTAAATAAAGTTTTTCAGGGTTCTCTCTCTCTCTCCTCTCTCTCTCTGACTCTCTCACCCTTCCTCTCACCCCCCTCTCTCTCTCCAACTCACCAGGCAGCTCCAGGCTGTTGTAGGTCAGGTAGATACGGTGCTGACCACTCTCGGACGGCTGGTAGGTGACGTTGTAGCCGTGGGCGGACGTCTCTGTGATGCTGACTGGCACGCTCTGCCCCGAGGGACTGACCACGCGCACCGTCTGGTCACACTTGCCGGCCCTCGACGTGTCCACTGCAACGCAGACGGTCAAATACCCGAGGGTTAAAGATCCGCCAGATCACGTGTCAAAATCACGGGTATAGGTCAAGATGTGCCCCCCCCCCCCCCCCCCCCCCCCTTACATTTCTTGGTTAATTCCATTTTTCCGTTTTTGCCTTTCTTACCAAACATGAAGCTGTATTTTATGAACATTTTCAGCTAATTATCTTTGTTCAATAATTAATTGCAGTCATGATAAAGGCCATTATTTAATAGGACCCCCCCCCCCCCCCTCCTATGTACTGCCGTACACCGCGACATTTGTCACAGTCGTGGTTCATTGCGTTTTCCCGTCTTATAGGGGGGGGGGTAGGGGTAGGGTTAGTATTCCAAAAAGATAATTAGCTGAAAAGGTTAATAAAATACAGCTTTATGTTTGGTAAGAAAGGCAAAAACGGAAAAATTGAATTAACCGAGAAATGCAGGGGGGGTGGCACATCTTTACCTTTACCAAATCACGGGTTTCAGGTGTTTTCCCTCTTATAACTGGAAATAAATCTTGTTTTGACCAGGTCTGACTCCCACATAAACTGCCCCCAAATTGAAACCGACACATCAGTTTAAAGAGCAGCCTCAATTTGACTATGGGGAAAATTTGTATGTGGGTCACAGCAACCCAGAAAAAACCCAAGGGACTTAATCGTGGTGCGTCACTGGGTCTTTCACTCAATAGGGCATTTGCCACGAGCGTTCGTTTTCTATATACAGCGTAACTCGGGCAGAGCGAGTGCGGGCAAATTAGTAGTCTAGTACAGTCGAACCTCCCTTATAAGGGACCAGGTCTTATAAGGGAGGTCATTTTAATACTTTGTACTTACAAAGAAGGGCAATGTCTCAGAGAAGTAGGTCTTATGTGGGAGGGAGTCTTATAATGGGAGGTCTTATAAGGGAGGTCCACTGTACTAGACTACTAATTTGCCCACACTCATTCTGCCCGAGTTACGCTGACCTTTCTAATTAAACTCTCTAAATTCAACTAAAATAATAATAATAATAATAATAATTGTACATTTATATAGTGCTTTACCTCAGATGAGCCCAAAGCGCTTTACAATCAATTTTTCATCAACAAATAGACAACAAAAACAGCATTCAAGAATGACACCAACCAGCAACAACGCATACATACAAAGCAACTCTCTCTCTCTCTCTCTCTCTCTCTCTCTCTCTCTCTCTCTCTCTCTCTCTCTCTCTCTTTCTCTAACACACATACACACACATTTAACAGCACCGACTCGTTCATCCCCCATTCAGCAAGCACACATCAACTGAGCCGCACGGACTGACCACATACACCAACACATACAGAAACACCCTCACACACAACGTACGCACGCAGACAGACAAACACACAGACACACACATGCGTGCACACACAACCCACAGAACCAATAATAATAATTTTTTTTTTTTTTTTTTTTAAACAAAAAAGTCCCTCGTGAGGCTCCAGGCACCATTACAGACATAAAAACCCACAGGTTTAATAAGAAAGAAGAGAAAGGAGACATACAAGACTAAAACATAAAAAAATAACTTTGACATCGTAAGAACAAGATATCATTAGAAAAAAATTAATTAACCCTTTCACCGCCAATGTCGCATTTTAGCACCACAGTGAGTTAACACCTATGTCACTAAAAGGCATCAAATTGGGGTCTATTATCCAAAAGACCCTATTGTTTTAGTTTTGGGAAGTAAGGATAGACCTTATTTTATATATGTCACAGAACAATCCCCAATACAGCAGATGGATTTTGTTCTCTACCCAGGTAAATTTCATAGCAATTTTTTGCTGAAATATGGCTGGCGGTGAAAGGGTTAAATACATGTGGGGAACATATACCCCCCCAGTCCCTCCCCTCTCTCTATCTCTTCCCCTCCTCTCTCTCTCTCACACTGTCCCCCCCCCCCCCCCCCCCCCCCCCCCCCCCACCACCACCACTCCCTCTCGCTCTTTCTTACACACACACACATATAACATCATCTCACAGACCAAAATAAAAATCCCACAAAAATCCTTTAAAAAACCCAAAGAAAACACTGACCCGAAAATCCCGCCATTTCGTCGACATTTCCGTTGAAGAAGTTATCCACCCTGATCTTGGTGACGTCGAAAACCTCGATGTAGAACGGACTGCCTTTGACCCTGTGCCCCGCGAATAGCACGTCCACCGAATGGCGACCTGGTCATTAGCATAAATTAGCATGCATCATCATTCTTAAAACACTAATGTAGTATTAACTGCCTTTGACTCTGTGCCTGGTGAAAAGCACGTTCACCGAATGGCGACCTGGTCATTAGCATAAATTTGCATACATTAGCATGCATCATCATCATTCTTCAAAAACTGATGTAGCATTGACTGCCTTTGACCCTGTGCCCCGCGAATAGCGTGCCCACCGAATGGTGACTTGGTAATTAGCATAAATTTGCATACATTAGCATTATCATTTTTCAAATGCTGATATAGTATTAACTGCCCTTGAACCATGTGCCCAGCGAATAGCGCGTCCACCAAATGGCGACCTGGTCATTAGCATAAATAAGCATACATTAGCCTGGGTTCATACAGATTTTTCATACCAAAATTTACAAACTTTCAAAGACCTTTTACCCTATTTTCAAAGACTTCTCTTGACATGCAGTGATGACGATTGCTTCGATCACGATCATTCAAGTTGCACCGGTGTAGCCCAAAGACCTGGATATAGTGAAGGGAAGGAAGTAACTCTTGACTAATCAAGGACGTCTGCCATATAAGATATTGTCAAATTAAATTGCTTCGTTATGAATTCTGGAAGCAAACAAAAAACGTTTTATGGCGTCATGATCAATGACTATACTTTCCAAACCATTTTCACAGACCAAAGCCAATTTTCAAAGACTTGAAAACAGCACTCCATTTCTCAAAGACCGTGCGAACCCTGTTATGTTAGCATATGAACCCTATTAGCATATATGACCAATCGTCACTCTATGATGCAGAATGGAACTGCCCTTTTCTATGTCCAGCGAATAACATATCCACACGTACTGTATTATTTAATCGTCGTTCGTCTGTCCTGAGGGATGACCATGCTTCAACAGTTCATGTGGAAATCTAGGATGCTGGATGAGTTCGCATATGGCTAGTGAGGCCAATGCGAGCCAGGAAGGATCTCTGACAGTGAGGACAGGAGAAAGAGTTGGGGGGGGATCTGTCGGGGTTGCAGAGCTAGTGAGGCCAATGCGAGCCAGGAAGGATCTCTGGCAGTGAGGACGGGAGAAAGAGTTGGGGGGGATCTGTCGGGGTTGCAGAGCTAGTGAGGCCAATGCGAGCCAGGAAGGATCTCTGACAGTGAGGACAGGAGAAAGAGTTGGGGGGGATCTGTCGGGGTTGCAGAGCTAGTGAGGCCAATGCGAGCCAGGAAGGATCTCTGGCAGTGAGGATGGGAGAAAGAGTTGGGGGGGATCTGCTGGGGTTGCAGAGCTAGTGAGGCCAATGCGAGCCAGGAAGGATCTCTGACAGTGAGGACAGGAGAAAGAGTTGGGGGGGATCTGCCAGGGTTGCAGAGCTAGTGAGGCCAATGCGAGCCAGGAAGGATCTCTGACAGTGAGGACAGGAGAAAGAGTTGGGGGGATCTGTCGGGGTTGCAGAGCTAGTGAGGCCAATGCGAGCCAGGAAGGATCTCTGACAGTGAGGACAGGAGAAAGAGTTGGGGGGGATCTGTCAGGGTTGCAGAGCTAGTGAGGCCAATGCGAGCCAGGAAGGATCTCTGACAGTGAGGACAGGAGAAAGAGTTGGGGGGATCTGTCGGGGTTGCAGAGCTAGTGAGGCCAATGCGAGCCAGGAAGGATCTCTGACAGTGAGGACAGGAGAAAGAGTTGGGGGGATCTGTCGGGGTTGCAGAGCTAGTGAGGCCAATGCGAGCCAGGAAGGATCTCTGACAGTGAGGACAGGAGAAAGAGTTGGGGGGATCTGTCAGGGTTGCAGAGCTAGTGAGGCCAATGCGAGCCAGGAAGGATCTCTGACAGTGAGGACAGGAGAAAGAGTTGGGGGGATCTGTCAGGGTTGCAGAGCTAGTGAGGCCAATGCGAGCCAGGAAGGATCTCTGACAGTGAGGACAGGAGAAAGAGTTGGGGGGATCTGTCGGGGTTGCAGAGCTAGTGAGGCCAATGCGAGCCAGGAAGGATCTCTGACAGTGAGGACAGGAGAAAGAGTTGGGGGGGATCTGTCGGGGTTGCAGAGCTAGTGAGGCCAATGCGAGCCAGGAAGGATCTCTGACAGTGAGGACAGGAGAAAGAGTTGGGGGGATCTGTCGGGGTTGCAGAGCTAGTGAGGCCAATGCGAGCCAGGAAGGATCTCTGACAGTGAGGACAGGAGAAAGAGTTGGGGGGATCTGTCGGGGTTGCAGAGCTAGTGAGGCCAATGCGAGCCAGGAAGGATCTCTGACAGTGAGGACAGGAGAAAGAGTTGGGGGGATCTGTCGGGGTTGCAGAGCTAGTGAGGCCAATGCGAGCCAGGAAGGATCTCTGACAGTGAGGACAGGAGAAAGAGTTGGGGGGATCTGTCGGGGTTGCAGAGCTAGTGAGGCCAATGCGAGCCAGGAAGGATCTCTGACAGTGAGGACAGGAGAAAGAGTTGGGGGGATCTGTCGGGGTTGCAGAGCTAGTGAGGCCAATGCGAGCCAGGAAGGATCTCTGACAGTGAGGACAGGAGAAAGAGTTTGGGGTGGATCTGTCAGGGTTGCAGAGCTAGTGAGGCCAATGCGAGCCAGGAAGGATCTCTGACAGTGAGGACAGGAGAAAGAGTTGGGGGGATCTGTCGGGGTTGCAGAGCTAGTGAGGCCAATGCGAGCCAGGAAGGATCTCTGACAGTGAGGACAGGAGAAAGAGTTGGGGGGATCTGTCAGGGTTGCAGAGCTAGTGAGGCCAATGCGAGCCAGGAAGGATCTCTGACAGTGAGGACAGGAGAAAGAGTTGGGGGATCTGTCAGGGTTGCAGAGCTAGTGAGGCCAATGCGAGCCAGGAAGGATCTCTGACAGTGAGGACAGGAGAAAGAGTTGGGGGGATCTGTCAGGGTTGCAGAGCTAGTGAGGCCAATGCGAGCCAGGAAGGATCTCTGACAGTGAGGACAGGAGAAAGAGTTGGGGGGATCTGTCAGGGTTGCAGAGCTAGTGAGGCCAATGCGAGCCAGGAAGGATCTGTGACAGTGAGGACAGGAGAAAGAGTTGGGGGGATCTGTCGGGGCTGCAGAGCTAGTGAGGCCAATGCGAGCCAGGAAGGATCTCTGACAGTGAGGACAGGAGAAAGAGTTGGGGAGATCTGTCGGGGTTGCAGAGCTAGTGAGGCCAATGCGAGCCAGGAAGGATCTCTGACAGTGAGGACAGGAGAAAGAGTTGGGGAGATCTGTCGGGGTTGCAGAGCTAGTGAGGCCAATGCGAGCCAGGAAGGATCTCTGACAGTGAGGACAGGAGAAAGAGTTGGGGGGATCTGTCAGGGTTGCAGAGCTAGTGAGGCCAATGCGAGCCAGGAAGGATCTCTGACAGTGAGGACAGGAGAAAGAGTTGGGTGGATCTGTCGGGGTTGCAGAGCTAGTGAGGCCAATGCGAGCCAGGAAGGATCTCTGACAGTGAGGACAGGAGAAAGAGTTGGGGGGATCTGTCGGGGTTGCAGAGCTAGTGAGGCCAATGCGAGCCAGGAAGGATCTCTGACAGTGAGGACAGGAGAAAGAGTTGGGGGGATCTGTCAGGGTTGCAGAGCTAGTGAGGCCAATGCGAGCCAGGAAGGATCTCTGACAGTGAGGACAGGAGAAAGAGTTGGGGGGGATCTGTCAGGGTTGCAGAGCTAGTGAGGCCAATGCGAGCCAGGAAGGATCTCTGACAGTGAGGACAGGAGAAAGAGTTGGGGGGGATCTGTCAGGGTTGCAGAGCTAGTGAGGCCAATGCGAGCCAGGAAGGATCTCTGACAGTGAGGACAGGAGAAAGAGTTGGGGGGATCTGTCGGGGTTGCAGAGCTGCGACTGTTTAGGCGGATCTTGCGTGCCTCACGCTTTGCCTGCGGTGTGCCTCGAAGTTGGTAGCTCCCTTTGTTACTTACTGCACCACGCCATGCTGGTCTGTTCTGTTCCAGGGTTTCCCATGAGGAGACATTGATGCTGAAGTTCTTTAGGGACACTTTGGTCTAACAAGACTCTGTGCACCAGTCTTCAGCTCTCCATATTATTTATGATTGTATTAAAAGCTCACCTGTCTCTTTGGGCATCCACTCCACACGGTAATCTCCGTCGCTGTTTTCCACCAGGTCCGAGCTCAGGTGTTCCCCTGTGGGAGCTGAGAACACACAACGTCAACAGCGTTAAAACGGCTTCATCATTTGTTTGAATGTTCTACTGAAGGTTACCTGCCTTACTCTGCATAATCTTCTTCTTCGTCTGCGTTCCCAGGCCATATGGCCGCAGTGGGGGAAGATATGTGTGCACCCTATTTTTCAGACTATAAGGCGCACCACCCAAATTTTACTCAAATTTCAGATTTTGTTATTATATTTTCTTACTATTTTATAAGTCATATTACAAGCGCAGGGGTCTGAATCTGAGAGAGGAGAAAATGGAGTTTTACGTCCTCTTGGTCCGAATCAGACACATATAGGACATTTGTAAATACAAATATGGTGGGAACAATACTGGAGGCAATGCCCGGAGGCAGTACAAAACCAGTAAAGTCCCGATTTTTTTTATTAATATAGATAGGTGAACCACGCCTCGGTTAAACCTCATCGGCTATGGCACCGCTACAAGTATTTGCGATTTTGAATCTGAGAAAAAAAAGTATCGCCTTATAGTCCGAAAAATACGGTATACGTTTTTCAGTTTTCACTGGTCTCCCCGCTGCATTCAGCCGACGTGTTCCTACTCTTCTTTACTCCTTTTAAGACGGACCTATTCGGCAAGCAACTTTTGGCATAATGGTTGTCACAATGTAAAAAGGGTGAGTACAGAAAACAAGGTACCTGTGAAAGGGAAAACTCTAACTGCAGTCAATGTTTCACCTTCATAATGGTTGTCAGTTTGTAGCTAGGAATATCAGCAAGCGCTGTTTACCGTAAAATGCGGACTATACGCCGCTACTTTTCCCCTCAACTTTGGCCCGTGCGGTTTATAGACTGATGCGGCTTATCTGTGGATTTTGTTTCCATTCTACATTTATCAGTATGATTAAATCTGTTTCTGGCCACATTCTTCAGCCTATTTCGAGCTTCTTAGACACAAAACTGGTTTTGGTAGTAATCAAGATTCGAATCTCATGTTTAAAGTGTCTGAGAACATTAAATACTCATGTTCTGATAGGAGAATTTCTATATTTGTGTTGGTTTGTGCACATACAATTCTCTCTGCGGCTTATAAACTGGTGCGGCTTATATGTGAATAAACACCTAATATTTTGTCAATTTAAGGGATGCGGCTTATATACAGGTGCGTCTTTAGTCCAGATTTTACGGTACGTCATTTTTGTGGTCATAATCATTATGTCCTGTGCATGCTCCTCTCCAGCGGTCTTGAAATGAAGATGAAAATGCAGAGTTAAAATGGCTACTTTCAGTGGTGTCTTTGTAATGTAAAACTTCTCTTCTTTGCAATGTATGTACCAGAAAATTGTAATGTCACTTCTTTCCTCGTTAGTGTGATTTGATTCCACACCTAGTTCAGGTGTTGCTCCCATGTAGGGGTTGAAACAAAATAAAGCAATATACCGTAAAAGCTGGACTATAAGACGCACCTGTATATAAGCCGCATAATGTTATATATATATATATGTGTGTAAGAAAGAGCGAGAGGGAGTGGGGGGGGAGGGGGGGGGACAGAGTGTGAGAGAGAGAGGGGAAGGGAAGAGAGAGAGAGAGAGTGGAGGGACTGGGGGGGCCAGGTATATGTTCCCCACATGTATTTAACCCTTTCACCGCCAGCCATATTTCAGCCAAAAATGTCCACTAAATTTACCTGAGTAGAGAACAAAATCCATCTGCAGTATTGGGGATTGTTCTGTGGCATATATGAAATAAGGTCTATCCTTACTTCCCAAAACTAAGACAATAGGATCTTTGGATAATATACCCCAATTTGATGCCTTTTAATGACATAGGTGTTAAATCACTGTAGAGCTAAAATGCAACTTTGGCGGTGAAAGGGTTAAATTGGCAAAATATTAGGTGTTTATTCACATATAAGCCGCACCAGTTTATAAGCCTCAGAGAAGATTGTATGTGCACAAACCAACACAAATATAGAAATTTTCATATCAGATCATCGGTACATAATATTCTCAGACACTTTAAACATGAGATTTGAATCTATTGATTACCAAAACCAGTTTTGAGTCTAAAGAAGCTCACAATAGGCTGAAGAATGTGGCCAGAAACAGATTTAATCATACTGACAAATGTAGAATAGAAAAAAATCCACATATAAGCCGCATCAGTCTGTAAGCAGCATGGGCCAAAGTTGAGGGGGAAAGTTGCGGCTTATAGTCTGCATTTTACGGTAAATTGTGTAAAACTGCTGTTCATCGTTAAACTGATATAACGATTACATCATTGCTTTGTGGGTTTTTTATAGCAGAGGATTCTTCTGTCAATGCCTTTGGAATGAATACAAATATATGTGTGTGTGTGTGTGTGTGTGTGTGTGTGTGTGTGTGTGTGTGTGTGTGTGTGTGTGTGCATGCGTGTGCGTTCGTGCATGTGTGCACAATATGTACAAATCGCAACCCCAAAAAAATCTATGTGAACAGCTGCACGGAATCACTTCAAGTTTTGCACAGCGACATATCACCCGAAGCTTAACAGGAGTTCTGTCAAGGAGCTATTGCAGCTATTGTGGGCTCGATGCAACGCATTCTAACCAACTCCCTTGGTATCAATTTATATTTACACCAGTGAGAAGGTCAGTAGTGTGGTACAAAATCAATTTGTTACAATCGATACAAAAGTTCAATACTGATTTGTTATCATCAGTCTCATCTGAAAACAACCTATTAACGGAGGAAGCTTCAATGTCACAGAGCTGATTCTAGGATTTTTAAGAAGTGGGGGCGTCCCCCCCCCCCCCCCCCCCAAGAATGAACAAAGGGGGGCAGGTCCAATGGATACGAGGGGGGGGGGGGGGGGAGGCGGCCGATTTAATCTTCGCTAGCCATGGCCACTTCTTCAGCCACTCGTCTTAGAACCGGTGTTCTTCGCACTAGTGCCGTTATCTTCGGGCTGCTTCTCCGAGACTGTTGATGTAGTAGCTGTTTCTGCAACATCTTCTGCACACTCCTTTGGCAGAGGATTTCGTTTTTTTTTTTACTTTGCCGCCACAAAAATCAAAGTCGAAGAGTGTCGTTGTCCGCTTCATTTTCAAGAAAATTCAACATGGCGGGTAGGACTCTCGCAACTTCTTGTCAGTAAAATGAGATTGGTTGATTTACACTAACATTATAAAGGAACCAATGAAATGACGAGAAATCATTCATTCCTGCTCGATGCTTTCGGTTTGTGCAGACGACGGATTTAGCAGACGACGAAGGAATTCCCGCAGCGATCGGTAAAAAGTGCGGGCAGTTCTGCAAATATGCGGGCGTCGGCCCGCGTTTAGACCCGATTATTGCGGGAAGGAACAGACTTTGGGGGGATTGTACCAATCCTGCGCCCTAGAATCAGCTCTGATGATATATTGTTCATCGTTGCAGCTTCATTTGAATGTTAGTAAACATTGATACACTTTTTTCTGATCCGCAGTGACATCGTAGTAAACGTTGTACCGTATTTTTCAAACTATAAGGCGATACTTTTTCCCCCCAGACTGAGACTCCTTGCACCTTATAATATGACTACTAGGTAAAGGTCAAGATGTGCCACCCCCCCTACCTATCTCGGTTAATTCTCTTTTTCCGTTATTGCCTTTCTTACCATACATAAAGCCATTTTTAGCTAATAACCTTTTTGGAATACTAACCCTATCCCTAACCCTAGCCCCCACCCTATAACTAGTATAAGACGGGAAAACGCAACGAACCACAACTGTGACAAATCGCGGTGTACTGCAGTACATAGTGGGGGGTAGGGTTAGGTTTAGGGCTAGGGCTAGGGTTAGTATTCCAAAAAGGTTATTAGCTGAAAATGTTCCTAAAATACAGCTTTATGTATGGTAAGAAAGGCAAAAACGGAAAAAGAGAATTAACCGAGAAATGCAGGGGGGGGGGGGGGGGGGGGCACATCTTTACCTTTAACGACTACTAAAATAGTAAGAAAATATAATAACAGAATCTGAATTTTGTGTCAAATGTTTTGGGGGTGCGCCTTATAATGAGGCGCGCCTTATAGTTTGAAAAATACGGTAGTTGTGATCAGTATTACCTGATAACACGATTTTCATCGACAAGCAGTGCATTACATTTGTCATTTTAGTAGGGTACGAAGTCGTGTCTGCAGCTACCATGTTGTCACGCCGTTTTGTTAATATGTAAACCAGGCATGAAAGTGGATGAAGATTAAAAAAGAGGACATTTTTTCGTCCGAAAAATCCTTCCACCCGGATTTTGGTTTGAACGTTTTTTTTATTCAACAATGTCAAATTATAAACAATAACGGATTTTCACCTGACGTCGGAAGTTTTGTTGAGCGCGGGGGGGGAGGAGCGAACGTTCCCCAAATTTTTTTTCCAGCACAAACATCTTTCAGGCATCAAACAATGAGATTCTTTTCAGCCGAGAAACATCCTTCCACCCGGATTTTCACCTAACGTCCGATGTTTTGTTGACACGGGGGGCACAACGTTCCCAAAATAACTTTTCCAACCACCTTTTCACCTGCATCACGTCACAAGTTTTATTCAGCGAGGAGGGGGTCCGAAAATTTGGGCGGCACAAATATCCTTCCACACACATTTTCAGCTAACATCGCTACTTTTGTTGAGCGGGAGCTACTCATTTCGCCTTCCTTCGCACAATTGAAGCGAGTGAGCTAAAGCGACTTCCGGTTAACCAGTTTCAGAATCGCCAAATAGAGACTTGTAGATATAAGAATACGGCAAGATCGGTCCTTTACGCGGAATTTTTTTCTTCCCGCGGAAGTTTTGAAAAATGTCCACGGATTTTCCGCGAAACGCGGAATTCTTTCATGCCTGTAAACATCACATACACAAGCAATATACAGGGGGGACAAGAAAACATTTCACGAATAATAAATGGACTAATAGTTGATGAATCGTGACTCCTTTTAACATCTAAAAGCGCACTGCTTTCTGTATCGTGGTTTTAAGAAATGTGCGGTATGTGGTGTATATAGATGTGTGTGTGTGTGTGAGCGTGTGAGCGTGTGTGTGCGTGCATGCATCATGCTGTATGAGCATTCGTTAGTGTACAAACAAACAAAAAATATTAAAAGGAGACTTCGTTCACATAAGAACCAGAAAATAAAGTTAAATATCGATATGCACAAAATTTTAAGTAATTTTCTTTTTCAAATAAAGAAAAAGGAACTTGGGTCTACCCACGTATTCTATACACAATTTTTTTTTTAAATCTTCGTAGTCTTAGACAACAGCAAACACCCGAAAATATATTTCACAATATAAGTAGAGCCGAAACTTATGATTTTCTGTTTTATCTCGCAATGCGATACTTGAAAACAATATTCAAACCAGCAAAACATTTTTCTACCCTTAAGGTATATTTAAGGAGAGAAAAAAGAGAGAGATGAGTAGAAGTTTGTGCAGTTTACCAAAGATTCTAAAAGGGTAAGATGGACTACTTAAGAGTTACGGCGAACCGGGCTGATAGAGTTATCGTTAGTGGGAACAGTACACCACACACAGTGGAGGCTATCTAAAAACTCAGACTGGAATTTGAACGGAGAATTCAACTGGCCTATCGACGTGTAAATGCGTACTGTTTTTAAGGGACATAACCAGTGTTTCTGTCCTCACTACTCATATAGGGAAAAGAGATCGGATGTTAGTCTTTTCTTTTCAGTGTCTTTGACTTTACACACGGAAAATGATGTCCGAGGTGATGAGGTAAAAGAAGGTGAGGGCGGGATGTATGCGCATGGCTTTTCCCCGTGCGTTTATTTCTTACACTTTATATGCAGATATGATATGTGACAGTGCATGGGAAAAACCAGACATAATGGAATTTTGACATAAATCGAGATTTAAATTTTTCATGGTGGAGCAAAGATTCCTTGTTAATACAGGGGAACCTCCCTTATAAGACCTTCACAAATCATCCAAAATGAGGTCTTATAAGGGAGGGGTCTTATAAGGGAGGTCATTTTAATACTTACAAAGAAGGGCAATGTCTCAGAGAAGTAGGTCTTATGTGGGAGGGAGTCTAATAAGGGAGGTTCCACTGTACACAGAAAACCGAATTGTTATCTTGTCTAGTTTTTATTTGATAATTATTTGAAATTTGGCATTCGAAATAGATCATTTGCAGAAATCGGGCATAGAAGATACAATTTTGCCTCTTTGTTTCTATTGACTTGATTTAGAAAACGATCAAATAAACAAAGAAATCATTCAAAATTGCTTTTCATGTTGCGGATTCTGGTAGAATACATAAAAATAGACATAAATATGCCCTAAATAGAAAATTGATATTTGGGGGGTTGTTGACTATTTTCTGGTTTTTGATAAAACATTCTCAGCAACTAATGTAGATTTTTCCCATGCACCATCACATATGCGCAGGGATTTCTGGGCGTAATGAACACACTTAGCTTCCTCTACGATTATTTCAAGCCCGCGTTGCTATGAAACTTACCGTCTGTATAAAACTAAATCTACAAAGCCCGTGTTTGAATGCTTGCTAACGGACTACTATAGGGTATAACGA
This sequence comes from Phymorhynchus buccinoides, assembly GCA_017654935.2. Taxonomy (NCBI): domain Eukaryota; kingdom Metazoa; phylum Mollusca; class Gastropoda; order Neogastropoda; family Raphitomidae; genus Phymorhynchus; species Phymorhynchus buccinoides. The sequence goes on along the minus strand of CM065708.1, from coordinate 6,434,077 downwards.
ACACAAAAATATCGAAGCGTATATAACACTATTCAGCAAAAAACGGCAAACACCGATCACGCCATCGAAAGCTTCTCCTAGCTCTGTTACGAGAGCCACACACAGAATCTCGTGCAGTAGTGAAGAACAAAAATATGTGCGTAAAACAAAACAATTGAACATGCGCACAACATATACACGGTTCTGTGCATCGGCACAATGAACATGCGAAATATTGCATATTCTGCATCATTTAACACACACAAAAAAGTATGCACACGCATACACATATAACAATTTGCATCACAAACACATAGCATCTTATGCACTACTCTACCACAGCACTATGCTTATCAAACAAGTCTTTTTATGCATAAATCAATAGACCAAAAATAGCCACTAGAAACTAGAGCAAAAATTCTCTACTATAATTCAGCATAAAAAAATAATAATAATAATAATACAAAAAGCTTTCATTTCATGCTTTTAGTGCAGCGTTTTGTTATTCGTGGTGAGTACCTCATAACGAAAACAATCTTAATCTCCGTTTAAATCTCAGTCACTATTCAAATCCTTGAATCAACAGTCCCAATCCTGAATTTAAAAACAAAAATTTTAAATTCACTTTCCCTTAAATCGCAAAGGGAGTAAAACGCTGAAGGTCGTCTTGAACTGTCACACACACTTTGCAGAAGACATAGCCTGTAGATAATTGGCTCGAACAGAGAAGAATGCTGATTGGCCGAACGAGAGCACTTTGGGGCGGAGCTGAAAAGCCCGCAACACAAAGCTCACTGATTGGCCCCCAGAAAAATAAAAAGCTCAGCGCTGATTGGTGGTAACTAAGCCCATCGCCGATTGGCTGAAACAAAGTGCATCTCATCCCTGATTGGTTCAAAGAAAACGTCTCTCGGGTTGGCTGAAACAGAGCCCAGTGGTGATTGGCTGAAAGAGAGCCCAGTGCCGATTGGCTGAAACAGAGTACATTGGCGGTTAGTCGCACTATACAGCCAAGCAAACATGCTTTTAAAAAAAAACCCCAAAACATGACATTTTGTTAAGAATACATGCGATGGTTGATGAATGTGGAATACACATGATTAAACTGAGCATGCAGTTTTCCAGCATGTGCTGTACCAGACATGGTAGTGGGGTAAAAGTGAGTTTCGCGGAAGAATAACCAACCGATTCTGCATTTCATTTGAAAGATGTCGACTCAAACTAAAATGATGAAGTTGAGCGTCAAAATGAAGAAGACGAGAAGAAAAAGAAGCACTAGGATCACAAATCTGGAAACGTGTGGCGTGAGCTAGGCCGCGCACGACTGCTAACTTCGGCGGGAAGTTGCTTGTTCAGTCATTCACATCCGGTTCCGTGAAGCGATTGCATAGGTTTTAACGCACATCATTTTTAGGCACCTGAGCAAATTTTTACGCCGGCTTTTTTTTCTTTCTTCAAATTTTTACTTTCGCGGATTTTCCGCGATTCGCGGAGGTCTACCATGCCTGGTTAAAATATGAACAAGCATTGCCTAACATCTATCTAGGTAATATACATCTTTGCGAGAAAAAAGAAGTATGTGATGATGCTTGCTCTTTCTGAGAACCCCTACCTCCAAGCAAGACATTAAAGGGGCACCCTGACGGATGAGTTTTTGCAAGAAACACGTTGAGATCACCAGAAAGACAGCCTTTTCAAGGATTGGAACACTCACTTTGCTCTGGTTTACTAGAAATTAAACCGTCAAAACGGCGATTCCTCCTTGGCGGAGATGCCGGAGAGAGAAGCCATTTTGGATGGGGTGGGTGGAGGCCACTCATTGTGGTTGAAGCATTTTTTTTTTTTGTCGTGCAGTAAAAAACAAAATGGAGCTGTTTCCTTTGTTGTGAGCGAAACTCCTTTAGATAATCTGTATCAAAATACAAAAAATTTAAATGAAAAAAAAGGCTTGTATTACAAAAATTAGGTGCAAACGATTTAGTCAAAACGCAGCTGGCCATTAGAAAAGAGACGGCACATGTCTTCTCTTTGAGTGAAAGAATTTGACTTCCAGCACCTCCGCCGATTTGACGGTTTGATTTCTAGGAAACCAGAGCAAAGTGAGTGTTGCAATCTCTGTAAAGGGTGTTTTCCTGCTGATCTGGACGTGTTTCTTACAAACACTCATCCGTCAGGGTGGCCCTTTAACATCGTTAAAATGATAATGAAAGTCAGTCAGGCATGACTTTCTAGTCTAGATATGAATCATACATGGGCATAACGTAATCTTTGATCCCAAGCAAACATCATTATTAAAATGACAATTTATACAAACCAAGCATGATTTCTAATCTATGCAAGAATCACAACGCGATATTTGGCATTTTTTCAGGACTCTAGTCTCCCAAGCACAGATCATTTAAAAGACAATAATATGAACAAAGCGTAACTTCTAGTCTCTGACATACATATGGATAATATAACGTAAGATGGCCTTACATAGCATCTTAGACCCTCAATACCCCATGGTGTAGCATGTGATCTAACACCACTAAAGGGACATTAAGTCGTTGGGCTAGTTTCTCACAATAGGTCTGGAAAGTACAAAATCTCTTTTTTTTTTTAATGTCAATTTTGAGTTATGGGTATTTTCGTGTTCTCTAACATCTTACCTTTCATATTTATAAACGACAATCTTTAATATGGTCTCTAAATGGTCTTATAAGTGTTTTAAAACGAGTAGGTCAGTGCATTTTCTTCAGCTAGGCTAGACTTTAGACTGTGTTTTTTCAAAATGGTCGATGCTCACCCTACTAACTTTAACTGCTCATAACTCTGGAATGAAAAAAAGGATACAATGGTTCTTGTATCATTAGAAAGAGAATTGTCTGAAGTTTTAAAATGTATAATTTTCTCAGAATGGCCACAGCTTGACACTTAACCCCTTCAGGACTTCACTGCCTTCGGTAAACTCCATTACTGGCCTAGGGCTGCCTAGAAAAAAATGTTATAACAAATAAGCAGCGCAACAACACTCACACTGTCAATGATTCAGTTTTTACGACATTACTGGTTGATCCGAGTTTATTTTTCACCTTGAGATTGTGTTTACTTGCATTATAATCGGAATCATTAGTCTCCTTATCACTGTTAATGAAAACGTATTGGAGTATTTTCTGAGGCTTGTCTAGGGCAGATTTTGTGGACATTTTTTAAATTTAAAATTCAGATAGAAGTGCCAAACATAAGTAAAACGAAAGCTGGAACAGCGATGAAGAGATGTACCTCGAAAAACGTGGTTTGGATTGGAAAAAAACCCATGGATTAAGAAATGTTTTAGACGAAAGAAATTGCTGTTCCGAGAATACTCGTAAGTAGGCCCTGACTGGCGTTCTCCTGCTCCGAGTAAACTCGTAATTCGTCCGGAATGAGTTAAAGTCCCTTTCGTGATGCTATGGCACATATGGCACAGCTCACATTCTCAGCATCAGAAAGTTAGACCCAGATTTCACTGCCTAGGCCCTAAGCTTTCCCATTTTCCAGCAGCAGTGAGCCTGCCAGTGAGCTCTCCCTTACTGGCTGGATAGAGATAACAGTCTCTCTCTCTCTCTCTCTGCTGGCATAGGTAGCGAGTTTAAAATTAGAACAGCAGTGGTGCTGGTTCAGATGAGAAGCAGGCAGGAAAAAGGAAGGGCAAGTGGCTAGAGTGGGCCAAACTTTATGACGCCAGAATGCCACAGAAAAACATGCTGATGGAATAATAGAGATCCTTAACTCATTCAAGTCATATATGTCCGGAATTAATAGATGTCAATTTGATTCAAGGGAAGTAAATCTGTGTGCACACCACACCCTGGTCACTTCTAAACTCGTTTCGCTCCCTTAGACCACAATTTTGCCTTTAACTTTGCTTTTCGTAGTGGTTTGTTGTGGGGAAACCAATCGGTGTGGAGTTTTTCTATATAAAGTCTATATACAAAAAAGTCTGATCTACCACTTCCCTATGTCTAAACCTGAAGTAAAAACCCGTAATCTTCTTTCATTTCTCCTTTTGTTTATGTGTTTTGTTTGTGTGTATGACTCGAGTGAATTGTGAGGGTTTTTTAATAATTCAAAATCGTTGCGATGTGAATGAGTTAATGTCCCTTTCGTGGTGCTGGGTCACATTCGTCGCTGTCCGACGCTAATGTATCTACAAAATTTAACAAAAATAGATTTTTTACTGAAACTCCTTCCAGTGACCTCACGCAGGTCTTCTATAAATATCTTGTGTCTGCGACCAATGAAAATGCTCAAATTTGTCACATGATACCACGGAAATAATCGTGTATGTGGCGGGTTGTTGCTGGTTTTGACGCGATAAGCGTGTAACTGGTCACGCTAATCGTGTAACTGCCGGCAGCTGTCGTATCTCCCATTGTGAGAACAATGCACTAACTTTGTGACTAACCGTGTAACTGAATGCGAAAATTTTGGGTGTTAATGCAACTTTTAATGTCACATGTTTACTCATTTCGTGGTGCTAGGTCACATATGCAATAATAGAGATCCTTAATAAACCAACGTTCTCAGATGATGTAGGGTAGACATTTTCTGAGCTAAAACTGGGATCTCGCCATCAAACAGGAATTGTTCGGAAGTAATTAAGGGGAGTAATTTCATGGTGTGTGGGAGTGATCTTGCCTAATTCAATCGGTCAAACAGGGGAAGTCACTCTACCATCAGCTCTCGTAGCCTATCGACTCGTGTGTTTGAGCAGACACTGTGTGTCATTCTAAAAAACTATGTTATTTATATTTTTACCTCACATTCTGCAAGTTTTATCAGTTTGTGGCCACTAGCCACCCCTAATTTTAAAAAAAAATGTTTGCAAGTCGCTGACTCGCATCCTGCGGTTTCAAGCTCCGACGTCATTGTTGCATTGTTACTATGGTTTTTGACCAAGTAATGGAGGCAAACAACTCAAATTTTCACGAAGTGCTCTCCCCTTTTTTTTTCTTCCGAAAATCGTCTATTGACAGGCAACTGTCTGAGCGATCGAAGAAGAAGAAGAAAAGACTTTGACCTTCGATTACTTCTACACAGCTCTAGTTTATTAGCTTATTAGCTGTCCAGTGACTGGACAGAAGGCCAGAAATGTTTTTAAAGATAAAATTTAATTTAAAACAATACAATACAATGCAGTGAAGCATGCTAATCCATGCAGTGATGAGCAGCAGTGTGTCATGCATGCAGTGAGAGGCTTACTTCCATGCGACCGTCTCCCACAAAACGGCTGACAAGTCACAATACAGTGAAAAGGGTTACAGGGCTTCTGAAAACGTAGACTGTGCGTATTTACGCACTAGAGCTCTCAAATCACCCCCTGGAATCTCAATCCACTGGGGGGTTTAATGGTCTTAACCCAGGGTAAGCAGTAGGTCTTTCTCCTCCTATGATTTATCAAACAACTGGGGGGTTTAATGGTCTTAGCCCAGGGTAAGCAGTAGGTCTTTCTCCTTCTATGTTTTCTATTAGATTCAAGCGCCCTCCAATTTCCGTCGCGTTTTTCAAACCACAGGGGGGTTTAATGGTCTTAACCCAGGGTAAGCGTCTTCTATGGTTTTCAGAAGTTTAATGGTCGGCGTCTAGGGACGTATCCAGACAGAAACAGAAACCATGCGTGAGATTTACCCTTTAAAATCTCAGGTAGGAGGTGAGGTGACGCATTAAAACGATGATTTAGGCGTCAACACAGACATTCATTTTCAGTAAGGTACCGAGATTTGCTCATCTCAATAGTCTGCTAGGCCAAACTAGGCTGCTGCCACAATGAGGAGTCGCTAAGCTAGATATAAAATTCTTTAAAATATCGTACAGAAACTGTCATAACGCAGTAAACATCGAAAACTCATTGTTCATTGGCAGACCCTTTTCTCAAAATCCAATAAAATCGTTTCAAACATTTGATATTCCTTCCGTCAACATGCCACCCGTCTGGCAAGTGTTAAACAAACCTCGAGGACAAAGAAGAAGAAACAAGTTGATACTGTAAAATGCGGACTATAAGCCGCTACTTTTTTCCTCAACTTTGGCCCATGCGGCTTATAGACTGATGCGGCTTATCTGTGGATTTTTTTCTATTCTACATTTATCAGTATGATTAAATCTGTTTCTGGTCACATTCTTCAGCCTATTTTTAGCTTCTTTAGACTCAAAACTGGTTTTGGTAATCAATAGATTCAAATCTCATGATTAACCCTTTCACCGCCAGCCATTTTTCAGCAAAAAATGTCCATTAAACTTACCTGGGTAGAGAAAAAAATCTGTCTGTAATATTGGGGATTCCTCTGTGACATATTTAAAGTAAGGCCTATCCTTACCTCCCAAAATGAAGAGAACAGGGTCCTCGGATAACAGACCCTGATTTGATGCCTTTTAGTGACATGGGTGTTAAATCATTGTGGTGCAAAAATGCGACGTTGGCGGTGAAAGGGTTAAAGTGTCTGAGAACATTAAATGCACATGTTCTGATAGGAGGATTTATATATTTGTGTTGGTTTGTGCACATACAGTTTTCTCTGCAAACAAACAAGAGAACAAGCACCCCCCAAAACAGTGATCAGTTGGTGTGTGAGTGAAGAGTGTGGTGCAGACCTGCCTACTTGGAATTTTCCCAATCAGTAGCCCAGCCATCAATTTTCAGTAGCATGGCAATTTTTTTCGTAGCATCCACAAACGACGGCAATCGATTTGTTCTCTTCCTGAGCCGAAACGCACTGTTTATGTTTCGCCGATTGAACGTGTTGACGGCAATCGTATCTACCACAGAGAAGTCCGCATGGCAGAGGTTGCACTGCAGTGACTGAGTGAGCATGGTTCGCACCGAGTCAACTTCTGACGATGCAAGGCCACTCCTCCGTGTAAGCTATTTTGAAAACTTGCGCGGCAGGCCGATGTTTTTTCTTAGAACAAGATGGTGTGCCAGATGATTTTCTTTTTCTGGTTTGGGTTTGTTTTTCTTAATTTGAAACATCTCCCGAATCGCTACTGCTGCTGGAGTCCGCCATTTTTCCCCCAGAGAAAGTAATAAGAACGCATGCGCAGTCACTTTCATAAAAACGGAAGTGACTAGGTTATCGCGCGTGACACGGCGTCTGCTCTTAGAAACAGACAAAACCGGGAACGGCATAAGCAAAAATAAAATGCGGCGGCATTTTGTTTTCTCCGTAGCAATGTTGCCGTAGCTCCATAGCAAAGCTTTATTTTTCGTAGCTGCTACGGCCAAATCGTACGTGTGCATGTACGTGCGTGCGTGTGTCTGTGTAATTGCCGTTTACTTACGTAGGAAGCAACGTCTTGACCCTTTCAAATTGAAACTGGGGGTGAAAATACCCCTTAAAACTGTAAACAGGGGGTGAGTAAGAGAAAGGAAATTCAGAAGCCCTGGGATTATCTTTGAATTTAGATGGGGTTGAAAGAGTTTTCGGTGCTGAACACGTAATCAACTGTTTATTGTTGAAATTGCAACGTTTCAATGATTTTTGTTTGTTATCGTTGTTGCTAAAAATATGTGATATTCTTGCACAATGTAATTCTTGCTCTTGCTTTGATTTTCTTTTTCTTGAACGTTCATGGTTACAAGGGGGATAACTCAATGCCTCTTTCCATCTGTAGATTTTCTTCTTCCTGTTCTTCCGCATTCCCAGGCCATAAGGCCATAATGGGTGAGGTACGTATGCATCCAGTCTTCAGTTTTCATTGGTCTCCCCGCTGGCATTCAGCCAACACATTCTGATTTAAGGAGGATTTAGATTTTGAATGTCGCGTTTCCAAAACACAAGAGCACCTTACCTCAGAATGTCTTTAAAATCCATCGGTCAATTTTACTGGAGTCTACTTGCCTTGGCATGAGGCTGTGTCAGACTTTGTAGTCCGCAAAATATGGTACAGGGCATAGTGAGGGGGGGGGGGGGGGGGGGGGGGTAAGGGTTTTCCAGGGTGCAGGAACAGAATTGGTTTGTGGTTTACGACATTATTTCAGGGTTCCTGATCTTTTCAGGGTTCCTGATCTTTTCCTCTCTTAATTTAAGGGTCTGCCAAGCTGTCATAGAGTGTGTCCCTCAGTGATGTCACAGGTGATAGTGAGCGAAGGGAAAAGGCAGTCAAAGAGAGACACACACAGATTAGAAGAAGTTACAAGCACAGAACTTCCGGAAGGAGGGGGTACTATTTTGTACAAAACACCCTCCCTGGTATCCCCATGGGGGGGGGGGTGGGGGGGGGGGGTGATCTTCGCATGGGTGCAACTACACAAAATGAAAAAACCCTGAAAGGCCGGGGTCCAGGGGTAATGTCCCCCTGCAGCTGAAGCAAAACATGATTTATGAAGGTATTTTAGCTTGCTTTTTTCCCACAAATTATGCTTATTTGAAAGTGTTTGAACAAAAATACAGAAGACACATAAAGATCTCGTTTGACAAAAAAAAAGAAAGAAGGAAATTCCGTTTCTGGTAAAATTCAAAAACAGGAAATCCTTGTATACCAGGAACAGTTGCACCCATGTTTTTGATGTGAGAGAACAGGGAGGGGATAAAGGGTTTAGAGGGTAGAGGGGTGGGTGTGGAGAGGGGTGGGTGTGGGTGGAGTGAAGGAAACTGGTGAGTAGGTCTATGAAGATCACAACTCCGTCAAAGTCAGATGCGTTGCTACCCCTACGCCAACTGACCATACCAAAGATATTCTAAAAGGGTAAGATGGATTACTTAAAAGCTCGGCGAACCGGGCTGATAGAGTTATCGTTAGTGCGGACGTGTACACTATTCACAGTGGAGGCTATCCAAAAACTCGGACTGGAACTTGAACGGGGAGAATTCAACTGGCCTATCGATGTGTAAAATGTGTCACGTTTCAAAGGGACATAACCAGTGTTTCTGTCCTCGCTACTCATATAGGGAAAAGAGACCGGATGTTTATCTTCCCCTGTACAGTCTTTGACCATACTATGCAGTGCGTTCTTCTCAATTTAGTTATCTTCCCCTAATTAACCTATGTGACCCAGCACCACGAAAGGGACATCTAAATCGCTGGGCTAGTTTCTAAACAACAGGCTCGCAAAGTCAAAAACAAATCTCATTGTTTTGTCAATTCTGAGTTAACCCTTTCACCGCCAGCTATTTTTCAGCCAAAAAATACCATTCACCATAACTGGGTATAGAAAAAAAAGGATCTGCTACATTGGGAATTCCTCTGTGACATGTTGACATTAGGCCTGATGCCTTTTAGTAACATGGGCCTGTATTCACGTTGAGATAGCATGAGACTTAGCATCATGCTAACTTAGAAGCTCTTCCAATGTCCTATAGTTTTTAATAGGACTTTTGGAAGAGCTTCTAAGTTAGCATGATGCTAAGTCTCATGCTATCTCAACGTGAATACAGGCCCTGGGTGCTAAACCATTGTGATGAATAAATGCAACATTGGCAGATCTCCAATTTCTTTTTCAGGTACTCCATGAAATAAAATTCCGTACTTTTTCTCAAAATTCAGTATTTTGCAATAAGACCCAAAAACGGAACATTACAGAACATTAAACCGCCATGCGAAATGACGAAAAACACTCGATTTTGACCGATCTTAGAAGACCTTAAGTTCAAATTTTTGCCGTATTAATTTTCCATTTACTGTACTGCAGTACTGGGGCTCAAAATCGTGTACAAAATACGGAAAAATCGTATGGGTAGGCAGGTCTGCATTGGCGGTGAAAGGGTTAATAGTAATTTCTTGTTCTCTAACATTTTATCTTTCATATTTGTAAACGACAATCTTTAATGTGGGCTCTAAATGGTCTTTTAAGTGTTTTAAGTCGAGTAGGCCAATCCATTTTCTTCAGCTAGGCTAGACTTTAGACTTTTCTCAAAATGGCCGAAGCTCACCGTACTAACTTTAAATGCTCATAACTCTGGAACGGAAAAAGATACAAGAATGGTTCTTGTATCAATAGAAAGAGAATTGTCTGAAGGTTTCAAATGTGTTTTTTTCCAGAATGGTCAGTTTGACACTATGCATTTTGCCCACTGCTTCTCTTTCTATCAAGAATCTCTGACTGCACAGATGAAAGTCCTCCGGCCTGGAACAGGCACATATGGGACATTAATAACTATAAAGATGGTGGGACGATCCTGGAGGTACTGCAATACCAGGAAAGTCCCAAAGTTTTTTTAATTTATTAATGAAGATAGGTATACAGACAAACCTCTATTTTAAGACTTCCAAAATGTCCGGAAAAATCGGTCGTAAATTGGAGGGGTCGTATGACGGAGGTTTTCACTGGCATCCGTAGAAAGAAAAAGTTCAGCACAGTTCATACTCTCTTCTTCATGCACACATACAATGACATATTAAAACTGGATTTGGGTCTTTCCAACTCCATAGGATTGTGCAATCGATGTATTACAGTTTCACTTCGCCGACTTCTTTTAATCACCTCCACTCTCGTCCAAAGTCAGTGGTTTTCTTTTTCAAAGTCAGTGGTTTTCGTGCTTTTCCTACGCTCTCCGCCATCTTTTCTACAACAAGGGAAGCGACTCCGCTTTCAGGCCCTTGACCGTGCTTGTCTCCCTTTGCTCGAAGTCTATGCAGACGACAGCAACGGTCGTAAAAACCAACAAAATGGCGGTCGTAAGTCGCGTTTTAGAGGAAGTCGTTTAAGAGAGGTCGTTTACATAGTAAAATGCATCTGTGCCAACAAATCCGGTCTCAAATGAGAGGTGGTCGCTTAACAGAGGGTCGTAAAATAGGGGTTTGTCTGTATTGTACAGTCAGATGCATCAATATATGAAGCTCACTATACATGTCTCTTAGCACTTTTTGTTCTATTCAGATTATTCCCCTCCCGATTGCGTACCGCCAGATACATCGCTCTACTCTACACCTGCTAAACATGCAATGCTTAGGCCGGGTTCACATTAGACGCGTAAGTTCCGTACGGAAAACCCTAAAGTGGAAGAAAGAAGGATAAAAGTTTACGAATAATGGGGAAATTCGGACACGTGCGCAAATCTTTTCCCTTCTTTGTTTCACTTATTTATGGAGTGCGGCACGAGGTTTCCGCATGGAATATCCGCTTATGTGTGTACACGGCCTAACCCTAACCCTCAGCCTCTTCTTTACAAACTGTCCACCCTACACTTATCGATATACAATATTGTAGCATTTACATGGGTGCAACTCCCCCCAAAATGAAAAAAACAAAAACCTGAAAGGTAGGGGGTCCAGGGGCCGCCTAAGCCCCGGAGGGGGGGGGGGGGCAGAGCCCCGTTGAAGGATTCAGGGGGAGGGCGGGGGGGGGGGGGCAACGTGAGCGCGCGCGAGAGATAATGAAATAGACAGACAGTGAAAATGAAGGACAGACAATTTTGAGTCCGATAAGCCTTGCATAATAATGACTACATCGCCTTTAAAAAAAACAAAAACAATATGGCATCACCGTGCTGTTTTCAAGATTCCCCCCCCCCCCCCCCCCCCCCCCGAGAGAGAGACCTCCGGGATAGAACCAAGTTCAAATCGTCCCAAATCGCTTGTGGTTGAATCTGTCGATTTTAATTGAGGGAAGGTGAGGGGGAAAGGGGGGGAGGGAATAAAAGGGGGTGGGTGGGGGGGGGGGGGGGGACTTTGAATAAAAACAACTAAAGCTCAGTTTCAGGTAAAACAAAATTCAACTAAGAAAATCAGTGTGAAACTGAGAGAGTTGCACCCGCGGGTTAAGTCAGCAGCATGGCTCCGAATTCATACAATTAACTGCGTTGCTCAACTCACTCAGGATGAATGATCCGGCTCCGGCTCATGGCTCGCACAACCGTTTAGGACGAATGGCCCGGCTCCGGCTCATAAGAGTTTTCAAGCGGTTTTGATTTCTGGCGTGTAACCAGCTTCCCAGTGCGACGTCATAACCTATTTTCAGTTTGCTTTGACCTTGCCTCTCTTGAAATCAACCAATCATTGCAGACTTTACATTCAGGTTTGGTTGTAGAGAGGGGTCAAAGATTGGAATGTGAAATGTTCCTTCTTTCTATGTGTTAGCTGTTTTTGTCAATAGGAGACAAACGACGAAGGTATGGAATCTGATATTTTACGATCGTTTAGTGCATGGTGTTAGTAATCTTTTCTGAAAATATCAGTCCATAACTTTTCTGTGGTGATGGGTTTTCGAACCTAGTCGAATGGCCCGTCCTAAACGGTTGTAAGGGGAAGCAACTGGCCAGTGCCGAGTGAGTTGATAAATATATACCACGCCAACTAAAAAAAACAACCAAACCCAACCCCCCCCCACTTCTCTCTCGTTTACAAACTCCCCGTCACCCTCATGCACTAGAACAACCGCCCGACTTGATTGGCCGACACGGGTTGCTGTTGCTGTCATGGCAACCTTCGATATTGACGTCCAGCTTGTGGGTGTCGATCCTGTTGCCGTCGGTGTGGATGGTGAAGTAGTTTTTGCCGTTGCCGGAGGCGGCGTTGATGGGCTCGAGGCTGCGGAAGCTGATGGTGATGTAGGTGGGTACTTCTTCCTCCACGCTGACCATCAGGGGGCTTCCTGGAATAGGAATTGTTTGGAAATAATTAGGGTGAGTAATTTCACGGTGTGTGGGAGTGATCTTGCCTAATTCAATCAGTCAAACAGGGGAAGTTACTCTACCTTCAGGTAGACCCCTAGCTCTCGGCTCGCGTGTTTGATTAGACTTACATCACTTAGAAACACTGTGCGTCATTTTAAAATTGATGTCATTTATATTTTCACGTCACATTTTGCAAGTTCTCTCAGTTTGTGGATACTGGAGGCCCCTTTATTTTTCTAAAAAAAATGTTTGCAAGTCGCTGACTCTATCTTGCGGTTTCAAGCTTCGATGCCATTGTTGCATTGTTGCTATGGCATTTGAGCGAGTAATGGAGGTAAACAATTCTAATTTTCACGAAGTGCTCTCCCCTAGTTTTTTTTCTCGAAAATCGTCTATTGTAATCACACAATGGGCTGCATAAGGCAGGT
>CM065708.1:6371095-6413595 GCA_017654935.2 Phymorhynchus buccinoides | reverse complement strand
AAGGCTACATAATAGGTCAACCTTACATTCAATAAATCTATCTCATGCAAGTCATGTCATGTACCAACGCACAGTCAAGTCCGACATACCGTTAATGGGGAATTCTTTGTGGAGGAAGGCCTGACCATAACTGTGGACTCTGACCAGTGAGGGGTCGCAGACGTCCACGGGGAAAGGGCTGCCCCTCACCTCCACACCCCCATACTCCACGAACACCTGGTGCACACCTGACAGCACACAGGTAACTCACATACACCTGACAACACAGGTAACTCACATACACCTGACAACACACAGGTAACTCACATACACCTGACAGCACACAGGTAACTCACATACACCTGACAACACACAGGTAACTCACATACACCTGACAACACACAGGTAACTCACATACACCTGACAACACAGGTAACTCACATACACCTGACAACACACAGGTAACTCACATACACCTGACAACACACAGGTAACTCACATACACCTGACAACACACAGGTAACTCACATACACCTGACAACACACAGGTAACTCACATACACCTGACAACACACAGGTAACTCACATACACCTGACAACACACAGGTAACTCACATACACCTGACAACACACAGGTAACTCACATACACCTGACAACACACAGGTAACTCACATACACCTGACAACACACAGGTAACTCACATACACCTGACAACACACAGGTAACTCACATACACCTGACAGCACACAGGTAACTCACATACACCTGACAACACACAGGTAACTCACATACACCTGACACACAGGTAACTCACATACACCTGACAACACACAGGTAACTCACATACACCTGACAACACACAGGTAACTCACATACACCTGACAACACACAGGTAACTCACATACACCTGACAGCACACAGGTAACTCACATACACCTGACAGCACACAGGTAACTCACATACACCTGACAACACACAGGTAACTCACATACACCTGACAGCAGGTAACTCACATACACCTGACACACAGGTAACTCACATACACCTGACAACACAGGTAACTCACATACACCTGACACAGGTAACTTACACCTGACAACACACAGGTAATCAAGTACACCTGACAACACACAGGTAACTCACATACACCTGACACACAGGTAACTCACATACACCTGACAACACACAGGTAACTCACATACACCTGACAACACACAGGTAACTCACATACACCTGACAACACAGGTAACTCACATACACCTCCAGGTAACTCACATACACCTGACAACACAGGTAACTCACATACACCTGACAACACAGGTAACTCACATACACAACACACAGGTAACTCACATACACCTGACAGCACACAGGTAACTCACATACACCTGACAACACACAGGTAACTCACATACACCTGACAACACAGGTAACTTCATACACCTGACAACACAGGTAACTTCACATACACCTGACAACACACAGGTAACTCACATACACCTGACAACACACAGGTAACTCACATACACCTGACAACACACAGGTAACTCACATACACCTGACAGCACACAGGTAACTCACATACACCTGACAACCCACAGGTAACTCACATACACCTGACAACACACAGGTAACTCACATACACCTGACAACACACAGGTAACTCACATACACCTGACAACACACAGGTAACTCACATACACCTGACAACACACAGGTAACTCACATACACCTGACAACACACAGGTAACTCACATACACCTGACAACACACAGGTAACTCACATACACCTGACAACACACAGGTAACTCACATACACCTGACAGCACACAGGTAACTCACATTGTATGCTTATTGTTTGCCTTTAATGTTGTTAAGTGTTATCAATGTAAAGCGCACTGCGCTCATGTAATGAACCTTTCGTACAAATAGTTCCCCCACCTTCGAGAAGTTCTGTGCTTATAGCTTCCTCTGATCTGTTGCTCTCTTTGACTCTGCCTTTTCCCTTTGCTTGCTGTCATCTGCTATCTTTCTATCTCACTGGTCCATCCATTCTCCTGCGCTTTTTTTTTCTTCTATAAATTCTTACACAGATTTCTTCAGCCAAAGTCGGACATGCTATGCCTAACTGTTTCATAGGCGCATAACGGCAGCATGACGCATCTACGTTTCTTCTTCATTCGCTCAGACAGTTTCCTGTCATATGAGCGTAGATGCATCATGCTGCCGTTATGCGCCTAACTAAGAAATAGTTATTCCCAGTATGTCCGACTTCGGCTGAATGAATGAAATATAGTGTTTTACGTCCTCTCGGCCCGGCAGGGCACATATGGGACATTTGTAGTTGGTTAGTTGTTTGAAAATAAAATAAAACGACTTCGGCTGAAGACATCTTTGTAAGAATTTATAGAAAAAAAGGCAGGAGAATGGACCAGTGAGATAGAAAGATAGCAGATGACAGTAAGCAAAGGGAAAAGGCAGAGTCAAAGAGAGTGACAGAATTAGAGGAAGTTACAAGCACAGAACTTCCAGAAAGTGGGGGAATTATTTGTACAAAAGACACCCCCCCCCCCCCCCCCCCCCACCCCGGCATCCCCATGGGGGGATGCATCTATGCTCATATGACAGGAAACTGTTTGAGCAAACGAAGAAGAAGAAGAATAAACAACCCTTCTCGATTCTATTGTGTGTTCTCGGGTGGGGTGAGTGGTGGTGATGGTTATTGTGCGTGTGTGTACGTGTGTGTATGTGTGTATGGGTGGGGATGTATATGTATGCCTACATGTGTGTGAGCGATTATTTGTTTTTGTTGAATTTCTTGCTTTTACTTTTTGTTGTTGTTAAGCGCATCGAGCTCTACATTTGGTGGAGGAGTGCGCTATATAAATGATTCACTATTATTATTATTATTATTCTCCGTGTTACCTACCCACATCCACAGGGGTGTAGTCCACTCGGTACACAGACTGGGGGGTGAGGGTGATCCGCACAGGAACGTCGTGACCATCCGGAGCTGTCAAGCACAACAACACAATTAACCCTTTCACTGCCAACGTCGCATTTATGCACCACAATGGCTTAACACCCATGTCACTAAAAGGCATCAAACCAGGGCATGTTATCCGAAGACCCTATTTTCTTAATTTTGAGAAGTAAGGAATAGCCTCATGTTATACATGTTACAGAGGAGTTCCCAATATTGCAGATACATTTTTTTCCTTACCCAGTTAAGTTTAACCCTTTCACCGCCAATGTCGCATATATGCACCACAATGGCTTAACACCCATGTCACTAAAAGGCATCAAACCAGGGCCTGTTATCCGAAGACCCTATTTTCTTTAATTTTGGGAGGTAAGGATAGGCCTAATGTTATATACGTCACGGAGGAATTGACAATGTCGCAAACAAACAAAATGTCTCTACCCAGTTAAGTTATAATGGTATATTTTGGCTGAAAAATGGCTGGCAGCGAAAGGGTTAAATTAGGGAACTAGGGGGATTAAAGTAGTGGCAAATGAAGGGCAGGAGCTGTGCCGGTCGGGGTTCGCCAACCTACGCCGGGGGCCTGCTTGCCTGGATGCTGTGAAATAAAGGTCTATGGGCCATCTCTCTCTCTCTCTTTTTTTTAAAAGCAAAACTGTCAGAAATACCTTAATTACATCTTTTAACTCTTCTACTACCAAGTATTACTTTAGTCTGTTTACCGTTGCAATTTTTGCCAAGTAATTTTTGCTGATTGCACTGATTTTCGCACACACTCACTTTAAAAAAAATGTTTTATGAAAATACTCGCTCGAATCATCACAAAAATTACCTGTGTCGATCTGCTGCTCACAAACCCAAGATCGTTTCAACACTTTCGATGCTCTTTTTGATTCGCCTAAGTTCAGATTCTGCCACAGTGTTTAATTTTTGCATAAAAACGGTAAATGCTTCGTCGGCACTGTCGCTATCTTGTAGAGGTTCACACCAAAAGTTGTCAGTTTCCATCGTCGAAAACGCGATGAAAATCGATTGAAAATGTCCCCTTTAGCCGACAAATGAAGATGGCGGAAGGTTGTGCTTTCCCTGAACGAACTGCGCATGTCACGGAAGTAAAGGATGTGATGTCACTTGTATATAAATAGCGTAAAGGGGGACACCGGGTTTCCCAAGGTTGCTGGCGGTCAAACTCGCAACACGGCTTGCAACAGTAAAGTCTGACTCGGCGAGTTTACGGCGGTAGAAGAGTTAAAGTAGTTCTACTTTTCTTTCTCTACAATATTACTTTTGTGTTTCTTGCATCCACACAAAAATTTTTTGTCAGTAAGTCAAAGAACACAAAGTGATTGTGAGCGAAAATGGGCAACTTTATCTAAGTGCCAAATAAAATGTTATTTTATGAGACATAACATTTGTTTTCGTAATTGCATACCCATCAATAATTAGCATACAACTGATTCATAATCACATTCACAAGAAAACGATTTTACTTGTAATGACGTAAGATTGAACGTGATTTTGCGTAACAATCGGATTAGATTATGACATTGACAGAGTGTTTAATTCAATGCACAAAAATAGACTTATTTGAGTAAAGAATTAATTAGCTTAATGGTTCTACTACCGTCAGTAGTTAAATGTTCAGGACTTGAATTCAATGCGTTCCACCGCCAAGTATCGGTTTACCATATACCGTGGCTAGCCACGGGTGGGTTTGACCGCCAGATACTAGGAAACCCCGGTGTCCTCTATTGGAAGCATTTTACTTTAAGGGTTTTTGCATCGACTTACACACAACCCAAGCTCGCAGGTTGAACTCCCCAGCTGCCTCCTTGGGGTCGACGGTGAAGAAAGCGTTGACGCTGGTCGACCCGCACCGCAGACCGTCCCCGCTCAGAGAGAGGCTGCTGGTGTCCATGACGACGCAGGTGAACGGGCTGCCTGGGATAGCTTCCCCGTTGAAGGTCACGTTGACCTGAACAAAAACGACGCAACGAAAACCCCCAAAACAATGTAGTGAAAATGGATATGTTAAAATAAGAATGCATAAGAAAGCTTTGACATGGTGGGGAAGTTTCGGAGATGATTGTCTTTCTGGGCCTTAACTTTTGGTCGCTAGTGTATATGCAAGAAGACGACTGCTCTACAATATTTTGATTCCACTCAGTTTGCAGGGACGCTAAACAGACAAGTGGATTCCAGGGACAGGGTGTCCATTTCAACTGTTTCCAGGGACAAAGACCCCTTAGGGGGACGGTAGGCAGCCCTGCTCACAGCTCACATTCTCAGCATCAGAAAGTTAGACCCAGATTTCACTGCCTAGGCCCTAAGCTTTCCCATTTTCCAGCAGCAGCGATGCTGCCAAAAATAGACCTCACCCTTTTTTTTTCTCCTGCTGCCTTCAAGGCCTTTCTGACCTTTTAGTTACCTCTCCCTTACTGGCTGGAACTCTCTCTCTCTCTCTCTCTCTCTGGTGGCATAGGTAGCGAGTTTAAAATTAGAACAGCAGTGGTGCTGGCTCAGGTGAGAAGCAGGCAGGAAAAAGGAAGGGTAAGTGGCTAGAGTGGGCCAAACTTTATGAAGACACAATGTGGCAGAACAGCATGCCGTGTGCTAAGTGCAGCAGTCTTCAGCCTGTTATGCGGCGAAGAATTGTTGTTGTTTTCTTACCCCCAAATCTCTGTAAATAAAGAAGCAAAAAAACTATTTGAGAGAATATACCTTCAGACTCTGGTTTGTCCATAGTTCATGTGGTTCTTACTCAGAGTCTACAAAACCAAAACAAAACAAACAAAAAGTTAAAAAAAAGGTATTCTTTTCTACTTTTTCTGTTTTGTTTGTATGGACTCGGGGTGAGAACCACATCAAATACCAAAAAAACCTATGTTGCTCTTTTTCAACAACAGCAAATATTGTCACTCCATCAACCAAGATGGCGTCCTGACCTTGTGTCGTGTCGGTCGCTGGGGGGTGAAGGTCACTCTGAAAACGGCGTCCCTCTCCTGACGCACGTAGTTGGGAACGCTCTCTCCGTCTGACGTCACGTGGATCTCAAGGTTTCCGTCTCCTGCCTTGCTGGCATCCACTGCGAGAAATAAATGTTAATTAACCCTTTCGCCACCAGCAGACCTGTTTACCCTTATAATGAACCTGGAATTTGCCACAGAAAAACCCGGAATTTGAGAGGAAAAAAAAAAATTCACATCGCAATGTCGCTTATGCCGCCATGCGAAACTTTGAAGTCCACGTTGCAGTACTTGCAGTGTGCATGCTCGTCTCCCAAACGCGAACTGTTATTCCTGGCACTTTGAAATACTTTTGAAAAAACTTCTGCTTCATTTTTGGCTGTTTCACCCTATCACTGCTGTCGTTTGTCGAAGATTTCTGGCGCTTGCCGCCAGTGGTTGACTTGCCTGACGACATGCTTGGCGCAAAACTACAACCCTTGCGTCTTTTCATACAAACGGAAACAAATAATAGACGTTTTTTCGAAATCCCGGGATTTTCAGCGTTCACACGGAATTTATTATTTTACCCAGAACTTTTGCAAATTCCCGGGATAATTCCATCAAAACCGGGAGGATAAACAGGTCTGCGCCAGCATTTTTCAGCCAAAAAATACCATTAACCCTTTCGCCGCCAACGTCGCATTTTTGCACCACAATTATTTAATACCCATGTCCTTAAAAACCTTGAATGCAGGGTCTGTTATATTCAATTATTTTTGCGTTCTTGATTTTGGGTGTTAAGGATAGGCCTTTTTTTTAAACATGTAGTAACGGAATCCCCAATATTTCAGACAAAATCTTTTCTTTACATATGTAAGTTTACTGGATAATTTTGGCTAAGAAATAATAATAATAATAATAATAAGCATTTATAGCGCCTAATCTTAAAAAAGCCCTAAGCGCTTACAATAATAAATGAATAAACCAGCAAGCAATATAAATAAAGAAATGACAAAAATATATTATACACACTCTAGGGGGGTGGGGCAAGTACTCATTTCACAGTATTTCACACCCTACTTCGCCTTCCAACTGACTACTTTTCGACAAGGTTCACAAAAAACTTCAAACTGTTTGTCTTTGTCTCTTTTCCGAATAAACATCGCCAACTCTTCAGCCACAAACTACATTCTGCAGGCAGTCACTTCTCCAATGATTCACGTACTTTTTCTTTCTTTAACATTTTGGTTTCGCCAACTCGATCCATGCGCTCTCGGCGGACGCCATCTTGGAAATGACAACGGCGGAAGAGCAAAAAATGCGTGAAATGAAGATTGTGCCGTGTAAAGAGAATGTTGGGGTTTTTTCTTTTCGATTTTCAGCTTAAATAATAAAATTAATATTTGTTTAAAATTAACAATAGACAAGTACAAAACACACTCACTCACTCACTCACTTACACACACACACATATACACTCACACTCACACACTCACTTACACACACACACACACTGACACACCCACTCACTCACACATACTTATGAACAAATTATACCACAAAACACTACCAACCCTCCATGCACTGTACAAATGTGGCATGCACACACACACACACTCACACACAAACACTCTCACACACAAAACACATACACACACACACTGCACACACACACACACATACTCACACACACACACACACTCACTCAGTCATACACACACATTCATTTGTTTCAAACACACACACTCAAGTACACACACACACACACACTCACTCAAACACACACACACACACACACACACACACACACTCACACACACACACACACACACACACACACACACACACACACACTCAAACACACACACACTCACACACACACACACACACACACACGCACGCACGCACGCACGCACGCACGCACACACACACACACACACACACACACACACACTCACACACACACACACACACTCACACACACACTCACACTCACACACTCGCACGCACACACACACGCACGCACACACACACACACACACACACACACACACACACACACACACACACACACACACACGCACTCACACACACAGCTACTCACGTGTAAAGGACATGGGTTTCCCCGCTAAGCCGTGTCCTATGGGGGTTGAGGAGACCAGGGAGGCATCATAGGCCTGAACCGTGTAAGGACTGCCCGCTATGGGCACCCCAGCATACGTCACCATTATCGAATGATCACCTAGAAAGATAATAAAGACAAAACAGATAAGATAATACACATAATGAGGCTTAATATACTGAAAATGATCTTCCCCTGATTCGTCACTAGGTGGCGCTTGCACGTAGGCCCTAAAGCCTGCACAGCCTAAGCATCCATTGTTGCTAGGTCTACTCTCTCTCTAGCTCATGTCTCTCTCTCTCTCTCTCTCTCTCCTCTCTCTCTCTCTGTCTCTCTCTCTTTCTCTCTCTCTCTCTCTCTCTCTCTCTCTCTCTCCCTCTCTCTCAAGTGAACAGAGGGCCTCACGTGAAAGCGCCACCTACATAAAATTATCGCCCTTGGGCAACACGAAGAAGCAGTTTAAAGCCTCATTGTTATAAGAATTAAGAGACCAGGGAGGCATCATAGGCCTGAACCGTGTAAGGACTGCCTTCACTCTTCACTCATGGGCAACTTTGCTAATGTCTGCGATACTAAGTGTATTATTGAAGAACATTTTCTACTAAATATGTTGTATGATACTGCTCAATAAAATAAGTTTTTACCGTAAATCTGATGAGAGAGAGAGAGAGAGAGAGAGGGGGGAGAGAGAGGGAGGGAGAGGAGAGAGAGGGGAGAGAGAGAGAGAGAGAGAGAGAGAGAGAGGGGGAGAGAGAGAGAGGAGAGAGAGAGAGAGAGAGAGAGAGAGAGAGAGAGAGAGAGAGAGGGATGGAGAGGAGAGGGAGAGAGAGACAGAGAGAGAGGGAGAGAGGAGAGAGAGAGAGAGAGAGAGAGAGGAGGGAGGGAAGGGAGGGAGGGGAGAGGAGAGAGAGAGGAGGGAGAGAGGAGAGATGGAGGAGAGAGAGAGAGAGGAGGGAGGGAGAGGAGAGAGAGAGAGAGGAGGAGGAGGAGGGAGGGAGGGAGAGGGATAGAGAGAGGCAAAGATTTAAACCCCCCAGACACTGACCGACAATCCTGGGCACCCAGTCAACGGTGTAGGTCCCGTTGCCATTGTCGCGGAGATGGGCGGGCAGGGGGCGGGCGTCAGGGGAGGTCACTGCGGCGGTCAGCTCCCGGAGTTCGGCGCAGGGGGTGTCCACGACAAACTCCGTCTGCCGACCGCAGGGCACCAGGCTAAGCCCATCGCCCACAGCGCGCATCTGATTGGCGTCCAGAAACTCCACAACGAAGGGGCTGCCTGGAATTAGAAAACAGGGGGGAAAAAGTAATAAAATAATTAAATAAATATTATCAGGGCACCAGGCTGAGTCCATCGCCCACAGCGCGCATCTGATTGGCGTCCAGGAACTCCACAACGAAGGGGCTGCCTGGAAAACGGGGAGGAAACAAACAAAAAAAGATACAGTGGAACCTCCCTTATAAGACCTGCCATTGTAAGACTCCCTCCACATAAGACCTACTTCTCTGAGACATTGTCCTTCTTTGTAAGTAGTAAAATTACCTCCCTTATAAGACCCCCCCTCATTTTGGATGATTTTTGAAGGTCTTATAAGAGAGGTTCCACTGTATTATACAATCAATGTACTGATAAGAAAATACATTATCAGGGAATCAGGCTGAGGCCATAGCCCATAGCCCACATCTGATTGTTGTCCAGGAACTCCACAACAACAAATGGACTGCCTGTAACAATATTAAAGCTATAATAACGATGATAAAATATTTCCCCGAAGACGGAGTGTGGCTGCCCAGTTTAATGATGAGCCGAAGCAAATTTTTGACTGGAGCGGTATTTCATTTATCTTACTCGCCTTGGCATAAGGCTGTGTCAGACCAATTGACATAAGCTAGAACACCAAGGCTACATCAAAATGTTGTTATGTTCTGCTTAGTTATGCGGGGAATGTCTTTAGCCATGACAAGCTCCTAGCATAACATCATCAGTCCCAAATCATCCAAAGTTGGAGTGTGGCTGCCCACGTGGTAGGGTAATCAAAAAACGGTTGCACACGTAATGTTCTCATCCCTAGCTGATGCGCTTGCACCATAGCGTTCAAGTGCTTCGGCTGTTGGGATGATCCCTGGAGTCTTTTAGCTAGGGTATTATGTCAACAACCCAAAAACCTACCTAGCACGTGTTTACCGTTGTAGGTGATGTTGGGATGATCCCTGGAGTCTTTTAGCCAGGGTATTACGTCAACAACCTACCTGGCACACGTTGACCGTTGTAGGTGATGTTGGGATGATCCCTGGAGTCTTTTAGCCAGGGTATTACGTCAACAACCTACCCGGCACATGTTGACCGTTGTAGGTGATGTTGGGATGATCCCTGGAGTCTTTTAGCCAGGGTATTACGTCAACAACCTACCTGGCACGCGTTGACCGTTGTAGGTGATGTTGGGATGATCCCTGGAGTCTTTTAGCCAGGGTATTACGTCAACAACCTACCCGGCACGCGTTGACCGTTGTAGGTGATGTTGGGATGATCCCTGGAGTCTTTTAGCCAGGGTATTACGTCAACAACCTACCCGGCACGTGTTGACCGTTGTAGGTGATGTTGGGATGATCCCTGGAGTCTTTTAGCCAGGGTATTACGTCAACAACCTACCTGGCACGTGTTGACCGTTGTAGGTGATGTTGGGATGATCCCTGGAGTCTTTTAGCCAGGGTATTACGTCAACAGCCTACCTGGCACACGTTGACCGTTGTAGGTGATGTTGGGATGATCCCTGGAGTCTTTTAGCCAGGGTATTACGTCAACAACCTACCCGGCACGTGTTGACCGTTGTAGGTGATGTTGGGATGATCCCTGGAGTCTTTTAGCCAGGGTATTACAACCTCACGTTGACAGGTGATGTTGGGATGATCCCTGGAGTCTATTAGCCAGGGTATTAAAAACCTACCTGGCACACGTAGGTGATGTTGACCGTCTTTGTAGCCAGTGATGTTGGGATGATCCCTGGAGTCTTTTAGCCAGGGTATTACGTCAACAACCTACCTGGCACACGTTGACCGTTGTAGGTGATGTTGGGATGATCCCTGGAGTCTTTTAGCCAGGGTATTACGTCAACAACCTACCCGGCACATGTTGACCGTTGTAGGTGATGTTGGGGATGTTGGGTTATATGATCCCTGGGTATTACGTCAACAGCCTACCTGGCACACGTTGACCGTTGTAGGTGATGTTGGGATGATCCCTGGAGTCTTTTAGCCAGGGTATTACGTCAACAACCTACCTGGCACGTGTTGACCGTTGTAGGTGATGTTGGGATGATCCCTGGACAACCTTTTAGCCAGATGTTGGGATATTAGTCTTTTAGCTAGGGCATTCAACAAACCTACCTGGCACACGTTGACCGTTGTAGGTGATGTTGGGATGACCCTGGAGTCTATTAGCCAGGGTATTACGTCAACAACCTACCTGGCACACGTAGGTGATGTTGGGATGATCCCTGGAGTCTTTAGCCAGGGTATTATGTCAACAACCTACCTGGCACACGTAGGTGATGTTGGGATGATCCCTGGAGTCTTTTAGCCAGGGTATTACGTCAACAACCTACCTGGCACACGTAGGTGATGTTGGGATGATCCCTGAAGTCTTTTAGCCAGGGTATTGTTGGCACACGTTGTAGGTGATGTTGGGATGATCCCTGGAGTCTTTTAGCCAGGGTATTACGTCAACAACCTACCTTGGCACGTGATGTTGACCGTCTTATAGCCAGGTGATGTCAACTGGGTGTTGACCGATGATCCCTGGAGTCTTTTAGCCAGGGTATTACGTCAACAACCTACCTGGCACGTGTTGACCGTTGTAGGTGATGTTGGGATGATCCCTGGAGTCTTTTAGCCAGGGTATTACGTCAACAACCTACCTGGCACGTGTTGACCGTTGTAGGTGATGTTGGGATGATCCCTGGAGTCCCTTAGCCAGGGCATTACGTCAACAACCTACCTGGCACGTGTTGACCGTTGTAGGTGATGTCCACGCTGTGGGGTGAAGGGTCGCGACCCACAAAGGTCACCTCGTAGTGGACGGGGGAGGTCAGGGGGTGAGCCGTGTTGGGGATGGTCTGCCCCTTGGTCCTCACCGTTATCTCCATGGTGCCCTCCCCTGCCTGGCTGGCGTCCACTGGCGAAAGAAAACGATCAATCTGTCGAGATTGTGTCATGAACATCCCTCCGTGGGGATACCGGGGGTCATACAAATAGTTCCCCCACCTTCTGTGCTTGTAACTTCCTCTAATCTGCCACTCTGCTAATCTGATGTAATGTTTATGAATAACTCCTGACCCCGTTTGAACAAAAGTGCAGACCTCCCCTCCATTTTCTCGGTTCTTTCCGTTGTGTGTGGGGGGAGGGGGGTGGGGTGGTTTTTTTCAGTCCTCCCTTTCTTTACTACATATCAAGCACATATTAAGGGGTGTAGAGTGGCACAGAGGTAACGTGTTCGCCTCGTATGCAATAAACCCCTGGGTACATGGGGATTTGTTCCTCTCATTCTGCACTAGGCCTTAACGGTCTGAACGTGGAGTCTTTCGGATGAGACGATAAACCGAGGTCCCATGTGCCCATGCACTTAGCATACGTTAAACCCAGTGGCAACGAAAAAGTTGTCATTTGGTAAAAATGTACCCCCCTCCCTCATCAGTGACAAAAATCGCATGCAAAAAAACCCAAAAAACCAAACAAACAAACTGGGGTGGCGCGCCTCTGGCTGCGACGCGCTCTCCAGGTGGGAGCAACCCGAATTTCACAGAGACGCCTCTGTGACTATAAAGTACCTAATACCTAATACTCTCTTTGACTCTACCTTTTCCCTTTGCTTTCTGTCATCTACTATCTTTCTGACTTATTGTTGGCCCCATTCTCCTGCCTTTAAAAAAAAAAAAAAAATCTTCCAAATAATTTTTCTCCTTTTGAGCTCCTCCGAAATCGGAATGCGCCGGCTGTATGCTAGCGAGGAGAGCAGTGACAACTGAAAACCGGACACATACGAACCTCACCCATTATGGGAACGCAGAAGAAGAAGAAGGAGAAGTCACGAACATCGTCAAGCCAAGGCACACTGGTAGGTGGCGGAGGAGGTTAACTCATTCGCATCGCAACGATTTTGAATAAACGATTTTCGGAAAAAAACTAGGGGAGAGCACTTCGTGAAAATTAGAGTTGCTTACCTCCATTACTCGGTCAAAAACCATAGCAACAATGCAACAATGGCATCGAAGCTTGAAACCGCAGGATGCTAGTCAGCGACTTGCAAACATTTTTTTTAGAAAAAATAGGCGTGGCCAGTGGCCACAAACTGATAAAACTTGCAAAATGTGACAGTAAAAATATAAATGACAAATTTTTAGAATGAAGCACAGTGTTCTAAGTGCTGTATGTCTGCTCAAACACACGAGTCGATAGGCTACGAGGTGATGGAAGAGTGACTTCCCCTGTTTGACCGATTGAATTAGGCAAGATCACTCACACACACCATGAAATTACTCCCCTTAATTATTTCCGAACAATTCCTAAAAAAAACCTCACGAATCACTCCAGCCATGCACACAAACAAAACAAACATAAACAAAAGGTGAAATGAAGAAAGATTACAAGGTTTTTACTTAAGGTTTAGACATAGGGAAGTGGTAGATCAGACTTTTTTTATATATAGACTTTATAAAGAAAACCTCTCCACACTGATTAGTTCCCCCACAACGAACCACTACAAAAGCAAAGTCAGAGGCAAAATTGTGGTCTAAGGGAGCGAAGCGAGTTTAGAAGTGACCAAGGTATTGTGTGCACACAGATTTACTTCCCTTTAAGCAAATGCATCAAATTGACAGCTACCTATTATGAATGAGTTCAGACGTTCGCCTGCCACGCATGATTGGCCAGAGTTTGAATCCCAGCCTCGCCTTTTCTTTCCAGTTCGACGGATAAATCGAACTAAATGTTTGAGTCCTTCGGATTTTAGGGGACTTGAGGCTAGTCTGACCTGTGCGCTTTACATACATAAAAATCCCACGGCAGTTGAAAGTCAGTAAGAGCAAGGGAAAAATCCCACTGCCTGGTATGATAAAATTGATAGCTAGATTCCCCAAGTCTGCTCCCCCCTCCCCCCCTTTTCTCAGCCAGCCTTCAGATTTTAGGGGACTTAAAGCTAGTCTGACCCGTGCGCTTTACATACATAAAAATCCCACTGCAATTGAAAGTCAGTAAGAGCAAGGAAAAAATCCTGCTGCCTGGTATAATATTCCCCAAGTCTGCTCCCCCCCCCCCCCCTTCTCAGCCAGCCCCCCCCCAAAAAAAACACCCAACCCCACCAACAATCCAAAACAAATAAACATGGGATAGGTGCAATCCCTCTGTGTGTGTGTGAGGATGTGTGTGCGAGTGTGTTAAATCTGCATGTGTGAGTGCGTGTGTGCATGTGTGTGTGTGTGTGTGTGTGTGTGTGTGTGTGTGTGTGTGTGTTAGAGAGAGAGAGAGAGTTGCTTTGTATATGCGCTGTTGCTGGTTGGTGTCACTCTTGAATGTTGTTTTTGTTGTCTGTTGATGAATAATTGATTGTAAAGCGCTTTGGGCTCATCTGAGGTAAAGCGCTATATAAATGTACTATTATTATTATTATTATTATATGTGTGAGTGTGTGTCTCTGTGTGTGTCTGTGTTAAATCTGCATGTGTGTGTGCGTGTGAGCATGTATGTGTGTGAGTGAGTGAGTGTGTGTGTGTGTGTGTGCATGTGTGTGTGTGCAATGCCTCAGTGTGTGTGTGTCTGTGTTAAATCTGCATGTGTGTGTGCGTGTGTGCATGTATGTGTGCGAGTGAGTGAGTGTGTGTGTGTGTGTGTGTGCATGTGTGTGTGCAATGCCTCAGTGTGTGTGTGTCTGTGTTAAATCTGCATGTGTGTGTGCGTGTGTGCATGTATGTGTGCGAGTGTGAGTGAGTGTGTGTGTGTGCATGTGTGTGTGCAATGCCTCTGTGTGTGTGTGTCTGTGTTAAATCTGCATGTGTGTGTGTGTGTGTGCAAGTATGTGTGTGAGTGTGAGTGCGTGCGTGTGTGTTTGTGTTAAATCTGCATGTGTGTGTGCATGTGTGCATGTGTGTATGTAATAATAATAATAATAATAATAATAATAATAGTACATTTATATGTGTGTCTGTGTCTGTGTTAAAATCTGCATGTGTGTGTGCGTGTGTGCATGTATGTGTGCGAGTGTGAGTGTGTGCGTGCGCGTGTCTGTTAAATCTGCATGTATGTGTGCGCGCGTGTGAATGCATGTGTGTGAGTGTGTGCGTATGTATGTGTGCGCACGTGTGAATGTGTGTGTGTGAGTGCGTGCGTGCGTGTGTGTGTGAGTGCGTGCGTTGCGTGTGTGTGTGTCTGTGCTAAATCGGCATGTATGTGTGCGTGCGTGTGAATGCATGTGTGTGTGTGCGTATGTATTACAGCAGTAATTAACTCACCAGTAAACTTGCTGGGCACACCAACAACGCCCAGCGGCATCTTGGAGACCTTGACCTTGCTGGGGTCATAGGTCTTGACCTTGAAGGGACTGCCTTTGAAAGGTCGACCGGCGATAACCGCCTCAACCGTGTATGTTCCTGGAAGCATCGGGGACGAAACAATCGAAATTAACAGTTCTTTCTAATAATAACCATTGTGATTATTCATTAAAAACAATTTTAATGTCGTTCAGGCTTCACCAGTACAGTGGAACCTCCCTTATAAGACCTTCAAAAATCATCCAAAATTAGGTCTTAGAAGGGAGGTAATTTTAATACTTACAAAGAAGGGCAATGTCTCAGAGAAGTAGGTCTTATGTGGGAGGGAGTCTTTTAATGGGAGGTCCTATAAGGGAGGTTCCACTGTATTGATAAAAAACATATTAAATACCTTTCAGGCTTCATCAGTGGTGTAAGCATAACTATAAAAAATAAACGATTCTTTCACAAAACAAAAGGTCTGGAGATATTAGTTCTTTCCCAACTTTGTCTAAAACAAAAACTAGCATTCTATGACTATGACGTCAAATGTTACGACATCATCAATAACATCACACGGACGGTAGCAGACACGGGAGCAGGCAAGGAAGGGGTTAATGATACAGACAGTAGAACCTCCCTTATAAGACCCCCCATTATAAGACTCTCTCCCCCCCCCCCCCCCATGGGGATACCGGGGGGTGCTTTTGCATAAATAGTTCCCCCACCTTCTGGAAGTTCTGTGCTTGTAACTTCCTCTAATCTGTCACTCTCTTTCGACTCTGCCTTTTCCGTTTGCTTACTGTGTCTACTATCTTTCTGCCTTACCAGGTCCATTCTCCTGCCTTTTTTCAAGAAACAGTTTTCAAAAAGATTTCCTCCAGCCAAAGTCGGACTTGCTGGGCCTAACTATTTCTTAGTTAGGCGCATAACGGCAGCATGATGCATCTGCGCTCATAATCGACAGAGAAACTGTCTGAGCGATCGAAGAAGAAGAAGAAGAAAAAGACCCCCTCCCAAAAAACATCCAAAACGAGGTCTTTTAAGGGAGGGGTCTAATACGGGAGGTGATGTTAATACTTACAAAGAAGGACAATGTCTCAGAGAAGTAGGTCTTATGTGGGAGGGAGTCCTATAATGGGAGGTCTTATAAGGGAGGGAGTCATAATGGGAGGTCTTATAGGGAGGGAGTCATAATGGGAGGTCTTATAAGGGAGGGAGTCTTATAATGGGAGGTCTTATGTGGGAGGGAGTCATAATGGGAGGTCTTATAAAGAAGGGAGTCTTATAATGGGAGGTCTTATAAGGGAGGTCTTATAGGGATGGAGTCTTATAATGGGAGGTCTTATAAAGGAGGGAGTCTGATAATGGGAGGTCTTATAAGGGAGGGAGTCTTATAAGGGAGGTTCCACTGTATGAAGCCTCATTGACAGCAATCTGTCTGAGCGATCATCGACGACGATGAAGAAGAATCACAGGACTCACCCACTTCCCTGGGCGTGTATTCCACTTGGAGGTCGGGTGAATCGTGGCCGCTCATGTTGAACGGAGTTTTCTGTCCGCTGGGGGCTGAAAGGTAACCACATTTCTGCGTGTTCAGATACACACACACCCCACCACTATCTTTGACATTAATGTCTACGTCATCTGCTGCTACTATCTTACATTTTTCTCACGATTTATCACAATATGTCTATTTCATACACCACCCCAATATCTTTGACATTTGTCTTATGATTATAGCACAAATATGTCATATACTGCCACTATCTTTCACATTTGTCTCATGATTTAACACAATATATTTATGTCATATACTGCCACAGTCTTTGACATTTGATTTAAGACAATATGTCTTTGTCATATACTGCCACTATCTTTGACATTTGATTTAACACAATATGTCTTTGTCATATACTGCCACTATCTTTGACATTTGATTTAACACAATATGTCTTTGTCATATACTGCCACTATCTTTGACATTTGATTTAACACAATATGTCTATGTTATATACTGCCACTATCTTTGACATTTGATTTAAGACAATATGTCTTTGTCATATGCTGCCACTATCTTTGACATTTGATTTAACACAATATGTCTATGTCATATACTGCCACTATCTTTGACATTTGATTTAACACAATATGTCTTTGTCATATACTGCCACTATCTTTGACATTTGATTTAACACAATATGTCTACGTCATATACTGCCATTATCTTTGACATTTGATTTAACACAATATGTCTATGTCATATACTGCCACTATCTTTGACATTTGATTTAACACAATATGTCTATGTCATATACTGTCACTGTCTTTGACATTTGTCTCATGATTTTAACACAATATGTCTACGTCATATACTGCCACTATCTATGACATTTGTCTCACGATTTAACGGATGAAAACTAAAAATTAAAATGACAGGATGCTTGAAAAGCGTTTTGAATCCCTATACCTACTATCCATGTATTCAATTTCGAACTATCACTGTCATGTCATTGTCGTTGTAGCAGGCAGGTGTCACTGCATTTGCATAACATCTAAAGATAATGCTTCTCTGTTAACTCAATACTGACAGCAGGTTTCAATTTGAACAAAGCTGCAAATTGTCATAATGTAAATAGATACCAGTTTGTTAAAGAAGAAAAAATCATAGCAAAAAAAAGATGTAAAAAGCAATCTTTATATGTATGTTACGCCCAAAACATGAAATTGCATATTAATTTTCACGAATTGGGCAAAAAAACATTTTGCCCATGAAATAGTCAATTTCACAGATTGGGCGTAACGTATGTATCGTAAATGTTCGCTAGAAACACGAAGCATCTGGTCCAGTCAGCAGCAAATTTGAATATTAACGTCGCTGTTTGAACATCAACAACAACAAAGCAGTAAGGGGAAGCAAAGAAGGGTCAACGTCACTAACAGACACGAAAAATAAACCAAGAGAGATTTTTTTTTTAAATATGAATATGCATGATACGTTCATCTCACATGCAAGGAAGACAGACAGACAGACAGAGAAAGAAACAGTCACAGACAGACAAACAAGTAAGCAAACACACACACGGGTGCAACTTCCCCAAATGAAAAAAACCTGAAAGGCAGTGGTCCAGGGACCCATGGCCCCGGCAGGGTACAGGGGCAGAGAGCCCAGTCGGGACGATTCAGGGGGAGCAACTTAAGAGAGAGAGATAACGAGACAGACAGTTAAAATGATAGACAGTTTGAGTCTGATATCATAAGCCTCGTAAAATGATTACACTGCCTTTGTAAACTTCCAAGAAAGAACAAATAAGTTCAAAACGCCCCAAATCGCTTGTGGTGGGATTTTTTGTTTACTGAAGTTCAGTTTCTGGTACAGACAAACCCCTATTTTACAACCCTCTGTTAAGCGACCACCTCTCATTTGAGACCGGATTTGTTGGCACGGATGCATTTTACTATGTAAACGACCTCTCTTAAACGACTTCCTCTAAAACGCGACTTACGACCGCCATTTTGTTGGTTTTTACGACCGTTGCTGTCGTCTGCATAGACTTCGAGCAAAGAGAAACAACCACAGTCAAGGGCCTGAAAACGGAGTCGCTTCCCTTGTAAAAAAGATGGCGGAAAGCGTAGGAAAAGCACGAAAACCACTGACTTTGAAAAAGAAAACCACTGACTTTGGACGAGAGTGGA
Organism: Phymorhynchus buccinoides; assembly: GCA_017654935.2. Lineage (NCBI taxonomy): Eukaryota > Metazoa > Mollusca > Gastropoda > Neogastropoda > Raphitomidae > Phymorhynchus > Phymorhynchus buccinoides. The sequence continues at coordinate 6,394,352 of CM065708.1, read as the reverse complement.
GGTGATTAACAGAAGTCGGCGAAGTGAAACTGTAATACATCGATTGCACAATCCTATGGAGTTGGAAAGACCCAAATCTAGTTTTAATATGTCATTGTATGTGTGCATGAAGAAGAGAGTATGAACTGTGCTGAACTTTTTCTTTCTACGGCTGCCAGTGAAAACCTCCGTCATACGACCCCTCCAATTTACGACCGATTTTTCCGGAACATTTTGGAAGTCTTAAAATAGAGGTTTGTCTGTAAAACAAAAAAATACTGAAATCAGTGTAAAAATGAAAGAGTAGCACCCATGCAGACAGACATAAACTCAGGCAGGCTAAAGGGGCAGCCACACGTCAGCCAAAATCGTATGACTGTACGATCCGATTCGATCATGTGATCTCGAAGAGCGAATCACATTTGTTCTTGGAGACCATGTGATCGAATCGTATCGTACAGTCGTGCGATTTTAGCCGACCTGTGGCTGGCCCTTTACAGACAGACACACACAGACACGCAACAAGAATCATCGGAAAGACCTGACCTTTTGGAAGGCTCTGACCTCTGACCTCCCCACACCTCTGCCGCTTTGCCTCCAGCCAATCATGAGTCATGTTACATCATGCGAAGGTCATGATTAGCCAACCAGGAAGCAGGGGGTTGCTCATTTTCGCTCCAGTAAAGAAAACAGCAGTCATCATGCAACACCAACCTTTTTAGCACCCAGCTCCCCCCACCCAGATCAGCAGGAACGAGGGTGGGGATGGGGGTAACAGGGCGGGGTGTGGGGGAAGGGAAACATGCCCTCAACCCACAAACTACTTCGACACAATGCTGCACTAAAAAAAACAAAAAACTCCAGGCACCAATTCTTGACAACGAGCTGTGCATGACCAATCCAGCAATATCTAATTAAAAAACCCAAAAAACAATAATAACTAAATGGCTAATACGTACGAACACAAATAAGCATAGTAACAACCCTAAATATCAACCCAGCAACCACATGCAACATGCATACAGTTGACAATATCCAAAAAAAATGTAGACAAAATCCAAAACACTATTTTTTCGTAGTCTTCGACTAGAGCTACTATTGTGTTAAGTCACAACAGCTGAAAATAAAAACAAAAAGTATGCCTAAAAATATGACATCATTGACTCGCTCAGGTCAACAACCATATTACAAAAACAGAAACCGTTTCTCTGTGAAACAGTCTAAAGTAGCAGCACCGCTGTGCACAATTAACAAACAAAAAAGAAACGTAACTTGAAAAGTAAGCCCCCAAAAAATTACTGTACAACAATGTAAAAACTTAAACATTTCATGAAAGGCAAACCTTGTATTAAAAAAACAACAAATCACAATAGGCCGCAATTGTTGCATTATAAAATATCAACCTCAAAACCACCAGTGCATATCATTTGCTGTAAAATCAGAATATTGTATCTGCATCAAAAATAAATTTGCATCTTCAAAACTGCCACAAAAATGGCGGAAAATGATCAGTAAAACATCTCATACACACAATCAGAAGAAGAACAAACAAAATCTATATATAAATTCCAGTATTTTCGAAAACTCGAGAGAGACTCTCTTTAGGCATAATATCATCTCATCATAAATAAATCCAATCTATGTGTAAAACCATTTAAATTAGATAGTTGATTTAACGTTTACTTTATTTGCATATTACATACTCGACATATGCGGAGATTAGATTTCTTGGCAAAGCCGCTCTAGGCAAAACGTTGGAAAATAAAGTGTCTATGATCAAGATATGTAGTGGTTTGTTTTTAGTATTTGTTTTATATAAGTCACATTATATCAATGCCAAAAATAAAAGCTATTGAAATGTTTACTCCATTATGTAAAAAATTAATTGTTTGTATGTGTCACCCCCCCATCTTATCTGTTTATTAAACCTGTGCTGTTTAAACACGCCTTTAAATGAAGATTAATTCTGTCTCAAACCAATCACATTACCTCCAAGAGTCGAAGATTCTGTCTAAAAACCAACAATTTCAACTCCGTGTGTAGATGATTTTGCATAAAACCCATAATTTCAAACCCACCAGGTGGAGACGATTTCGTCAAGAACAACATGACGATTTCAACTAGTTCAGGCGATGTTAAAAGTTCACGTTTCAGCGAGTTCCGTCAGCTGAGTTAATCAATACTAAGCTTGAAAGAAAGAAAACAAACACAAATCAAACTCAGTGAGTGAAAATCCATTTAACGTCGTCCTCCGACCTGGAACAAGAACATGCGGGACATTTTGAAAACTATAAAGATGATGGGATGATCCTGGAGGTACTGCGATACCAAGCAGAGTCCTGCGTTTTTTTAGATGAATGACAAAGCCTCTCTAATATATCAAACTCGGTGACTTTTCTTAATTAACCTTGAGAGATAAAAGAGAGAAAGTGGGTGGGAACTGTACGCCATGACTTGCACATGATGAAGAAAAAAACCTTGTGAACTTGTGATGAGAGAGAGAGAGAGAGAGAGAGAGAGAGAGAGAGAGAGAGAGAGAGAGAGAGAGAGAGAGAGAGAGAGAGAGAGAGAGAGAGAGAGAGAGAGAGAGAGAGAGAGAGACAGAGAAAGAGAGACAGAGACAGAGAGACAGTGACAAAGAGAGAGAGAGAGAGAGAGAGAGAGAGAGAGAGAGAGAGAGAGAGAGAGAGAGAGAGAGAGAGAGAGAGAGAGAGAGAGAGAGAGAGAGAGAGACAGAGAGAGAGAGAGAGACAGCGACAGAGAGAGACAAAGACAGAGAAAGCTCACATCTCAGCAACTGGTTTTTTTTGGGGGGCGCTAGGCCCTATTATAACGAAACAGAACAAGGCACACACACAAAAAATGCGCGAGTGCGTCCCTGTGAGCGTTGTGGTGGTGGTGGACTTACACATGATGATGACCTCGGAGGGCAGCTTGGCTCCGTTGTTGGTCCGCAGGGTGAAGGCGTTGCTGGTGTCCACGGCAACCAGCTCCGCCAGACCACACACCTCCCCTTCCACCACCCCCGCGTGGCACGAGAGGGGCGACACTGCACGTGGACAGAAACAGCAAGGGTCAAAATGGTGAAATGGTAAAACCCTCCCTCCCAACGAGGGGGATGTTGTTGATGTGCCCTAGCTAAACGACTCCAGGAATCATCCCAAGGGTCCTTGGCTATTCACTGTGTCTGTACATGTGATGCAAGTGAAACTGACCCATGGCCAATATTAAAATGATACGGCTGTGCCCAATGGAAGCTGTCTTTACCAGTGGCAGTTCTCCCTTCCCGCCGTAAAGAATTGCTGGTTGTTGTCACTCCACGGGTTGGAGTGAATGTGTAGGTGGCTCCATGAATGGAGCGAAGTCCCCTGAAGTCGGAGTATGGCCGCCCATGTGGCGGGGGCCCTTGAAAGCAGCCATACACGTAATCTTCCCACCCCAAGGCCATGCGAAATGTTCACGTGGCACTGGGTGTGCCCCTAGAGTGCTTAAGCTGGGGAACGAAACAACAGCCCAACAGCCGAAGCACTTGAAAGCACTCATACTTTAAAAACACTGAACCAACCTTTCAGGGCCTCATTACTCTAGAAGTTATCAAACACTGAACCAACCTTTCAGGGCCTCATTACTCTAGAAGTTATCAAACACTGAACCAACCTTTCAGGGCCTCATTACTCTAGAAGTTATCAAACACTGAACCAACCTTTCAGGGCCTCATTACTCTAGAAGTTATCAAACACTGAACCAACCTTTCAGGGCCTCATTACTCTAGAAGTTATCAAACACTGAACCAACCTTTCAGGGCCTCATTACTCTAGAAGTTATCAAACACTGAACCAACCTTTCAGGGCCTCGTTACCCTAGAAGTTATCAAACACTGAACCAACCTTTCAGGGCCTCGTTACCCTAGAAGTTATCAAACACTGAACCAACCTTTCAGGGCCTCGTTACCCTAGAAACTATCAAACACAGAACCAACCTTTCAGGGCCTTTCTCACACCTTAAAAACATTGACCCACCTCTGAGGGCCTCCTCACACTTTAAAGCACTGATCCACCTCTGAGGGCCTCCTCACACTTTAAAGCACTGATCCACCTCTGAGGGCCTCCTCACACTTTAAAGCACTGAACCACTGAGGGCCTCCTCACACTTTAAAGCACTCTCTGAGGGCCTCCTCACACTTTAAAGCACTGAACCCTGAGGGCCTCCTCACCTTAAAGCACCCACCTCTGAGGGCCTCCTCACACTTTCTCACACCTTTAAAGCACTGACCCACCTCTGAGGGCCTCCTCACACTTTAAAGCACTGACCCACCTCTGAGGGCCTCCTCACACTTTAAAGCACTGATCCACCTCTGAGGGCCTCCTCACACTTTAAAGCACTGAGGGCCTCCTCACCACACTCTGAGGGCCTCCTCACACTTTAAAGCACTGACTGACCCACCTCTGAGGGCCTCCTCACACTTTAAAGCACTGACCCACCTCTGAGGGCCTCCTCACACTTTAAAGCACTGATCCACCTCTGAGGGCCTCCTCACACTTTAAAGCACTCCACCTCTGAGGGCCTCCTCACACTTTAAAGCACTGACCCACCTCTGAGGGCCTCCTCACACTTTAAAGCACTGACCCACCTCTGAGGGCCTCCTCACACTTTAAAGCACTGACCCACCTCTGAGGGCCTCCTCACACTTTAAAGCACTGACCCACCTCTGAGGGCCTCCTCACACTTTAAAGCACTGATCCACCTCTGAGGGCCTCCTCACACTTTAAAGCACTGACCCACCTCTGAGGGACTCTTCACACTTTAAAGCACTGACCCACCTCTGAGGGCCTCCTGACCCACTGACTTTAAAGCACTGATCCACCTCTGAGGGCCTCCTCACACTTTAAAGCACTGATCCACCTCTGAGGGCCTCCTCACACTTTAAAGCACTGACCCACCTCTGAGGGCCTCCTCACACTTTAAAGCACTGATCCACCTCTGAGGGCCTCCTCACACTTTAAAGCACTGATCCACCTCTGAGGGCCTCCTCACACTTTAAAGCACTGACCCACCTCTGAGGGCCTCCTCACACTTTAAAGCACTGACCCACCTCTGAGGGCCTCCTCACACTTTAAAGCACTGACCCACCTCTGAGGGCCTCGTCGTTGAAGAGGATGTCGACCTGCTGGGAGCCGGGGTCTGTGGGGACGAAGGTGATGCTGTAGACCCCGGTGTCCACGGCCTCCACCTCGTTGGGGATGTTGCCGTTGTTCACCATGATCTGCAGCTGACCCTCCCCGGCAGACTGCACATCAACTGCACGCAACACACACACACACAATTACGATTTACTACCCCAGGGTTCCTGATTTTTCTTCTCTCCTCTCTAAAGCTGGCAATTCCATGCGCGCAATTTTTGCTTGGTGATAATGGCTGGAAATAAGAAGACAGGAAAAGTTTCAGCAATTCACACACACACACAATTACGATTTGCTACTTCAGGGTTCCTGAGTTTCTTTTTTCTCCTCTCTAAAGCTGGCAATTCCATGCGCGCAATGTTTGCTGGGCGATTAACGCTGGAGACAAAAAGACAGAAAAAGTTTCAGCAGTTCACACACACACACACACACACACAGTTGACAAGGCCATGAGCTAGATAACAAATCCATCATCAAGGGAGAGCTCCAGTGGTGTTGCACTAGTTTGAATTATATTAGAAATTTGATGTTTTATTCAGATCGTGTTGTGAATGTTCTATTTTAATATTTGAGCTGTGATCTTATTTATTCACTGTTTATGTTTTACGTACCACCACAGATGTATATCCATGTTTTTTGGACAATAAATTGTGTGACTTGTGACTTGTGTAAATGTGAAGGTAATGGCTTTATCACATAGACAACCCCCTCCTCCCCCCCAACACACACACCCTACCCACCATCCTTAATGTGGTCCCCTTCAAATCTCCTCCCCCCCAACACACACACCCTACCCACCATCCTTAATGTGGTCCCCTTCAAATCTCCTCCCCCCCAACACACACACCCTACCCACCATCCTTAATGTCTTCCCCTTCAAATCCCCCCCCCCCCCCCCACACACACACACACCCTACCCACCATCTGTAATGTCTTCCCTTTCAAATCCCCCCACACACACACACATACTGGTAAAAGACATGGGTTGTCCGACGAAGCCGTCCTCAAGGGGGGTAACTGTGATGGCGTTGGTGTCGTAGGCTTTAGCGGTGACCGGGCTGCCCGTGACCTCTTGACCCAGACACTGGACGCTGATCAGGTGATCGCCTGAAATCATATAGTCATCGTTGTTATCGTCGTCATCATCATCATCAGTGACCTCTTGACCCAGACACTGGACGCTGATCAGGTGATCGCCTGAAATCATATAGTCATCGTTGTTATCGTCGTCATCATCATCATCAGTGACCTCTTGACCCAGACACTGGACGCTGATCAGGTGATCGCCTGAAATCATATAGTCATCGTTGTTATCGTCGTCATCATCATCATCAGTGACCTCTTGACCCAGACACTGGACGCTGATCAGGTGATCGCCTGAAATCATATAGTCATTGTTGTTATCGTCGTCATCATCATCATCAGTGACCTCTTGACCCAGACACTGGACGCTGATCAGGTGGTCGAAATGATATCGTCCTGAAATCATATAGTCATTGTTGTTATCGTCGTCATCATCATCATCATCATCATCAGTGACCTCTTGACCCAGACACTGGACGCTGATCAGGTGGTCGCCTGAAATCATATAGTCATCGTTGTTATCGTCGTCATCATCATCATCAGTGACCTCTTGACCCAGACACTGGACGCTGATCAGGTGGTCGCCTGAAATCATATAGTCATCGTTGTGATATCGTCGTCATCATCATCATCAGTGACCTCTTGACCCAGACACTGGACGCTGATCAGGTGATCGCCTGAAATCATATAGTCATCGTTGTTATCGTCGTCATCATCATCATCAGTGACCTCTTGACCCAGACACTGGACGCTGATCAGGTGGTCGCCTGAAATCATATAGTCATCGTTGTTATCGTCGTCATCATCATCATCAGTGACCTCTTGACCCAGACACTGGACGCTGATCAGGTGGTCGCCTGAAATCATATAGTCATCGTTGTTATCGTCGTCATCATCATCATCAGTGACCTCTTGACCCAGACACTGGACGCTGATCAGGTGATCGCCTGAAATGATTTTGTCATCGTTGTTATCGTCGTCATCATCATCATCATCATCAGTGACCTCTTGACCCAGACACTGGACGCTGATCAGGTGGTCGCCTGAAATCATATAGTCATCGTTGTTATCGTCGTCATCATTATTATCATCGTCATCATCATCATCATTATCAGTGACCTCTTGACCCAGACACTGGACACTGATCAGGTGATCGCCTGAAATGATATCGTCATCGTTGTTATCGTCGTCATCATTATTATCATCGTCATCATCATCATCATTATCAGTGACCTCTTGCCCAGACACTGCAGGCTGATCGGGTGATCGCCTAAAATGATTTTGTCATCATTGTTATCGTTATCATCATCGTCATCGTGATCATCGTGATTATCAGTGACCTCTTGACCCAGACACTGGACGCTCTCCAGGTGGGAGCAACCTGAAGTTCACAGACGCCTCTAAGACTATAAAGCAAGGGGCCAGCGACGAGTGAGTTGATTAAAGAAATTAAAAATAAAAATAATAATAATACTTGATAGCATTTCTATAGCGCCTTTCTATAATTATTTTACACTCAAGGCACTTCCATTCACTGATACACCCGCAGTCACGCAAAACATTATCACCCAATCATTCACCCAGGTACAAGATCAAGAAGGAAACATTTACAAACCCAATGAGCTTTGAAAGTAGTGAGTCTGTCTTGAGTTTAGCTTTGAAAGTAGAGATAGTTGGTTTTCATGGCGGAGATCGACTGGGAGGGAATTCCGAACAGCTGGGGCAAAAATCCATTTTGAACTTACCAACTTGGCGCGGAGTGTAGGTGACCAGCAGATTGCCGTCGGCCTGCGTGGTTCTATCGTGGGGCAGGTTCACTCCCTGGGGGTCTGCAACACAGCCACACCCAGTACCCAGTCACACATCGGTCATCATGCACTGTACTCCCAGGGCTCCCAGGGACCCCCATTTGGAGGTCTATCCACACATCGGTCATCATGCATTGTACTCCCAGGGACCCCCATTTGGAGGTCTACCCACACCCAGTCACACATAGGTCATGCACTGTACTCCCAGGGCTCCCAGGGACCCCCATTTGGAGGTCTATCCACACCCAGTCACACATCGGTCATTATGCACGGTACTCCTAGGGACCCCCCATTTGGAGGTCTATCCACACCCAGTCACACATCGGTCATTATGCACCGTACTCCCAGGGACCCCCATCTGGGGGTCTATGAAGCACTAAAATTCTAAAGGACCCTCTAAAAGAATGTGCAGTGGGGTCCCAGGGATGCGCTAAAAACATTCTTTTTAGCACTCGCAATGCCACTGGGACCCTCTATGCCGCCTCTAGGACCCTCTATGCTGTAAGTGAAGGAGTCCCTGGGACCCCTTGTTTTGCGGGACTCCCCCCGTGGGGATACCGGGGGGTCTTTTGCACAAATAGTCCTCCCACCTTCTGGAAGTTCCGTGCTTGCAACTTCCTCTAATCTGTCACTCTCTTTTTTGACTCTGCCTTTTCCCTTTGCTTACTGTCATCTGCTATCTTTCTATCTTACTTGGTCCATTCTCCTGCCCTTTTTTTTTTCTATAAATTCTTACAAAGATTTTCTTCCACCAAAGCTGGGCCTAACGGTTTCTTAGTTAGGCGCATAACAGCAGCATGACGCATCTACGCTCATATGACAGGAAAATGTCTGAGCGAACGAAGAAGAATAAGAATTATGCACTGTACAGCTTTAATCCCAATCCCATTTTTTTCTTTTTTCACTTTATGCTATCATTTGTTTTCAGCAAGTCGATTCTTGTATATGAATTTGTTCATTTAGTGTGTGCAATATGCTTTTGAAAAAATGTTTTCAAGCAGTGTGATTTTATTATAAAAAAAATGTTAACCCCTTCTTTCAATAATTTCTTCTTCTTCTTCTTCGTTCGCTCAGACAGTTTCCTGTCATATGAGCGTAGATGCGTCATGCTGCCGTTATGCGCCTAACTAAGAAATAGTCAGGCCCAGCATGTCCGACTTCGGCTGAAGAAATCTTTGTAAGAATTCATAGAAAAAAAGGCTAGGAGAATGGATGGACCAGTGAGACAGAAAGATAGCTAGATGACAGTAAGCAAAGAGAAAAGGCAGAGTCAAAGATGACAGAATTAGAGGAAGTTACAAGCACAGAACTTCCAGAAGGTGGGGGGACTATTTGTACAAAAGACCCCCCGGTATCCCCACCAGGGGAGGTTCATACAGCAATAGTCTGACAACAGTCACCATATTTTTTGTAAGGACTATAATGCGCACCTTATTACAGTGGAACCTCTCTTATAAGACCTTCAAAAATCATCCAATATGAGGTCTTATAAGGGAGGGGTCTTATAAGGGAGGTAATTTTAATACTTACAAAGAAGGGCAATGTCTCAGAGAAGTATGTCTTATGTGGGAGGGAGTCTTATAATGGGAGGTCTTATAAGGGAGGTTCGACTGTATAAGGCGATGAGACCCCTGCGCCTTACTGACAATGTATACTCAAGACTCAATGCACACAAGCATGCAGACATTCATACGCACGCACGCACACACACACACACAAAATGCTTACACAAAATTCAGATTTTGTTATTATATTTTCTTACTACATTGTCAGTAAGACGCAGGGGTCTCAGTCTGGGATTTAAAAAAAAGTATCGCTTTATAATCAGAAAAATATGGTTAACACAACTCCACACAGCAGATACAAACTAGACATTGAATCAAGACATTACATCTTATAGTAATACACTTGTACAAATTGCTATGATCAAGAAGAAATGAGAAATGAATTGTCAACCAATACAAGGACAAACGTCCACACGTAAATATAATATAAGCCACACCAAGATAATCGTAAACACACTTGCACAAATCTATTTATGAAGGCATAACTATCTCTCTCTTTTTCACATGTATGCGTGCACACTTACACACACACACACCTTCTCTCTCTCTCTCTCTCTCTCTCTCTCTCTTTTTCACATGTATCAATGCATGTATTCGTGCACACTTACACACACACACACACTCTCTCTCTCTCTCTCTCTCTCTCTCACATGTATCAATGCTCTCTTCTCTCTCTCTCTCTCTCTCTCTCTTTCACATGTATCAATGCATGTATGCATGCACACTTACACACACACACACACTCTCTCTCTCTCTCTCTCTCTCTCTCTTTCACATGTATCAATGCATGTATGCATGCACACTTACACACACACACACACACACACTCACTCACACTCTCTCTCTCTCTCTCTCTCATGTATCCGTGCACACTTACACACACACTCTCTCTCTCTCTCTCTCTTTCACATGTATCAATGCATGTATGCGTGCACGCTTACACACACACACACACACTCACTCACACTCTCTCTCTCTCTCTCTCTTTCACATGTATCAATGCATGTATGCGTGCACACTTACACACACACACACACTCTCTCTCTCTCTCTCTCTCTCTCTCTCTCTCTCTCTCTCTCACTCTCTCTCTCTCTCTCTCTCTCTCTCTCTCTCTCTCTCTCTCTCTCTCTCTCTCACACACACACACACACACAGGCAGACATTCAGTCAAAGCTGCCTGCAATGCGTAAAGTTAACTAAAAACAAAACAATCCTCTAGGTTACATGCTTCCAGCAAATAGAATAACCAGTCATCAGAATCTAGTTACAAAAACAAATAATATTACAAAGAAATATATATTCTAACAAAATATTAAAGCAATATATGACAAAACTACCGAAATGTAAATAGTGAAGTCTAACGAGCTAATTTATCAGAAATAAATCTAAGAAGAAATCTAAATTAGCAGAATATAACCAGAGAGGCCGAAGTTATTAGGAAAACTACGTTATTAGAAATAATGCCTGTTATGAAGTCGGCTAATGTGTCAGTAGTAATTAAAAGCAATCACTGTAAAAATAATAAAAAATAAAATTTAAAAAAACAGCGGACTGCTAAGTGGCCATATGTTTCTTTAAAAATGAATGTGAAAAAAACATAACAAAACAGAGCATGAATTGTCAAGACCCAGAGCATGTACAAAGATATTCTATAGGGGAAGATAAGCAACCGGTCTCTTTTCCCTATATGAGTAGTGAGGACAGAAACACTGGTTATGTCCCTTTTAAACAGGACACATTTTGCACGTCGATAGGCCAGTTGAATTCTCCGTTCAAGTTCCAGTCTGAGTTTTTGGATAGCCTCCACTGTGAAAAGTGTACTGTCCCCACTAACGATAACTCTATCAGCCCGGTTCGCCGAGCTCTTAAGTAGTCCATCTTACCCTTTTAAAATATCTTTGGCATGTATGAACATGAAAACAAAATGCATCAGATATGATGGTCAAACGAAAGGCTTTAATGAAAAGCACAGATGCACTGACGCGCACGCACACAGGCATTCACACGCACGCACACAGGCATTCACACGCACACACACACAAATAATTGGGTATATGAATTAAACATAGTCACACTGAAACAGAATGACAAACATTTGGAGCAACATAGCAATTTCAGCTGTCAAAGTGAACTGCTAAAAAAGAAAATCTGGAACAAAAATGACACATTCTAGAACACAAACTGAAAAAAATTCCTAAATATCATCGGTGAAATTCAAAAACCTTGTATCTCGATTTTGGTTTTCTTTTAGTTAGATACATAGCTCTCTCATTTTTCCCGCCACCTTCCACCAAACGCTCGTATCTCTAACGACTTTCTATCTGGGGTAAATGAGGTCGTGCAAATTGAAGAAAAACTTGTAAGTCCCAAATTCAGATCAACTTAAGGACAAAAACATTGTATCTTCGTTCTTTTCAAGTTTAAAGGAAAAAGTTTTTTGTTTTGTTTTTAACAAAATGCAGGATTAAACTCGCAGTGTCTTCAACAACATATTCATCATAGTTAATCAATTGTGGTCAACGCAGTTAATTTTAAACAGTTTTTTTAATTTTTCTCAAAAACTACCAAAATTGAGATATGAGGTTTCTGAACTTCACACGACATGAAACATACATCCAAAGCATGGAATGGCATTAATATATGTCACAAACTCAATGTCAAATTTAAATGGCGAGATATCATTCAATTGGCAGGATAAAACCTTTTTCATAACACAAATTGCAAGTCAAACTGATATGATAGAAAGCACATTTTTGTGGAACATTTCAACAATATCATACATGGATTTTAAACATCAGCTAAGAATTCTAATTTTGTTTTTTAAAATGTCTTCCGTACAAATAGTTCCCCCATATTCTGGAAGTTCTGTGCTTGTAACTTCCTCTAATCTGTCTCTCTCTCTTTGACTCTGCCGTTTTCCTTGCTTTGTGTCATCTACTATGTTTCCGATTTATTGGCCCATTCTCCTGCCCTTTTTTTCAAAACAATATCTTCCATACAGTTTTCTCCTTTGAGCTCCTCCGAAATCGGAATGTGTCGGCTGGATGCAGCGAGGAGACCAGTGAAAACTGGAAAACGGACACATACGTACCCGTTGTGGCCTTATGGCCCGGGAACACAGAAGAAGAAAAAAATTAGCTAGGCTTAAGTAATCTTGCAAGGCTGATCAGAACTCGAACTCTCTCTCTCTCTCTCTCTGTCTGTCTTTATCTCTGTCTCTCTCTCTCTGTCTGTCTGTCTTTATCTCTATCTCTCTCTCTCTCTCTCTCTCTCTCTCTCTCTGTCTCTCTCTCTCTCTCTCTCTCTCTCTCTGTCTTTATCTCTATCTCTCTCTCTCTCTCTCTCTCTCTCTCTCTCTGTCTCTCTCTCTGTCTCTCTCTCTCTCTGTCTTTATCTCTGTCTCTCTCTCGTTCAATCATCAACTCCACCATCCACAATCATGTCTACTCACAGGGCATACTCAACAGTTAAAGTGCTTAGAGCTTAAAGGTGCAGCGCTATATAAATTTTCTTAAATAAGTAAATAAAATTGATAAATTATTTCTTTGGACTCTACAATACAAATACTCTGTCATTTAATCTACTCAAGTACTCTGTTTAAGAACGTATCTTAATTAACACATTCGTCAAATAATAATTACTCAGGACTCTCAATTTAACTTTTTTTACATTTTCTATGGCCGATCCCCCCCCCCCCCCTCATTTTTTTCGTTTCAGGAACACAAAGAGTATTCAGACCAAAATTTTAATCAATAAAATAGGAAAAAACCCCAGAACATATTGAGCCCAGACATTCCTCAAATGGAAAGCACACAGAAACTTGGAAAACATAGATAAGAAAGCAAATAAATCATGAAAAAGATGAAGCAGACAAAGGGGACAAGGGGAGAGAGAGAGAGGGGGGGGGGGGGGGGGGGGGGGGGCAACAGAAATATGAATTACAGGGATTTAAAAGAATAAGAAAATAGACATGGAACTGAAAATCCTAGAGTGAAGAGGTACCATAACTCACGGACTACAAGCAGCGTCGTAATATAAGCCGCACCACTCACTTTATTTTATCTGAAAAAAGTAACGCACAAGCCGCGTCGTAATATAAGCCGCACCACTCACTTTATTTTATCTGAAAAAAGTAACGCACAAGCCGCGTCGTAATATAAGCCGCACCACTCACTTTATTTTATCTGAAAAAAGTAACGCACGAGCCGCGTCGTAATATAAGCCGCACCACTCACTTTATTTTATCTGAAAAAAGTAACGCATAAGCCACGGAAGCGTGGCGATGCACGATGTCCGGTTGAGTCGAGAGTTGATCGCGGGGGGTGGGGGGGGGGGGGGGGGGGTGTGTTGACTGCCAAAACGAAAGTGTTGGACCGCGAAACAGATCGTCATTTTGTGAAAAATATACCGAAATCAAGGTGGTTTTTTTTGTCATCAACCGTGAACAAGGCCACAGATCAAAGGTCTGAATCAAGGATGCCACTGAGTTGAGTTTACTTTCACTTTCGGCAACGCTTAGGCCGCGGCACTGTACTAGCCGCAGGGGGGGGGGGGGGTAAAAAAGAAAGTTGCGGCTTATAGTCTGCGAATTACGGTAGAATAAAGAAAATATTGAGGAAAAAACAACAACAAATACACATAAAAGGGACACACATTTAAAAGAACAAGCGCGGATTCGCAATCGTTTGTGGCAGCGGTCTATTTTTACCACTCCAATCATTACATACACTGAGTCGCCTCCCCTGGCTTTTCAATAATTTTAATCTGTAAACCAGAACGTTATCTCTGCACCATTTCGTAACTTTTTATATCTTTTGGAAAACATTTAAAACTATTTATCCTACTTATACTCATTGAAAGAAGCACTGCATACTCGTCGTGTCTGTTGCAGTGTCTGTATTACGTATGTTTATTATTTTGTACGCTTTAAGATGAAGATTCATGTGCTCTGTTCAGTATACAATTCTTTCATTACCTAAGGACTGTAGATGAAATTAAGGTATACTTGTGGCGGTGCCATAGCCGATGAGGTTTAACCGAGGCGTGGTCACCGCTACAGCTATCTGTATTAATAAAAAAATCGGGACTTTACTGGTTTTGTACTGCCTCTGGGCATTGCCTCCAGTATTGTTCCCACCATATTTGTATTTACAAATGTCCCATATGTGTCTGATTCAGACCAAGAGGACGTAAAACTCCATTTTCATCGTCGACTGTAGATATGACAACTAAAATGTTACTTTATGCCCGAGGTTTTTTTTTCTCTTTTACAATATGTGCGACAATTTTGGACCGACCGACCGACAAAGTGAGTTATAGGTTTGTGGCTTGTGCCACAAATAAAAATGAAGAAAAAGATAAGGGTGGTGGGGTGCATGGACTGATATCAAACAGAAATCAGATTACAGTAGGACTGAACGAGACAACAGGACGAGAAAGAGGAAGACGTCATTCAACAAAAGAAGGCAGAGACAGAGACAGACACCTGGAGGCAACGCCCGAAGGCAGTGCAACACCAGTAAAGTCCCGAACTTTTAACAATACAGACACGTATATTGTTAAGCTCGATAGGGAAGCAGGCAGCTAGCTAAACATACTCTACTCTGGCCAGTAAGATCTCACACAGCAGAGAAAGAGAGAAAACCTACCTTGACATCTTGGAGGATTTTCAATCCCCCCACCAGCCTCTCCCTTTTCTTCAACTCATCAAATAACCGTGTTCTTTTTTTTAAAACAAAATGGACATTATTTTGTCTTAACAAATAACAAAGCCATCTTGTCCAATATCACTGTGAATAAAAAAGAAAAATCATCATAATTTGATGGCTTGGAGTCAAAATGGACTATCTTTAGATAGTCCATTGACATATTATTGGACTTATAACTTGTATATAAAAAAAACAACTGCTGAAATATAAAAAGCAAAACCCCCTTATTATATTTTTGCAGTCATTGCTTAATACAAGTTATTAGATTTTGTAATAAATCCAATAATACGTCAATGGACTATCTAAAGATAGTCCGGTTTGACTCCAAGCCATCGAACTGCAATATTCAAGAGAGTAGGAGGTGAGGGGGGGGGGGGGGGGGGGGGGGGGGGGGGTTATGAGCTATACCCAATTCAGCACTGTAGATTGATGGCTTTCGCTTCTGTCAAAAAAGTTCAGAAAGAACATTTTACGTGGTAGCAAATCTTGATTATCGAACCAAAGAACATGCCCACACTAATAATCTTAAAGCAGTCAACATGATTAACGCAATTATTAAAACATGTAACAAACAGCACAAAATTTAATCTGAGTAGAGAACATAGTGGGCTTTGGCTCTACTCAAAGTAGGTGCATTCGCCGAAATATCCAGTAGTTCTGTTTTGTCTCTTGTGAATAAAATAACGTCACTTTACACGTGTCGGGTAGTTGTTTGTTTGTTGTATCTACTCAAAGTAGTTCTGCAAAGGTGTAGAGTGGCACAGTGGTATCGCGTCAAGTAAACCCGAGTTCGAACCTGGGTACAGGGGATTTTTTCCTCTCATTCTGCACTAGGCCTTAAAAGTCTGAACGTGGAGTCTTTTGGATGAAACGATAAACCGAGGTCCCGTGTGCCCATGCACTTAGCATACGTTTAACCCAGTGGCAACGAAAAAGTTGTCATTTGGTCCCCCCCCCCCCCCCCCCCCCCCCCCTCCCTCATCAGTGAAAAAAATCGCATGCAAAAAAAAAAAAAATTGGGTGGCGCGCCTCTGGCTGCGACGCGCTCTCCAGGTGGGAGCAACCCGAATTTCACAGAGACGCCTCTGTGACTATAAAGTACCTAATACCTAATTCATTTCTGCTATTTAGTCAACCACAGGAGCTCTGTCAGAAAGCCTAAACCATAACCAGGGATATAAAGAAGAACTACATTTTTAACAGAACTTCTTTCATATAATATATAACTAACAACACCATCCTCCCCCACCCCCTCCCTTTCTGTGGACTGTTACATGGTCATGTAATCTGATTCCACTTTGGAAGCCGACTGAAGATAATAGAAAAAGAAAGGTGAATTGTTTACTGAACCAAAACCCCCACCACCCCCACCCCACCCCCCTGTGGACTTCCACAGCAAATACCTTGAATGCTGATAGTCAATTGGTCGACAGAGGACCATTCACAGCCCTTTCCTCCCTTGCTGTGAACTATTCCATAATTTCGTGAATCTTTATGGTTTCTTGTGTGCATCCAAAAACTGTGACTTTCCTTTTTTCAAAATGTTAAAGGTTCCATATGTGCATTTAGGATCGAAGAAGAAAAAATGTGTGCATTCAAAAACTGTGACTTTTTTCGTTCAAGGTAATAGACGAAACAAAAAAAGTGATGGTTCCTGTACCCAAACCCCCAAACCATACCATCCTCTCCCCCCCCCCCCCCCCCCTCCCCCTCCCCGCCTTGCTGTGGACCATTCCAAAGCAAATACCTTGAATGCTGATAATCAATTGGTCAACAGGGGACCATTCACAGCCCGCGAAACAAACAAACAAAAACCTTTCCTTTCCTCCCTTGCTGTGGATTATTCCATAATTTTGTGAATTCTTATGGTTTCATGTGCGCATCCAAAAACTGTGACTTTCCTTTTTCGTTGAAGATAATAGAAAGAAAAAGGTGACTTGTTTACTGTACCAAAACCACCATTCTCTCCCCCCCCACCCCCTCCCCCACCCCCCGTCTTGCTGTGAACTATTCCATAATTTTGTGAATTCTTATGGTTTCATGTGCGCATCCAAAAACTGTGACTTTCCTTTTTCGTTGAAGATAATAGAAAGAAAAAGGTGACTTGTTTACTGTACCAAAACCACCATCCCCAACCCCCACCCCCCCCCCTCCCTGCCTTGCTGTGGACTGTTCCACAGCAAATACCTTGGATGCTGATAGTCAATTGGTCGACAGGGGACCATTGCTTCAACAAAACACAAAACTTTCCTTTCCCACCTTGCTGTGGACTATTCCATAATTTTGTGATTTTTTATGGTTTCATGCATGCATTTAAAAACTGTGACTTTCTTTTTTCGTTCAAGGTAATAGAAAACAAAAAAGTGAATTGTTTACTGTACCCAAACCACCATCCCCCCCCCCCCCCCCCCCCCCCCCCCCCCCACCCCGTCTTGCCGTGGACTATTCCACAGCAAATACCTTGAATGCTGATAGTCAATTGGTCGACAGGCGACCATTCACAGCCCGCAAAAACAACAAAAACTTTCCTTTCTCCCCCCTTGCTGTGGACTATTCCATAATTTCGTGAATTTTAATGGTTTCATGCGTGCATTTGCGATCGAGGAAGAAGAAAAGAATGTGTGCATTTAAAAACTGTGACTTTCTTTTTCCGTTCAAGGCAATAAAAGTGAATCGTTTACTGTACCCAAACCACCGTCCTTTCCCCCCTTTCTGTGGACTGTTCCACAGCTAATACCTTGAATGCTGATAGTCAATTGGTCAACAGGGGACCATTGCTTCAACAAAACACAAAACTTTCCTTTCCCCCCTTGCTGTGGACTATTCCATAATTTTGTGATTTTTTTATGGTTTCATGCATGCATTTAAAAACTGTGACTTTCTTTTTTCGTTCAAGGTAATAGAAAACGAAAAAGTGAATTGTTTACTGTACCCAAACCACCATCCTCCCCAACAACAAAAACTTTCCTTTCTCCCCACCTTGCTGTGGACTATTCCATAATTTCGTGAACTTTAATGGTTTCATGCGTGCATTTGCGATCGAAGAAGAAGAAGAAGAAGAAGAAGAAATGTGTGCATTTAAAAACTGTGACTTTCTTTTTTCGTTGAAGATAATAGAAAAAAAGGTGAATTGGTTCCTGTACCAACCACCCCACACACACACACACCCCTCCCCACCTTGCTGTGGACTGTTCCACAGCAAATACCTTGGATGCTGATAGTCAATTGGTCGACAGGGGACCATTGCTGGCAAAAAACAACAACAAAAACTTTCCTCCCCCCCCCCCCCCCCCCCCTCCCCTGCTGTGGACTATTCCATAATTTCGTGAATTCTTAAGGTTTCACGTGTGCATTTAAAAACTGTGACGTTCTTTTTTCGTTAACCCTTTCACCGCCAGCCATATTTCATCCAAAAATGTCCATTAAATTTACCTGGGTAGAGAACAAAATCCACCTGCAGTATTGGGGATTCTTCTGTGAAATATATAAAATAAGGTCTATCCTTACTTCCCAAAACCAAGACAACAGGGTCTTTGGATAATAGACCCCAATTCGATGCCTTTTAGTGACATAGGTGTTGAATCACTGTGGTGCTAAAATGCGACTTTGGCGGTGAAAGGGTTAAAGACAGAATACAAAACAAAACAAAAGTGATTTATTTACTGTACCCAAACCACAATCCTCCGCCCCCCCCCCCCTTTCTGTGGACTGTTCCACAGCGAATACCTTGAATGCTGACAGTCAATTGGTCGATGGGGGACTGTCCGCATCGCACGGTGAAGGAGACTTGGAGGTTGAGGGGCACGATTTCTTTGCTGGGGGTCACAATCTGTACGGAGGCCACGTCTATCAGGGGCACCTTCCACGGACTGCCTGCCGGTGAAATAACCAGGACACGGTGAAATGAATAAAGGGAAGGAACTTCTCACAATTAACTCCCTTTTTACCAAAAGTTATTTATGGCACCGATTCGCCTAGCAAAGTGAAAGTAGTTGCCACAACAATACAGACCCAAGTTCTTCCTAAAAAAAAGGATGACCCAGACCTGCTTATTATGATGACCACCCACACATTGTGTCCTAATATTTGCTTTAATCAGGACACAATGTTAACCCCATGACTGCCAGAGAAGAAAAAGAAATGATCATGTTAAAAATCATAACATGAACAAGAGGTAAAAGCCTTCAAGGCTCACTCAAACAGGCACATGTGGGACAACAACAAAGATTGAGGAGGGGGGGGTCTAAAGTACAAGATTGCCAATACAATTTTAAAGTACAAATGAAACTATTGTTAACGGATACAACTAAAAACAATTAAGCTGAGAATCGGACCCGGAACCATTGGCATGAGAGACAGAAGCTCTACGCAATGAGCTATCGAGGCTTTCACTGTGGAATACTTTCTTAACTCATGTTGCCTGTTGAATACTCTCTAACCCACTAATCTAAAATGTGATTTGTTTGCTATCTGTTTACAGTGGATTTAATTATCAAAATTAATGTTTGAAAGCTTGCGTAAACATCTATATGTGTGCTAAGTTTGAACAATGTACGCCTTCAATTTCCCGAGAAAATGCCAACGTTAAAGTTTGGAGATTGGACCACGGACGCAACACACACACACATACACACAACCAAACTATCATACTACAGTGGAACCTCCCTTATAAGACCTTTAAAAATCATCCAAAATGAGGACTCATAAGGGAGGGCATTTTAATACTTACAAAGAAGGGCAATGTCTCAGAGAAGTAGGTCTTATGCGGGAGGGAGTCATAATGGGAGGTCTTGTAAGGGAGGTTCCACTGTATAGACTCACAACTGATAGAGCCAATCTGGCAAAAAGGTCTGGGGATACAACCCTCTTGACCGCGTTAATGATGTCATCAGTGATGTCATCAAGCACATGTGTCATATGTTACGTTATGTTATATAGCAGTTAAAGGATTAACAGACGAGACTGTATGGCAATCCCCAGGACAAGACCTGGGGGGAGACGGGGGGGGGGGCTTAGGGGGCTGCAACCCCCACCCTTTTACAATTTAAAAAAAAAAAAATTAATGTCGCCGAGCGGCAGCTAAATTTCCTCGCGGGCTATACCTAGCACTCATCAGCACCACCAGTTGATAGGTACTTAATGGTTCAAAACATGTTTCAATAGGGGTATGAACAGTAATGGCATTAGTCCTTTATTTCATGCCCAGATTGTACTATTTTGCTTCTCGGATTTAAAACATTTCCGGGGGAGCATGCTCCCAGACCCCCTAGGGGTCTTGGTGTTTCGCACCTTCGATGAATTAGCCCCCACCCCTTAAAAACTTAGGTCCGGCCCTGATCCCCCCCATCTCCTCCTCCACTAACAACACCACCCCACCTCTCTCTCTTAATTTCCCCCCTCCATCCATCGCTCTCAAAAACCTCACAAGGCAGCATCGACCTCGACCTCGACCTTACCCTCCACTTCCTGGTCGTTGAAGGTCATCTCCACCAGGTGGTGCGCGTGCTCGGGGACGAAGGAGGCGGTGAAGCAGTGGTTTCCCCTGTTCTGCACGCTGCAGGCCACCCGCCCGCCGTTCACGCGGATCTCGATGTTCCCCGACCCCGCCTGGGAGGCGTCGACTGCGAACACGTAGTAAAACACGGAGCACAGCTGTTTCAGGAGGAACATTTACTTCATCTATTCTTCTTCTTCTTCTTCGATCGCTCAGACAGTTTCCTGTCAATTATGAGCGCAGATGCGCCATGCTGCCGTTATGCGCCTAACTAAGAAATAGTTAGGCCCAGCAAGTCCGACTTCAGCTGGAGGAGGAAATGTTTTTGAAAGTTTCGTCAAAAAAGGCAGGAGAATGGATGGACCGGTAAGGCAGAAAGATAGTAGATGACAGTAAGCAAAGGGAAAAGGCAGAGTCAAAGAGAGTGACAGATTAGAGGAAGTTACAAGCACAGAACTTCCAGAAGGTGGGGGAACTATTTATACAAAAGACCCCCCGGTATCCCCACAGGGGGAGTTTATCTATATTTTCAGCGATCAGAAGTTTTTTCAAGCCAACTTTAGTTTACCATAAGTAACTTTTCATAAATAACAGTCACGCGGATCTCAATGTTCCCCGACCTCGATTAGGAGGCGTCGACTGCGAAAACGTAAAACACCTGTTGTAGGCTTTGCTTGAGACAGACAGGCAGACACACAGAGACAATCAGACAGACAGAGACAGACAGACAGAGACAGAGAGACAGAAACAGACAGACAGAGAGAGACAGACAGACAGACAGAGGTGGAATAACTAGCAGTTTTTCCAGTGTTGTAGGCCTTGCTAGAAAGAGAGACAGGTAGACAGAGACACACAGTCAGAGACAGAAAGACACACAGACAGAGACAGAAAGAGAGACAGACAGAGACACAGAGGTACATACTGTCAAAGGACACAGAACTGCCGGGCACACAGAATTTTGACATGGTGGAAACAAGCAGTTTTTCCAGTGTTGTAGGCCTTGCTAGAAAGACAGACAGACAGACACAGAAACAAAGACAGACAGAGACAAAGAAAAAGACAGACAGACAGACAGAGACACATACTGTCAAAGGACACAGGACACAGAACTTCGGCATGTTGGACACGAGCAGTTTCCCCGTGTTGTAGGCTTTGCTAGAGAGACAGACACAGAGAGAGACAGACAGACAGACACAGAGACAGACAGACAGACAGACACAGAGGTACGTACTGTTAAAGGACACAGGGCTGCCGGGCACACAGAACTTTGGCATGTTGGACACCATCAGTTTCCCTGTGTTGTAGGCTTTGCTGATGAAAGGGGACCCCTTCACCGCCTGGCCGAAAAACTCCACACTGATTTGGTGATCGCCTGGGGGTGGGGGACACACACAGCATAGCTCTCATCATATCGTCGCTGTCCAACACTAACAATGTACAGTCAAACCCCTATTTTACGACCCTCTGTTAAGCGACCACCTCTCATTTGAGACCGGATTTGTTGGCACAGATGCATTTTACTATGTAAACGACCTCTCTTAAACGACTTCCTCTAAAACGCGACTTACGACCGCTATTTTGTTGGTTTTTACGACCGTTGCTGTCGTCTGCATAGACTTCGAGCAAAGGGAAACAACCACGGTCAAGGGCCTGAAAGCGGAGTCGCTTCCCTTGTTATAGAAAAGATGGCGGAGAGCGTAGGAAAAGCACGAAAACCACTGACTTTGAAAAAGAAAACCACTGAGAGTGGAGGTGATTAACAAAAGTCGGCAAAGTGAAACTGTAATACATCGATTGCACAATCCTATGGAGTTGGAAAGACCCAAATCCAGTTTTAATATGTCATTGTATGTGTGCATGAAGAAGAGAGTATGAACTGTGCTGAACTTTTTCTTTCTACGGCTGCCAGTGAAAACCTCCGTCATACGACCCCTCCAATTTACGACCGATTTTTCAGGACATTTTGGAAGTCTTAAAATAGAGGTTTGTCTGTATCTGCAAAATCAGTGATTTTACAGGAGCATCAAAAAACATGTTGTCATCTGCTACAATGTCATTCCCCATTTGATATACGCTCGACTCTTCTTCTTCACCGATGAGTAAACATGTGACACAATAAAAGTTGCCTAATTGTCGTGATAAATCAGTTACACGCTTCGCGCCGGAGTTGCAAAGAATGGGAGATCGACAGCTGCAATCTCTGTACCGGCAGTTACACGGTTAGCGTGTCAAGACTGTAGGATTTCTAGTGATTTCCAGTAGACACAAGATATTTATAGAAGACATGTGTGAGGTCATTAGAAGGGGTTTCAGTGAAAAATCTATTTTTGTCAAATTTTGCAGATTTTAGCATCGGACAGCGACGATATAATACATTGGAATTATATGATTCCCCTCGCGAAGTCAGACTTCTTCACCCAAAGCGTAAGTCATAAGTTTC
>CM065708.1:6361095-6366095 GCA_017654935.2 Phymorhynchus buccinoides | reverse complement strand
AAAGGATCAAAATACACTGGCCCGCTTACACACGCGAGTACACACGCTTGCAGCAGTGATGCTTAATAAAACAAAAGACGCGGCGTGTTTACTGGTAAAAAAAAAAAAAAAAAGCCGGTGAGACATGCAGAACAAAGAAAAAGAAAAGGTTTGAATGGTTCACATTTCATGATACACCAACATGCTGTGCGGGTTAAAGTTAAGGAGGCTGCATGCATGCACAAACCTCACACAAAGTTATACTCACACCTCAATCCAAACCCCAATCCCAAACCCTCTCCTTTCATTTTCTTCTTCTTCTATCGCCCAGACAGTTTCCTGTCGTATGAGCGCAGATGCATCATGCTGCCGTTATGCGCTTAACTAAGAAATGATTAGGCCCAGCATATCCGTCTTCGGCTGGAGAAAATCTTTGTAAAATTGTTTTTACTGAATTGAAAATGTCCGTGAAATTTTGCTATATCATCCTCAAACCATGGACTAGATTTCCTTTCCAATAAATATTTTTTGTAAGGAGAGGTGGGTTTTTTTTTTGCATGTTTGTGAGAAAATGCATAACACACATCTTTGCTTGAAGTTCAGGGGACTAACTTTAACAAAAAAATTTTTTAAATTTAAACGCATTAATTAAAGCGTCCTAATTACATACCTGTTTACCCATATTTTGCAAAGTTGTAATTTCTGAAACAAAAAACTGTAATTTTGAAAACAAAACTGTAATCCAACGCGTGCTTCTGCGTATCACAATGAACGTCGATATCATACTGACCTGAGTGTGCAATACTAATGTCCGTCGAGCAGTAGACACAGAACACATGCTGTCACCTAGTGCTGAACAACGTATTCCTGGAATTTTGAGGCAACTTTCCCGGAATTTCTGTGCCAATTTTGATGTCTTTTCTTTTGATTTTCGACCAGAAGATACAGAAGCTTCGGAATGCACTCGCTTGGATGCCATTTTAAAACAGAAAAGGAAATGGCGCGAAATTACTTTTCACCGCATCGTTTCAAAAGCTTCGCTTACCGATGCAACTGTAGTGGTGTTTTTTTTATATTTAGGAAAACAAATTCCCTAATTTTTTTCCGTAGCCGTAATTTGACTTTTTCCTGTAAAAAATGTCGGCAAAATCGGGATGGTAAACAGGTCTGTAATTATATGGCACTCAAAATCAAAACCACACAACTTGCACAATGCATACTCAATCAGTTTTGTTTTTTTTAATTGCATATTATTAACTCAACGGATATCTAATACTTCGCTAAAAGTATTTTAAAATAAAGGTACATATGGTTACAAAATATACGAAGCAAATTACAAATACTCACCTTGCGATTTCAAAAGCAAAAAGCCGCTGGATTGGATGAGGAGGAGGAGGCCAAAAGCGACCACAAAGCTATTGGAAAAGGGATGAGCGAAGATCAGGGGGGTTCACTGCGATTTAGGTCGTTTCGGCGGCACGGTGAGAGACAGACGCAGCGAGGGAAGGAAGCAATACCACTCCCACAATGCCGCCCGCCCGCCTGCTTCACTCACGGCACATCACTTTTACCGCAGCCACTTTTTAGTATCATCGCAGTTAGCTGCCTTGCCCCTCCTCACTTCAAACTTCGCCCCCACACACGAAAAAAAAATCACAAATATTTAATAAAAATAATAATACAATGGGCAAAAAAAAGAAAAGAAACACGATAATGATCAATAAATAAAAGGTAAAATACAGTGGAACCTCCCTTATAAGACTCCCTCCCACATGATATCTCTGAGACATTGCCCTTCTTTGTATATTAAAATTGCCTCCCTTATAAAAGATAAGACCTCATTTTGGATGATTTTTGGATAGGTTACATAAGTAAGTTAGAAAAAAAGTAACATAGATTTTAGTCTTAAAACTCCCCTTTACACCGTTTTAAAACTCCCCTTTACACCGTTTTAAAACTCCCCTTTACACCGTTTTGGGTGTTTTTCTAGAAAAGCCCAACCAATTTTCATTCTGATAAGAAAACCAAAAAATTCCGAAATCCGAGTTTAATTATCTGTAAAGTGCCTAGAGAATAAATGAACACTTGACTCGCGATTTCATAGCATGAATTTTATGAATGGTAACGAAACCACGCATCACTAACAAAAACCAAAAAAAAGGACCCCCCAAAAATATGGTTAGAGACTTGGGCCTTGAGCCAAAGCTGAAACAATATAAAACGCATCATCAATCATTTCATCATAAAATCAGTTGCATCCTTAGGTTTATACAATAATACACAAACGCTTTGCAGAAAAACACGATGAGCGAAAAGGGTCATACAAACCATGCTAAGGCTAAACTGTAAAGACAAAAAAAATTTATATAAAAAATATCTGCATATCAGAAAAGGAAAAAAAGGAGACATGAAAAATAGACGGAAAAAAAAAAGTTCTGAAGATAAAGAAAAGAGATTATTATATCGAAAAAAATACAATAATAATAAGAAAGAAAGCATTTCTGGATATATACATAAGCGTTTCGGATATATACATAAGCAGGTTGAAAAATATTTCCCATTTTAAAAAAACACAGCCCCTCGGAATAACTACAAAGGCAAGATGCATGTACACAGAACACAGCCTCCTTGTTAATTGTTATAATTAATTAATACAAAAAGGGTGGGTTAAAAACTGTGTAGATTAGTAGTTAGAAGTGAGAAAAAGAGTGAAAAAAGTGAGATTCACATGTTAGTTGGAAGCATGCAAAACGGCCAGCAAGCAGCCGGAAGGATAAGACAATGTTAGTTCGCTCAAACACATCCAGACCTCATGCGCACACACACGCACGCACGCACACACACACCTAACTCAGTGACTACTACTCACTCAAGATGCTTTCCATACTTTCAAACCACACTCCCACGAATACACACACACACATACGCATACACTACCAGCATACAAGTAAATAACTACGTAATCACTACATAATTACGTATACGCATAACTACTACCAACATACAGGTAAATAATTATGCAACCTTTCAACTACAAACATGCTGTATATACATGCGAGTGTGTGTGTCTAAGCAATACATGCTAGCAGTGAACGGCCAATCACACACACACACACTACTAGCAACGGGATTCTCTAAGAGAAACAAAGCAAACGATAGTGAAATGGAAAAAAAGAACATTCTACCCGCACGCATTAATATTTTAACAAATACAAAAGAATATATATCACAAAGCAAATGTACAACCAGATAAAAAGAAAAAGGGGGAAAAGCTTACCACCTTTTCCATACATACATATATAAAAATCACATAGCAAGACATACGCACATTACTTACCGTCTGATTTGAGTCACAGACAATATTACCACGACAATCTGGCAATATTGCCACAACAACGTGGCAATATTGCCAAGACAATCTCGCAATACTGCCATGATATGGATTACAATATTTCTGTTGCTACGAACAGTTGGTTTGCAGCAATATTATTAGCAAGTTGTTTTGTAGCAACAAATACAGACGCTTATAAACAACAACCGTCGTCGCTACAAATGTTTTCGCTGCAAACCTACAAGCAAACGCAGTCAACCAAAGCTACATATAACCACACACACACAGAGAAAATTCTTACCACCACACTTCAGATTTTGTTGTAGGGATGGTTTGTGACCAACTACCAGTCAGTAGTCAGTCAAAGTTACATACATACAGAGAGAGAGAGAGAGAGGGGGGGGAGAGAGACAGAGAATACTTATCACACCAAACATAATACCGTATTTTTCTGGCTATAAGGCGCACCTTTGTATAAGGCGACCCCCCCCAAACTTTACTCAAAATTCAGATTTTGTAATTATATTTTCTTTTATCAGTCATATCATCATAAGGCGCAGGAGTTTGAATCTGAGAAAAAAGTACAGTAGAATCTCCCTTATAAGACCTCCCATTATAAGACTCCCTCCCACATAAGACCTGCTTCTCTGAAACATTGCCCTTCTTTGTAACAGGCATCAGAATAGTCTGAAGTCCAATCCTCTGAAAACTGCGGTAAAAGGGCCATCAAGGCCCTAGATTGAAGAGGGACAACACTGAAATCAGTTCCCAACACCACCAAAAAGGCTTAATATAGTGATAAATCACTTTAAAATGCTATTTAACACAAAGGATAACACTCAATAAAAAGGCAAAACCTCTGACAAGAGAAGCCAATCCTCTGTCAGAAATTCTTAATCCTCTGATCCTCTGACAATTCTGATGCCTGTTGTAAGCATTAAAATTACCTCCCTTATAAGACCCATCCCTTATAAGACCTCATTTTGGATGTTTTTTTAAGGTCTTATAAGGGAGGTTCCACTGTGTCGCCTTATAGTCCGAAAAATACGGCACAAACCTGCATCGATTGAAAACAAGCGAGCAGTCAGTCAAAGCTACATACATGCACAGACAGACATGATTCCTACCGACACGCGTTGACTGACCGACAGAGAGACGGACGGACAGACGGACTCACCGAGGATGTCGACGTTGATGTTGTCGCTGCTGGCGCCCTTGGTGGAGATGGTGAAGGTGGCGGGCACGTTGACCGGAACCAGGGTCAGCCCTTGACCGCTGACCGTCACCTGGCTCGAGTCCACCATTTCCAGGGTGTAGGGAGAACCTGCATGTAATTGTTGTTTGTAGTATTAGCATTGATGTGATGATTATTAAATTTTTTTTTTTTTCAATTTAAAAAAACCCATTTTGCTGTCCCATCCTCTGGGCTGTACAGTGGCGTTGCTCCCACGCCGCTCATTCCGAATCCCAACTTGCAGCTACACCCCGGCTTGTTCAGGTCACAGAATCAAAGTCCAGCAGTCCCAGGGGGAGCGAATCTATGTTAGGCCGTCAGGAGGCAACCAACCGAGGAGACACTGCACTGCTGCTGAGTCACTTCGGTGGAGTTCAGTGGAGCCTGTTCAGGACACCCCCTACTGACAACACTATTCTCTTAGTCGCGGAGCCAGCGTGAGTGAGGTCATCCTCC
>CM065708.1:6326095-6356095 GCA_017654935.2 Phymorhynchus buccinoides | reverse complement strand
GCAATGCCCGGAGGCAGTACGAAACCAGTAAAGTCCCGATTTTTTAAATTAATACAGATAGCTGTAGCGGTGACCACGCCTCGGTTAAACCTCATCGGCTATGGCACCGCCACAAGTACTGTCTTGATAAATGTCTCAGAAGTAGTTCTTATATGGGAGTCTTATAATGGGAGGTCTTATAAGGGAGGTTCCACTGTGCAAAGAAAAGAGAAAAAAAAGAAAAAAAAAGAAAGCCAAGCTGTTTTCCAAATTTTCGTTGTATTCAGACATTGTCTAGGACTAACAAGGACTCTACGGTGAAATACCATATTCCGCAGTAGCAGGTTTATTCATCTTCTTCTTCGATCGCTCAGACAGTTTCCTGTCAATTATGAGCGCAGATGCGTCATGCTGCCGTTATGCGCCTAACTAAGAAATAGTTAGGCCCAGCAAGTCCGACTTCAGATGGAGGAAATGTTTTTTCTCACGCACAGCTACACACGACAAAACTTGTCTCTGCGGTACGTACCGACTTCGTTAGGATGAAAGCCTGCATCAAAGGCCCCCGTGCGGTACAGTGCTGGTACAAATCACAAACTTGGTACGTACCGACTTCGTTAGGATGAAAGCCTGCATCAAAGGCCCCCGTGCGGTACAGTGCTGGTACATTCTGCACGTGCCCGCTGGGACTGCGGGCCTCCACACGTAGATCACCCTGACCTGATCTCGACACGTCCACCTGAAAGAACGGGTCATAATCTTGATGAAATGGGTCGTATCTATCTGAAAACAGGTCATACCTGAATGGGTCGTAGTATCTGCCAGAGAATGGGTCATGTCTGTCTGAGAACTGGTCATATCTGAATGGGTCGTATCTGCCAGAGAATGGGTCATGTCTGTCTGAGAACTGGTCATACCTGAATGGGTCGCATCTGCAAGAGAATGGGTCATGTCTGTCTGAGAACTGGTCATACCTGAATGGGTCGCATCTGCAAGAGAATCTATCTGAAAATGGGTCATATCTGCCAGAGAATGAGTTCTATCTACCTGAAAAATGGGTCATATCTGAATGGGTCACATCTGCCAGAGAATGGGTCCTAATATCTACCTGAAAATGGGTCATATTCTGAGAATGGGTCACATCTTCCTGAAAATGGGTCATATATGTCTGAGAATAGGTCAGATATATCCTAGAATGGGTTGTATCTATCTGAGAACGGCTCATACTTGAATGGGTTTTACCGGTGGTATCTGCCAGAGAATGGGTCATGTCTGAATGGGTCATGTCTGAATGGGTCATATCTTTCTGAAAATGTGATAAATGTTCATCAGAATGAGTTCAATCCTCCTGAGAATGGGTCATATTTTCCACACACACACACAAAAAGTCATTTATCTTCCTGAAAATAGGCCACGTCTTCCTGAAAAGTGGGTCATATCTTTCTGAGAATGGTTCATATCTGAATTGGTCGTGCAAACCTGGTAACTAAATCACCTTCACCTGAAACTGCAAAAGCTCAAGCACAGGCGCATAAAAGTGTGTGCTCACTTTTTTCTTTGTCAGCTTATTCTTTAACCCTCAATAAAGATGATTTTGACCTGACTTGACTTGACTTGACTTAACACAATGGAGTCACGTCAGAGACGTGTTTCCGACACTGTTCCAATCGTTTGGAGTCACGTCAGAGGTTGGTTTTTTTCCCCCCGACCAATTTCGGGGATTTTCTATGCTGTGTGAAGCAATAAGAGGGAAATAACTCGCTGTTCCTGTGAATCCTCAGACCTTCTTCTAGCAGTTGCCTCCCTCAGACCAGCTCTGGTCCCTCCTATTTTCATTTCATACTTCTTTGGCAGTGACCACATAATTTACTTTATTTTATTTTTACATTGCTTATAGTCCTGTGAACAGCAATGGTTTTCTCAGGACTGTCACCACAGTAAACATCAAATAAGTCGACAACACAACAACATACGGTATTTATACGGCGCTGAATCTTGATATAAATCAAATCAAAGCGCACACACACATTAGCATTCATAACGCATTCAAACAAAAATGCAATACAAAGCGAGCGCACACGTTTGACATAAATGGTATACAGCAGAAACAGACCTAAAGGCAAGAGAGAGAGAAGAGAAAGAGAGTGGAGCGTCAATCACGAGGGAACAGCTGGGTTTTGAGGTTAGATTTGAAGGCTGAGAGGGTCGGTCGCTGACGGAGGGAAAGAGGAAATTTGTTCCAAGATGTCGGTCCTGAGACAGCAAAAGAGCGCCGATCAACCGTTGAAAGTTTATACCTAGGGATCTGGAGAGAAAGCGGGTCAGAAACTGAACGTAAAGTGCGAGCTGGCGTATAGATGGACATATTGTCGCAGAGGTAAGATGGAGCAGCTTTATGGATACACCCTGCATGTATTCACTTTACAAACACACAACCTGAAAAAATGACAAAAATATAAAACAATTTATTACATGACACCTTCATCATTGTACCCTATAGCCCATAAACCAAGACTTTATTCGAACATTAAAAGAAAGAAATGTTTGTGTTTATAGCTTAAATTACGCTCTTTACAAAGATGTTTTATTAATATACCAAACCAAGTCTATCATAACTTGACCGACTTTGTGATAATAGATCCTTGTATACCAGAAAAAGTTGCACCCATGCACTCACACAGACACAGACACACACACACACACACACACACACACACACACACACACACACACACACATACACACACACACACACACACACACACAAACAATAGATTTACCAGGAGGTCAGCGGCCAGTCCCACACAGGCGCGGTCAGGGGGTTGGCAGATGACCTTGGATCGGTCCGGATTGACCTTGAAGTGGACGGGACAGCCGATGATGGACTTGTTCTCACACTGCACGTCCAGCTGAGATGCAAACAAAAATATATATATATATAACCCTAACCCTAACCCATTCTTTAAAAATGAAGGACAAGTGCTAGATATATCACAGCAGACAAACGCAGTGGTGCATAACACGTGCTATAACCCCTTCAAGGCATCACTGCCTTAGGCAGACATCATTACTGGCCTGGGGTTGCCTAGAAGAAGACAAATATAACAAAAAATAAATGCTACAAAACTTAACACTGTCAATGATTCAGTTTTGACATTACTGGTTGATCCAAATTTATTTCTGGCTTTGAAACCGTGGCTACATGCGTTATAATCGCGTTATCTAAATGACGTGTACATGATGACAAAAGTTTGTGTATGACGTTTCATGCCTGTCACTCCCAGTAGAAGTCCAATAAAGGACGAAAATTTGGAATACAGCTTCGCTTTTTTAGTTTCTTCTTTTATTGTTGTGTTTAATACTATCACTGTTAACTCTTTCTATACTAACCTGCGCTCTCGTCGCAGGGCATGCGCACAACGCCTCGTTACTAAGGTAACGGGATATCGCATGTGAACTTTAAAAATTCATAGTTCATAGGTTAACAGTCATGCGTGCAGCAAAGTGGTTCAGAGGGCTACTACTATGTTTCATTCATGCCTCTGACACTGACTGGCTGGCTGCCGGTTATTTTGGGACCT
The DNA here is from genome assembly GCA_017654935.2 of Phymorhynchus buccinoides. NCBI lineage: Eukaryota > Metazoa > Mollusca > Gastropoda > Neogastropoda > Raphitomidae > Phymorhynchus > Phymorhynchus buccinoides. Next base: position 6,352,535 of record CM065708.1, on the reverse strand, counting down.
TAAAATTATATTTTCGCTATTATGAGTGTGCCTGGCTTGAAAAAACATGCATTTATTTTAATATATCACAAATCAAAACTAATCACGTGGATGCTTTGAAACTGTTGCAGGTGTATATTGTGTACATATTGCCTAAATGTCACGTTTCTATCTGTTACCATTATTTAGAAAATAATTTTTTGGCAACCTAGACCTATGCAAATCGGCCAGTACATAACGCTTGCAAAGGGAAGCAACTGGCCAGCATGGAATGAGTTAATGAAATCATATTGGAGTATTTTTTGAGGCTCGTGTAGGGCTGATTTGTTTTGATTTTTATTAACATTTTCAACATTAAAAATTGAAATAGAAGTGCAAAACATAGGTGAAACGAAAGCTGGAAGAGAGATGAAGAGACGTAACTAAAAAAAACCGTGGTTTGGATTGAAAACACATGGATTTAGACAAGCTTTAACTAAAAAAAAACGTGGTTTGGATTGAAAACACATGGATTTAGACAAGCTTTAACTAAAAAAAAACGTGGTTTGGATTGAAAACACATGGATTTAGACAAGCTTTAACTAAAACAAACGTGGTTTGGATTGAAAACACATGGATTTAGACAAGCTTTAACTAAAAAAAATGTGGTTTGGATTGAAAACACATGGATTTAGACAAGCTTTAACTAAAAAATAACGTGGTTTGGATTGAAAACACATGGATTTAGACTCAGAAACTGCTGTTCCGAGAATACTTGGAACTAGGCCCTGACTGGTGTTCTCCTGTTCCGAGAATACTTGGAATTTGTCTGGAATGAGTTAACTGCCTGCGGTTGGACATAACTTTTTAACCCTTTCATTGCCAGTTTACTTTCTTTTAACCCTTTCATTGCCAGAGAAAATTTTAGAAACTAGCTTACTCTCGTAAAATTGTCTCATCCAACAATATAGTAACAAATTCACAGGATCTTGCTTGAGACAAAGAACGCGAGTTAACAACTCAGACATGCTAATTCTATGACCATTGCAGTTTTTGATGTCTTAGGAAAGTGGACCAATGATCAGCATCACCATGCAGTGCTTGAATCCAGCGCTGTTGAGGGGCTAAGATTCTGTGTGAATTTTTTTTTAGGTGGACTCCATACTTTCATAGTGCCTTCACACACAGGCTTCAAATTTGGCATAAATGGTCAGGGTCACGTTCTGTATCGGTGGGCAAAATTTCATGTAGAAATCTTTATTAGATCCTGAGAAACAAAAATGAACAAAAATGGACCCAAAAAAGCACAGTGTGCCACCTTGGAGACAGACACAGCGATACATAATTGTGACACTTAAAGAATAATAGTTTGTCTCACTGTTCGCACCGCCTTGGCTTAACCCCTTGACTGCCACCAATGTGTCACGTACTGACCTGATGACATCATCAGATGAAAAGGAATAACTCTGATATGCTGGCCTTTGCTCTAACACAGTCAAGAGAGTTATATCCCCACATCATTTCGCCAGATTGGCTCTATCAGTTGTCTTTTTCATGGCATGATTTGCCCAATTATTTTTTTCACAACCATCATCATCATCATCACCATCATCATCATCATCATCACCATCATCATCATCATACCTTGTGCTGTCCAACTCCACAGGTGTAAAAGAACGGGTAGCAGTGAGTCCTGACCATGCCATGTGCACATCACCATCATCATCATCATCATCATCATCACCACCACCACCATCATCATCATCATCATCATCACCATCATCATCATCATCATCATCATCATCATCATCACCATCATCACCACTATCACCACCATCATCACCATCATCACCACCATCATCACCACTATCATCATCACCATCATCACTATCACCACCATCATCATCACCATCACCACTATCATCATCATCATCATCATCATCACCATCACCATCATCATCACCATCATCACCATGATACCTTGTGCTGTCCAACTCCACAGGTGTAAAAGTACAGGTAGCAGTGGTCCTGTCCACGCCATGTGCACATCACCATCATCATCATCATCATACCTTGTGCTGTCCACTCTCCACAGGTGTAAAAGTACAGGTAGCAGTGGGTCCTGTCCACGCCATGTGCACATCACCATCATCACCATCATCACCATCACCATCATCATACCTTGTGCTGTCCACTCTCCACAGGTGTAAAAGTACAGGTAGCAGTGGGTCCTGTCCATGCCATGTGCACAGGGGGGTTGGAGTTGGGTCCACTCAGCCACGCCCGGATGTCCTCAGGCGAGCCGTCCTCCAGCTGAATTTGAAACGTTTTCTGAAAACAATTGGCGTGGATTTGTCAGCACAAGAAAAACAAGGAAAGCACTATTGTACAGTGGAACCCCCCCCATGGGGATACCGGGGGGTCTTTTGTACAAATAGTTCCCCCACCTTCTGGAAGTTCTGTGCTTGTAACTTCCTCTAATTCTGTCATTCTCTTTGACTGCCTTTTTCCTTTGCTTTAACTGTCATCTGCTATCTTTCTATCTCACTGGTCCATTCTCCTAGCCTTTTTTCTATAAATTCTTACAAAGATTTCTTCAGCCGAAGTCGGACATGCTGGGCCTGACTAATTCTTAGTTAGGCGCATAGCGGCAGCATGACGCATCTACGATCATATTACAGGAAACTGTCTGAGCGAACGAAGAAGAAAAAGTACAGTTGAACCTCCGTAATAGACCGACAACAAAAATATCATCCAAAAAAGGTCTTAATAGGGAGGTGGACACTCAGTAGTTCAGAGAAGGAAAAACATCGGTGGAAATTGTTTGGGGGTCACATCTTAGAGAGAGTCTTAATAGGGAAGGTCTTCTTCTTCTTCTTCTTCTTCTTCGATCGCTCAGATAGTTTCCCATCAATGAGCGCAGATGCGCCATGCTGCCGTAACAAACACTTAGGCCCAGCAAGTCCGACTTCGGCTGGAAGAAATCTTTTTGAAAGTGCTTCGTAAAAAAAGGCAGGAGAATGGAGCGGTAAGGCAGAAAGATAGTAGATGACAGTAAGCAAAGGGAAAAAACAGAGTGACAGATTAGAGGAAGCTACAAGCACAGAACTTCCAAAAGTTGGGGGAACTATTCATACCAACAACAAAAAACGGTATCCCCCTAGGGGGAGGGAAGGTCTTAATACGGAGGTTCCACTGTATGTTCTATTAACCCTTTCACCGCCAAAGTCGCATTTTAGCACCACACTGATTGAACACATATGTCACTAAAAGGCATCAAATTGGGCTCTGTTATCCAAAGACCCTATTGTCTTAGTTTTGGGAAGCAAGGGTAGACCTTATTTTATACATGACACAGAAGAATCCCCAATACTGCAGATGGATTTTGTTCTCTATCCAGGTAAATTTAATGGATTTTGGGGGATGAAATATGGCTGGTGGTGAAAGGGTTAAAGAACTGTTTTCTGAGAGACAGACACAGGTTTGTAAGCGAATAAAATAATAAATTTACACTCTATAAACACTCTACTAACACGCCTGATTTTGAAGGTTTTTCTGAACGACACCGATTGTCAGTTAGGAGAAAATATTTTTTACAAATCTACGAAAAGATTTGTTCAGTTTCTGTGTGATGGCGCAGAATGGTGGAAAGAAAATGCACACACACACGCACGCACACACATGCACACACACACACTCATGCACACACACACACGCACACACGCACGCACGCATACACGCACGCACACACACACACACACACACACACTCAACACACACATGCAATATAAAGGATTTTAAAGATTTCTTCAAAACGTTTCTGCAAGATTGCAAAAATAAACCTATGGTTCAACTTTTGTCATTGAATTTATCAACATACAAACCTCTTATCAATCATGTTATTTATGAACACCAAAAAAAATCTAAGAACATCACATTCATCATTATCATCTTCATAATCATCAACACATCATCTTCATCATATCACCACCATTACTCTCCTCCTTATTCCTCATTCGTCAATTCCTCAACAACACCACTGTCATCATCATCATCAGCAGCAGCAGCAGCAGCGGCATCATCATCATCATCATCGTTGTCATCATCATCATCGTCGTCATCATCATCATCATCATCATCATCATCATCATCATTCCATCATCATCATCATCATCACTATCATTTTCATCACCTTTACGATCACTGCAAAACCAAACCAGTTTCCGATTCCAAGTGCTTCCCAGACCCTTGTCGGAAATCCTCACACACACACACACACACCATCCCAGAACCACCCAACACACAGCACTCCTCAGCAGAACAAAACCATACACGTACCTCTCTCCTTCAGCCTGTTCTGACTTATAATAAAATCATTTCTGATTCGGCAAATGTTAAGAAAAAGCCCCCTCCTCCTCTGCACCCTTCCATTCATTTCAGGCTGTTTCGTCGACCGCTGTCGCATTCTCAGATTACTGTGTTCTGAATTTACGTGCACATGATCATAACGTACTATCAACTTTTACTTTGGTGTGTGTATTTGACACTAAACTGACTAAACTGACCCTAACCCTATCCCAAACCATATTCCTAACCCTAACCCTAAGGGAATGCGACAGCGGTTTGAGGTTAGGGTTAGGGTTTGGGATAGGTTTAGGGTCAGTTTAGTGTCAGCGGTATTCTGAGAATGCGACAGCGGTCGACTGAACAGCCTGAAATGAATGGAAGGGTGCAGAGGAGGGGGCTTTTCTTAACAATTGCCTTTGTTTCACTATAATCAAGAACATCGCAAACGAGAATTTTTTGGTTTTAAATGCCTTCTTCTTCGTCGTGGTGGATCGCTCAGATACCTGTCATGTGAGCGCAGATGCGTCATGCTGCCGTTATGCGCCTAACTAAATAGGACTAATGCTGGTAAACAACAACAAAAACAACAACAAAAACCAAGACAGTAAGAGAAAGCATGCTTTGTTTGTTCGCCTCAAAGTTGTTTTCTTGAGAAGACGCTGAAACCTCAGCTGTTCCGTCGAACACAAAGTCAAGCTGTTTAGCTAAAAAAAATATTCTAAAAATCTTATACAAAAAAATGCACCAATCATGCCCCGATAGTATTTTGGCTGTATGTGCTACACAGTATTTTAGATATATTTATTTCTTCCATCAAATTGTAAAAAAAATATTTTGTTGAGCAGTATCATGAAACATTTAATCAGAGGTTCTGCTAGCCTACCAAAAGTTTCGATGGACAGTACCGGCAACAGGAAAATATTCCGGTACTGGCCATCACACAGCCGGTGCAATCAAACTTCGCTGTGCAGAAAATATCTGTACATAGATCTATGCCTTTTAAGATCACTTTTGTGATGTTGTCATCATCATCAAACAAACAGAACGACAGAAAGACGTCAGAGGGGGGTATACAGATAAGAAACCGGAGAGCAGAGAGCGGGAAGCCCACAAGCGGGAACACAACCTTGCTATTTACGTAAGCATGACGCAAAACTTTTATCGCGCATCTGCCTGACGTAGGTGTGTGACGCAGGGTCTTTCCTTACCAGCTCGAAAGAAAGTCTCAGGTACCGGTACGCGATACCGATGACATTAATTTTTATCGGTACTAGACCAAAAAATATCGGTAAAATCCGGCATATGCCGGTCTAACGGAACCTCTGATTTAATAGATCTTTTAATTAGTAATGGTGTTATTTATTAAGCGTTTCTGGCTCGCTTCACCACACTGACAAACCAAGCCCTGCTCAAGCTCCAAGGTCAAGTCACAGTTTAGACGTGTGCGGCAGCAAATGCTTTCCAGATCTAAAGCTTTATCCCACAGCCCGCAAATCCAGATCAAATATAACAAGCCACATCGTTAACAAAGAACCCACAACAAAAATTGCAAAAAAGTTAACCACCTTCCCCGGACAGTTGCAAAAAAAAATAAAAAAAATTTAACATCCCGTCATATCCCAAAAAGTGAACACACTCGGGACGAATGAGCCGGCTTCGGCTCATGGCTCACACAACCGTTTAGGACGAATGGCCCGGCTCCGGCTCATAAGAGTTTTCAAGAGGTTTTGATTTCTGGCGTGTAACCAGCTTCCCACTGCGACGTCATAACCTATTTTCGGTTTGCTTTGACCTTGCCTCTCTTGAAATCAACCAATCATTGCAGACTTTACATTCAGGTTTGGTTGTAGAGGGGGGTCAAAGATCGGAATGTGAATGTTCCTTCTTTCTATGTATTAGCTGTTTTCGTCAATAATAGGAGACAAACGACGAAGGTATGGAATCTGATATTTTACGATCGTTAAGTGCATGGTGTTAGTAATCTTATCCTAAAATATCAGTCCATAACTTTTCATAACTTTTTTGTGGTGATGGGTTTTCGAACCTAGTCAAACAGCCCGTCCGAAACGGTTGTAAGGGGAAGCAACTGGCCAGTGCCGAGTGAGTTAACAACATCCCTAGACATGGTAATGGGAGACAAGCACTTATCTCTGAAAATATTGCAGGATTTCGTCGTCTCATGGTGTAAGTAATCAAGGGAGTAAAACCCCTCCAGAAAGATCGTCGGTGAAATTCAAAAACCTGTATCTCTTGAAGGTGAATATCGTCGGTGAAATTCAAAAACCTCGTATCTCAATTTTGGTAGTTTTGAGCTGCTCTTGAAGGTGAATATCGTCGGTGAAATTCAAAAACCTCGTATCTCAATTTTGGTAGTTTTGAGCTGCTCTTGAAGGTGAATAACGTCAGTGAAATTCAAAAACCTCGTATCTCAATTTTGGTAGTTTTGAAGGTGAAAAAAATTCAAAAAAAATTTTGCTTTAAAAAGCTTTAAAAATGAACTGCGTTGACCACGATTGATTAACCCTTTCGCCGCCGACATCGCATTTTTGCACCACAAATGATTTAGCACCCATGTCCTTAAAAACCCATGTCCTTAAAAACCTTCAATTCAGGGTCTGTTATCCAGTGATTTTTGTGTTCTTGATTTTGGGAGTTAACCCTTTCACCGCCAATGTCGCATTTTTGCACCACTGTGGCTTAACACCCACGTCACTAAAAAGCATCAATCAGGCATGGGAATTGTCAGAGACAAAAAACTGAAAAGCCCCCCAATCGAAGTATTTAGAAACAAAAACGAAGTATTTAGTAACAATTTCAATTTTTTTCCCGCGGAAATCCGCGAATTCGCGGACAATTCCCATGCCTGATCAATTCATGGCCTGTTATCTGAAGACCCTATTTTCGTAATTTTGGGAGACAAGGGTAGGCCTAATATTATACATGTCACAGAGGAATTCCCAATATTGCAGACTTTTTTTCTCTCTACCCGGGTAAGCTTAATGGTATTTTGTGGCTTAAAAAAATGTCTGGCGGCGAAAGGGTTAAGGATAGGCCTTTTTTTAAAACATGTAGTAAAGGAATCCCCAATATTTCAGACAGAATCTTCTTTACCTGTCTAAGTTTATTGGATAATTTTGGCTAAGAAATGGCTGGCGGCGAAAGGGTTAACTATGATGAATATATTGTTCAAGACATTGCGAGTTTAGTCCTGCATTTTGTTAAAATCACTTTTTTTTAATTTTAATTTAGACTTGAAAAGAATGAAGATACGAGGTTTTTGTCCTTAAGTAGATCTGAATTTGGGACTATTTTCACAGCCTCATTTACCCCAGATAGAAAGTCGTTAGAGATACGAGCTTTTGGTGGAAGGTGGCAGGGAAAATTAGAAAGCTGACTATGTATCTAACAAAAAAAACAAAAAAATCAAAATTCGAGGTTTTTTAATTTCACCTACGATATGTAAAACTGTTCCAGCTTGTTCCAGAACGGCATCTCCTCAAAAAGCTTATTGATGTTTGATTTTCTGCATTCACTTTTCTCTGAATTCAGAGAATTCTCTGAAAAATTTACCATGTCTGGATTATTCACAAACAGGTTAACAAAATCCCCCAGGCAGAAGAAGAAGACGAAGACCAAAGCGAGTTGTGCGCACACACGCGAGGGGGTAGGAAGGGGTGGGTGGGAGAGAGGTCTTGCTGTGAAGAACGTTCACCTCCTGGTAACAAGTCAGGTCGTCGAACGTCCCTTCAAACACTGTGCGGATTTCTTCCTCCTGCTCCTCCTCCCCTTCTTCTTCTTCCCCCCCTGCCTCCGCAGTGGACTCCCCCTCCTCACGGTCGGACGGCGGGGCGGAAGAGTCCATTTCGTCGCTGGTGGGGGAGTCGTCTCCGTCGTTGATGGCCGTCATGAGGGCAAAGTCGTAGCCTTGACCTTTGAACTTGTCGATGACCATGTCCGTCTCCCTCACCATCTCCCTCTCTTTCTCTACCACCGCCCCCCCTCCCCCGCCCTTCTTCAGGAGGGTGATCTGTTGTTTCTCCTCCAGCGACTCTCTGCTTATTTCTTCTTTCTTCTTTCCTCCTTTTTTTTCCCCTCCTCCTCCTTGCCTCTGAAAGGTAACAGTGTGGGGGAGGGTGATAGGGTTAGAGAGAGAGAGAGATATAATAAAGGAATACAAGGTGGGTTTTTTTAACTCCTTCAGGACATCATTGCCTTACACAAAACTTCATGACTGGCCTCAGGGGCTGCCTAGAAGAAGAAAAAGAAGAAACAAGTGCAACGCTGAGTGGCTGCAAAGTCCCCTCGCAGCATCGCCGAGCTACTCCGAAATCGGAATGTCGGCTGTACACACAGCGGGGAGACCATTGAGAACTGAAAACAGGACGCACGCACGGACGGATGGACGGCCGGAAAGAAGTGGGACATATCGGGCCTGTGACACAAAGGGCCTAGGGCACAGCGGGCTTATCCCATGAACAGGCGAAGTGGCAGATATCAAAAGAAAACGTACTTACAGAAAAACGCATCAAAAGAGCACGTAACTGAATAGTTTTTTACATATAGCCTTGGGGTTCGGACCCGTGATTTGAGCGCGCGCGATCATGCGCACACGAGCGCACAGAAAAATTCATGACAACCGTGTTATAGACCATTCATCAAGAAATGTTGTGAAAAAAACTGCATTGAAATACATGCAAAACGTCGCGAGATATTAGCGATTATGTGTTTGGGGGTTTGAACCCCGTAACTGGCGCGACCTTGACCTTAATGTAAAACTAAATACATCAGTGGATAGCTTGCATCTTGGCAAACTAGTACACCAAATTTGATGATCATAGACTGAATAGTTTTTGAGAAAAACGGACGAATAGCCGGCCGGACGGACGGACGGACGGAGGCACGCCGGACAGATCAGACAGAAACAATAGCTCCCCGAACCTTCAGCTCGGGGACTAAAAAAGAAACGCAACAAAACTCACACTGTCAATGATTCAGTTTTGACATCATTACTGGTTGATCCAAAGACACTGAAAAGAAAAGACTAACATCCGGTCCCTTTTCCCTATATGAGTAGTGAGGACAGAAACACTGGTTATGTCCCTTTTAAACGTGACACATTTACACGTCGATAGGCCAGTTAAATTTTCTGTTCAAATTCCAGTCTGAGTATTTGGATAGCCGCCACTGTGAATGGTGTAACTACCCCACTAACGATAACTCTATCAGCCCGGCTTGCCGTAACTCTTAAGTAGTCCATCTTACCCTTTTAGAGTCTTTGGTTGATCCGAGTTTATTTTTCGCTTTCAAAACGTGGTTACTTGCATTATAATCAGAATCATTGGTCTCCTTATTACTATCACTGTTGATGAAAACATACTGGAGTCTTTTCTGAGTCTTGTCTAGAGCGGATTTTTGGGACATTTTTAACATTAAAAATTGAGATAAATACATGAAACGAATGCTGGAAGAGTCATGAAGAGAATAACCCAAAAAAATGTGTTTTGGGTTTGGAAAAACATGGATTCAGACAAGTTTTTAAATCGTTGTTCCCAGAATACTTGGAACTAGGCCCGGACTGTTCTCCTGTGTTCTCCTGTTCCGAGTATGCTCGGAATTTATTGTCCCAAAGTTTTACAATCGAATATTCATCAACAAGTAGACAACAAAAATAATGAGTTAGGTTTTTTTCACTGTTACTTTGAGATTTATTTTATTTTATATTTATATAGCGCTTTACCTCAAATGAGCTCAAAGCGCTTTACAATTGAATATTCAAAAAATGGAAAAAAATCCGTTTTAAGCTTTGCAAACTGCAAAGTAATAATCAATATAAATAGAGCAGTAGCACACACTTAATGTTCTCATCCATAGCTGATTCAACACAAAACCTAACACCCCTACCCGCACCCCCCAATTTTCTCAATGGATTTACACATCTCAAAAATGACCCCTTGTACCATAGACAACTAAAGTTCAAGTTAGCTTCATGCAATACACTTAACATCGCTGCTTTGGGATGATCCCTGGCAGTCTTTTAGCCAGCTCCTGTAAGCCAACAACAACATGCAATTAACAACAAATATATGCATAAAATTAGAATTTTAATAGCAAAAAACACACCAAAAAGCAGACAACGCAGTGAATGCTTGGACAGCAACTATTGAACATAAAATAAGATTCCAGGGGTCTAACAATACCGGCAAGCAGCTAGTAAGACTATCAGAAAGCATAATATATATAAAATATATGTAATTTTTTAAAGCCGTCTCACACCATCCAACCGCTTTAGTTGGAAGAAAATTCAGTTGCGAACTCTACTCAACTACTTTGTGGCCGTGTGCCGTCTTCACTATCAGCAAGCATGGGCTGTATCCCCACAAACTGCCTGAGTGAGTTGGAAGTAAATGGTGCAGTCGAGTCGCTAATTCCTTCCGGCCTGGTTAGAAGTTTCATTGAATCCAAAAAAAAGTCCATTTGTGATTTTTACTCGACCAAAATTTCCATTTGTGATTTGTACTCACTCTGTCCAAAAAAAGGAATACTGTAACCTTCTCTGGCAATTTATGCTTCAAGAGAACTAAACAAAATCACCTACTTTACTAAATGCGTTAAATTAATAGAAATGCATTAATATCAGACCTGGGTACCCCCAAAAATTGATGTAGTAAAATTTGGTGTCAAAATAGTAAGATGTCAACAAAAAAGCAAAAAACTAAGCTGCTTTATGTTTGTCACGGTTGTAATGCTTCTTCAAGTCATTTCTTCCTCCGTGTGAAATGGAAATGTGATGTTGGCACAAGGCACAGTATGCATACTGAGGTCCCCTGGTCGATCTTTCATGGGACACAAATATGGTGAAATGGTGAGAGAGAAAAATCATTTAGAAACTGTATATTTTTCTTTCTCACCATTTCACCATATTTGTGTCCCATGTACCATATTTATCATATTTTTGTCAAATACAGTGGAACCTCCCTTATAAGACCTTCAAAAATCATCCAAAATGAGGTCTTATAAGGGAGGGGTCTTATAAGGGAGGTAATTTTAATACTTCCAAAGAAGGGCAATGTCTCAGAAAAGTAGGTCTTATATGGGAGGGAGTCTTATAATGGGAGGTCTTATAAGGGAGGTTCCACTGTATGTGTACAAACTATGGTGAAATCTTATGGGCAAACAGGTCTGACGATGCTCACCGGCACCCACCTGCAATGCTGGCAATGACGTACAGGCCCGCGGCAGTAGAACAGTTAAGTGTTAGGTTATGTTAGGTACTTTATAGTCACAGAGGCGTCTCTGTGAAATTCGGGTTGCTCCCACCTGGAGAGCGCGTCGCAGCCGGAGGCGCGCAACCCAATTTTTAATTCATTTTTGCATGCGATTTTTGTGTGACTGATGAGGAAGGAAGGAGAGGGGGGTAAATTTTGACCAAATGACAACTTTTTCGTTGCCACTGGGTTTAACGTGCGCTAAGTGCATGGGCACACGGGACCTCGGTTTATCGTCTCATCCGAAAGACTCCACATTCAGACCGCAAGGCCTAGTGCAAAGTGAGAGGGAAAAAACCCTGTACCCAGGTTCGAACTCGGGTTTACTTTGACACGAAGCGAACGCGCTACCACTGTGCCACTCTACACTGTCCAAAGAACTCAAAGACACAGGCTTACCTCAGCTCCATTGCAAACGTGATCCATGTTTCCAGAGTACACCGGGGGGGGGGGGGGGGGGGGGTTGTTGGTCAGTTTAACAGGCTTCTTCTGAGTGTAGCACGGCGCGTAGTCCAGGATGACCTGACCCCCCTCCCACCTCAAATCCTTTCAGTGTCCAAAGAACTCAAGCTTACCTCAGCTCCAATGTACACATGGTCCATGTTTCCAGAGTACACCGGGGGGTTGTTGGTCAGCTTGACCGGCTTCATCTGGGTGTAGCGGGCGGCGTAGGCCATGATGCCCAGATGCTCCACCTCCGGGTCGGCCATCTCACTGGCGGAGATGATGGGTTCGATCCCCAGCCGCCGCCCTGCGTCCAGCCCTGCACAAAGATTAATAATAATAATAATAAGGGAGCATCACAAGGTGTTGACATGCGCCATTATAAAAAAAGAGTTTGCTCGAAATCTATGCAGACGACAGCAACGGTTGTAAAAACCAACAAAATGGCAGTCGTAAGTCGCGTTTTAGAGGAAGTCGTTTAAGAGAGGTCGTTTACATAGTAAAATGCATCCGTGCCAACAAATCCGGTCTCAAATGAGAGGTGGTCGCTTAACAGAGGGTCGTAAAATAGGGGGTTGTCTGTAGTCAGAAAAATAGGGTACACAACGATTAGGACAACTTCTTTCTTCTTCAGATCGCTCAAACAGTTTCTGACACATGTGTCATGCTGCCATTATGCACCTAACTAAGGTACAGAAGAAACTCCCTTGTATATAATCAGGCATGGGAATTAGAGCAAACAAAAAAGACTGAAAATTGGGGTCTGGAAGCAGGCATAGAAAAAAAGAATTAAAAAAACACTGAAAATCGTATATAGGCCTCAGAAAATGAAGCTGCTTCTGTTATCTAAGCCTTAAAAACAGTGTTAGATATAGGACTGATATATTTAGTTCATTTTGCATTCATTTATAACCAATAACTTCAGTCTTACTCATTGGGCTTCTTTTTTTTTTATCCCATAAATGTAGTCTTGGACCATCAAAAAAGCTGAAACTTGCACAAAAAGACTGAAGAGGACCATCAAAAAAGCTGAAATCAGCCAAAAGACTGACAATTCCCATGCCTGATATAAGTCGCATTGGACCAAAGTTAAGGAGAAAAAAAGTAGCGGCTTCTTCACAGAGGGGGGTGTGTGTGAAGGCAAGGTGGCCTACCTTTCTGCAGATTGTCCACAGGGTTGCCGGTCAGTGTGGGCCATCCAGGGACGTCACCTCCCACAGACTTGACCAGATCACACAGCAGGTGACCGTCATTCCAGTCCCTCTAGAAACAAAACAAAAACACAGACATAAATTATTGCAGTCCATTTTGCTTTATCTTATAGGCGGTCCGTCATTTAAACCTGGACAGCTGGGAAACATATATTCATGGCTGATCCTGGGAAATTTCAAAAATCCTGCAAGGGGGCGGAGTGCAAGGGGCAGCACACACACTTATTGCTCTTTATTCACCCCTCTAGACCAGTACAAGTGCTACATTCCTTTGAATACAGCAAATGCTTATATAGGCCCTTTTTATTGTACAAGTGCGTGTGTGTGCGTGTGCGCGCAAGAAAATCGTTGCTTCTCAAATTCTCATAATCCGGTGACGCCGGCACTAGGCAATTTAAAAATCCTGCAAGAAAGAGCATCCATGTATATTTTATCAAGTCAACTGTCAGTGGCCCCCACCCCCCCACCCCCTCAACAACCCCGCACCCCCTTAGCGTTCTCCCCACCCCCCCCACCCCCACCCTCTCAACTCACATTGAAGTTGTCGAAGGTGTCGGTCTGCAGGATGTTGCGGATCTCGCGGCGCGTGGCGAAGTAGCCGGGTGAGTCTACCCCTACCCTTCCGTCCTCCTTAGTCTTTTCCTAGCCACCTGTAAGCTACAATCCCACCCCTACCACCCCCACAAACTCACATTGAAGTTGTCGAAGGTGCCGGTTGGCAGGATGTTGAAAATACATGGGTGCAACTACACAAAATGAAAAAAACCTGAAAGGCCGGGGTCCAGGGGTAATATCCCCCTGCAGCTGAAAAAAAATTGATTTATGAAGGTATTTTAGTTCGTTTTTTCCACAATTTATACAAATGCTTATTTTTAAGCATTTGAACAATGCAGTAGACACACAAAGATCTCGTTTGACAAATAAAGAAAACACACCAGGAAATTCCTTTTCTGGTAAAATTCAAAAACAGGAAATCCTTGTATACCGGGAAAAGTTGCACCCGTGCAAAATATCCCTGCACGTGTGTTGCGAAGCATCTACTTGAATCAACACACACGCACACACATCCCCTCCCATCCCAACTCACATTGAAGTTGTCGAAGGTGTCGGTCTGCAGGATGTTGCGGATCTCGCGGTGCGTGGCGAAGTATCCGGGTGAGTCTACCCCTACCCTTCAGCCCTCCTTAGTCTTTTCCTAGCCACCTGTAAGCTACAATCCCACCCCTACCAGTACCACCACCACAAACTCACATTGTAGTTGTCGAAGGTGCCGCTCTGCAGGATGTTGCGAATCTCGCGGCGCGTGGCGAAGTAGCCGGGTGAGTCTACCCCTACCCTTCCGCCCTCCTTAGTCTTTTCCTAGCCACCTGTAAGCTACAATCCCACCCCTACCACCCCCACAAACTCACATTGAAGTTGTCGAAGGTGCCGGTCTGCAGGATGTTGCGGATCTCGCGGCGCGTGGCGAAGTAGCCGGGTGAGTCAAGGGTCATGTAGTAGGAGAGGTAGGTCATCCCAGAGAGGTCGTCCAGGTGCGGGGACGCCAGGTCGCGGGGGCGCACCACCATGGGGATGTTCAGCTGCTGCTCCGCCACCGTCATGGCCCGCGTGCAGTTCTCCAACCTGAACAACAACAACGAAAATAAAATATATATTAACAGGGTTCATACAGATTTTCATGTCAAAATTCACAAACTTTCAAAGACCCTTTATCCTATTTTCAAAGACCTCTCACGACCATGCAATGATGACGATCGCTTCGATCATGATCATTAGAGTCGCACCAGTGTAGCCAAAGACCTGGAGAGAGTGAAAGGAAGTAACTGGACAAATCGAGGACGTCTGCTAGATGGAAACCAATTCTATCAAAATCTGTTCTGATAGATGAAAAGGGGTGGTAGGAAAAGAGAAGAAGGAGAAACAAAAGAAAGAGAGAGAGAGAGAGTGAGAGAGAGAAAGAGAGAGAGAGAGAGAGAGAGAGAGAGAGAGAGAGAGAGAGAGAGAGAGAGAGAGAGAGAGAGAGAGAGAGAGAGAGAGAGAGAGAGAGAGAGAGAGCGTATAAACTGAAGAGAGGGAGGGAGTGAGAGAGAGAGTTTGTTCGTTTTCCTACCTTGATTTGGTTCTCATTTTCTTTTTGCACCTTTGAAGGGTCTGTGACCCGAAGTATTGTGTCATTAAATTATTTCCAAGTCAAATTACAACCACCCACGTGTTTGCTTGCTTTATTCCACATATAATAATCTTTTGGTGATAAATGGATCCATACCAATTCTATCAAAATCTGTTCATAACTTCACCCAGCTAAATCACTGACAGACAGACATGACAGATTAACAATCAACTTGACCAACAACAAAGGCAAAAAAACAAAGCTTCCATGGCAGAGGTACTAAAAATAACAAAAATAACAAACTATATATATAACAAAAATCAATACCAGATCCAGAGATTGGCTACAAAAGGTATTGATTTGCTTGGAGGGATAAAACATAGTGGATAGAGGGTGGTGAGGGTGGGGGTAGCAGAAATAGAGAGGGAGGGAAGGGAGGGGAGAGGAAGCGGGTCAGTCTTAATAGCGTTAACTCATTAAAGTCGTTCAGGCCATAAGTGTCCGGAATTAATAGATAGCCGTCAATTTGATGCATTTGCTTCAAGGGCAGTAAATCAGTGTGCACACCATACCTTGGTCACTTTCTAAACTCGCTTCGCTCTCTTAGACCACAATTTTGGATGGAAGTTCAGTTTAACGTCGCGTATCGGCTTTCGCCATGTACGACGGGCTGAACAAACCAACCAGGGTATAAAGAAAAATTTATGTTCCTGAATCACTGTCTTAGCCAAAAGGCCGAGAAGCGATCATAATTAATATTGAAGATACCACAATTTTGCCTCTGACTTTGCTTTTGTAGTGGTGTAACCAATCAGTGTCCGGAGTTTTTCTATAATAAAGTCTATATATAAAAAAAAAAGTCTGATCTACCACTTCCCTATGTCTAAACCTGAAGTAAAAAAGACTGTAATCTTCCTTCATTTCTCCTTTTGTTTATGTTTGCGTGTGTGTGACTGGAGTGATTTGTGAGGTGTTTTTTTAATAATTCAAAATCGTTGCGATGCGAATGAGTTAATGTTTTAATGAGGGTAATTGAGACAACACTCGGAGCTTGTTTACAAACACATAGGTGAAAGACCCCCCCGTGGGGATACCGGGGGGGGGGCCTTTTGTATAAATAGTTCCCCCACCTTCTAGAAGTTCTGTGCTTGCAACTTCCTCTAATCTGTCACTCTCTTTGACTCTGCCTTTTCCCTTTGCTTTCTGTCATCTACTATCTTTCTGCCTTACCGGGTTCCATTCTCCTGCCCTTTTTTCAAGAAACACTTTCAAAAACATTTCCTCCAGCCAAAGTCGGACTTGCTGGGCCTAACTATTTCTTAGTTAGGCGCAACGGCAGCATGCCGCATCTGCGCTCACAATTGACAGGAAACTGTCTGAGCGATCGAAGAAGTCAGAAGAAGAAGGTGAAAGAAAAACATTCTCTCAATCCTGAAATGACGAGTTTCAATGGGGCACGAATCCTCCCCAAACATAGAGACCACATTCCCAGCTCCCCGTATGGAGGCACGAGGCATCCACCCACTGCCCAGAATGAGCTACAATAATCAATCAATGGTTCCCAATCGTAGCAGCCATGCCTGCGGTGCCGATCCATTATTGATCATGTTCTCCACTCCACCGTGAAGGGAAAGCAGCCCAGTAATGTTATTGTGTATTCACATCTCTGATGGTGCTTGAATCATCTCCAAGCCTTTCTCTCTACTACTACTACTTCATCACTGCATTGTGAGAGAGAGAGAGAGAGAGAGAGAGAGAGAGAGAGAGAGAGAGAGAGAGAGAGAGAGAGAGAGAGAGAGAGAGAGAGAGAGAGAGAGAGAGAGAGAGAGAGGAGAGAGGGGGGAGAGAGGGAGAGAGAGAGAGAGAGAGAGAGAGAGAGGGGGGAGACAGACTAAGAGAGAGAGAGAGAGAGGGAGAGAGAGAGAGAGAGAGAGGGGGAGACAGACTAGAGAGAGAGAGAGAGACAGAGGGAGAGAGAGGGAGGGAGAGAGAGAGAGAGAGAGAGAGAGGGAGGAGAGAGAGAGAGAGAGAGAGAGAGAGGGGGGGGAGAGAGAGAGAAATGGAGAGAGAAAGAAAGTGAGACAGGGAGAGAGAAAGAAAAAAAAGAGAGAGAGAGAGAGAGAGAGAGAGAGAGAGAGAGAGAGAGGGGAGACAGATGGAGAGAGTGTGTGAATGTGTGTGTGTGTGTGTGTGAAAAGGCGGGGGAGGAGGGGGGGGGGGGGGTGTAAGGGATGGGGGGAAAATGTGTGCACATGCGCGTGTGTGTGTGTGTGTGTGTGTGCATGTGCGTATGCGCATGTAATGCGAGCGTGTGTTCATATGCAATGCGTAGGTGTATATATGCGTGTGTTGGGATCATACCCAAAGCTGAGGCGCTCTAATCAATTTGTTTTCGTTTGCCAAAATTTAAGCTTACAGTCAGAGAGAAACTGGTGGCAGAGTGGTTAAGACGTTCGCCTGCCAAATGTAATGCGTGACTGCAACGCGATTCACACGGGTTCGAATCCCGGCCTCCTTTCCTTTTCTTTTTAGTTCAACAGGAAAATCGAAATGAACGTCGAGTCCTTTGGATGGGGACTTAAAGCTAGTCTGACCCGTACGCATGTAAAAATCCCACGGCAGTTGAAAGTCGGTAAGAGCAGGGAGAAATCCCACTGCCTGGTATGGCCAAAGTGATAGCTAGGCTTTCAAAGAGTCCCCACACCCCCAATTATTCAACTGCTAGATTTTTATTTATTTTATAAGTACCCCCTCTATGAATTCAAAATGGCCGTGGAAGTGAAGGGGCTAAATTAAAGAACGAACACTATACCCAGCGCAATAACAAGTCCAATTACGTACTGCACAAAAAATAGGCCTAAGAATATTTTCTTAAAACTTGACCCAGTTTCTTGTGAAGACACAGACACACGCACGCGCACGCACGCACACACACAGGATGAAAAAAAAAGCTTTGTCAGCTTATTCTTTAACCCTCAATAAAGATGATTTTGACTTGCCTGGACTTGACACACGTACACACACATACGCATACACTCACTCAGTCACTCTCACTCTTTTTGTCTGTCATACAACACATTCATTCTCTCTATCTGTCTGTCTGTCTGTCTGTCCATCTCTCTCTCTTATCTCAAAACAACGTTACTGTCTTCACCCCACACCCGTCTTCTTTTCCATTCAGCTCTCATATATAAATGCGAAAACACACACACACACACACACACACACACACTACTGTTTATTTGCTCATACACATACGGATGGACTCACTGTAGAATAGTACAAAGCACAGCTTTCTCTGTGTGTGTGTGTGTGTGTGTGTGTGTGTGTGTGAGTGTGAGTGTGAGTGTGAGTGTGAGTGTGAGTGTGTGTGTGTGTGCGTGTGCGTGTGCATGTGTTTGTGTGCGTGCGTATGTGTGTGTGTGCATGCGTACGTGTGTGTGCCTTTTGTGTGTGGTTGCGTTGTAGTGGAGTGCTTACATTGCTAAGTCCTGGGCAAATCTTTCGAGAACAAAATGATTCAAGTGGGCAACTAATTTTTTTTATTCACATTTTTTATACAAGAGAGATGGAAAAGGGGAAAGGGGAGGATGAAGTGGAGGTGGGTGTAGTTGATTAAAGGAAAAAATGCAGTTAGTTTGTTTGAGAGAGAGAGGGAGAGAGAGAGAGAGAGGGAGAGAGAGAGAGAGAGAGAGAGAGAGAGAGAGAGAGAGAGAGAGAGAGAGAGAGAGAGAGAGAGAGAGAGAGAGAGAGAGAGAGAGACTGACAGACAGAAGAGAGAGAGAACATAGGTCTTTCGGATGAGACGATAAACCGAGGTCCCATGTGCCCATGCACTTAGCACACGTTAATCCCAGTGGCAACGAAAAAGTTGTCATTTGGTCAGAATCCCCCCCCCCCCCCCCCCCCCACACACACACACCCTTTCCCTTCCTCATCAGTCACACAAAAACTGCATGCCAAAAACAAACAAAAAAATTGGGTAGTGCACCTCTGGCTGAGACACGCTCTCCAGGTGGGAGCAACCCAAATTTCACAGAGACGTCTCTGTACCTATAAAGTACCTAATATAATAGTCTATTAGGTAAGTATTATATATAATACTTACATAATAGCAGCTTTGTCTGACTTCAGAATGTATCAGACTGAACTACTGGAAGACAATTTATGTGCTTGCCGTTTTTTTTGGTGAAAAATGCAACTATTTGGTATTTGATATATTCTAGTCACAGAGACTTATCTCTGTGAAAATCGGGCTGCTCTCCCCCGGAGAGAGCATCGCCGCAAGTGCAGCGCCTACCCAATTTTTGTAAATAATTTTTTGGGGGGGCACAGGGTGAGGAGGGGGTGCAGACCTGCCTACCCCCAATTTCTTTTTTAGGTACAGTGTACTCCACAAAATAAAATTCCGTACTTTTTCTCAAAATTCTGTATTTTGCAAGGAGACCCAAAAACGGAACATTACAGAACATTAACCCTTTCGCCGCCAGCCTTTTTCCAGCAAAACAATACCATTAAACTTAACTGGGTAGAGAAAAGAAAGTACCTGCAATATTGGGAATTCTGCTCTGACAGGCATAACATTAGGCCTATCCTTACCTCCCAAAATTAACAAAACCGAGTCTTTGGATAACAGGCCCCGATTTGATGCCTTTTAGTGACATGGGTGTTAAATCATTGTGGTGCAAAAATGCGACATTGGCGGTGAAAGGGTTAAACCGCCATGCGAAATGATGAAAAACACTCGATTTTGACCGATCTTAGAAGACCTTAAGTTCAAATTTTTGCCGTATTAATTTTCCATTTACCGTACTGCAGTACTGGGGCTCAAAATCGTGTACAAAATACGGAAAAATCGTATGGGTGGGCAGGTCTGGGGGTGTGGGCACACTTGGAAAACCTAGCTATCAATTTAGCTCTACCAGGCCAGGATTAGAACACAGGATCAAACACAGCCCTACAGGCCCGTCTCCCCTCTGTTTATGCACCCTGCAGAGAATTGCCCTGTATCTACACACAGGCTGTGAAACCGCCTCAACTCTGTTTTAAACACACACACGCACGCACGCACGCACACGCCACACCACACCACACCACACCACACCACACCACACCACACCACACACACCACACACACACACACCACACCACACCACACACCACACACCACCACACACCACACCACACCACCACACACACACACACCCCACACCACACACCACCCCCCCCCCCCCCCCCCCCCCCCCACACACAACACACACAGAGTGCAAACCACCCTGGGTAAACAGCAGGCATGGGAATTAGAGAAGACAAAAAAGACTGAAAATTGGGGTCTGGAAGCAGAGCATAGGAATAAAAAATGACTGAAAACCGTGTGTGTTGGGATACAGCCCCCAGAAAATGAAGCTTCTTCTGTTATCTAAGCGTTAAATACAGTATTAGAGATAAGACTGATATATTTAGTTCATTTTGCATTCATTTATAACAAATAACATGTTTTACTCATTGGGTTTCCTTTTTTATCTCATAAATGTCCTCTTGGACCATCAAAAAAGCTGAAACTTGCAAAAAAAGACTGAAGAGGACCATCAAAAAAGCTGAAATCAGCCAAAAGACTGACAATTCCCATGCCTGTTATGCACCCTTCAGAGAATTGCCCTGTATCTACACATAGACTGTGAAACCGTCTCAACTGTTTTAAACACACACACACACACACACACACACACACACACACACACACACACACACACACACACACACACACACACACACTCACACACACACACACACACACACACACACACACACACACACACACACACACACACACACACACACACACACACACACACACACACACACACACACACACACACACACACACACACACACACACACACATACACACACACACACACACACACACACACACACACACACACACACACACACACACACACACACTCACACACACACACACAGTTCAAACCACCCTGGGTAAACAGTCAACGTCTGTGTGTGGTGTTTTTAAGGGCCTGCTACTCTATGTACGATTCAGATGCGATTTTGACAATGTGAGTCATGATTCACGTGAAATTCATCATATAATCGGCTCTACTTGAGTACGGTGAGCAGAAATGGAAGATTTCATTTCAGACGGAAGTATCTCACGTGAATCATGACTCACATCCAGGGCTCCCAATCTCCCCGCAAAACAAGGGGTCCCAGGGACTCCTTCACCGACAGCATAGAGGTTCCTAGAGGTGGGATAGAGGGTCCCAGTGGCATTGTGAATGCTAAAAAGAATGTTTCTAGTGCATCCCTGGGACCCCCTGCACATTCTTTTAGAGGGTCCTTTAGAATATTAGTGTTTCATAGACCCCCAAATGGGGGTCCCTGGGAGCCCTGACGTGACCCAATTGCATCGCTACCCGTACTGCATGGACCCTGTAGATGTACATAGTCAAAACAGCGACACGACATATAGTCATAATTAAGCAATGACAACAAAAGGGAGGAGTGAAAAGGGGGGCCACGGCCTTGCCTTACCCACAACGCAAACTCACAACTCGTGAACCCCTTTTATGTCATAAAATTTTTAAAGCATCTCCAAACATCTACCCCAGAGCTTGTGAGAACACCCCTCCCCCCCACCCCCACCCCCCCATCTTTTTCAATGAAAGCAAAAGAAGCTGAAAGGAGCAGGAGCTGAGTCCTGAAAAGAAAGAAAGTGGTCTGTTTTGTTTGCCTTTCTTGCCACAGTGGGAGTTTTCAAATTGGATGAGAGAGAGAGAGAGAGAGAGAGAGAGAGAGAGAGAGAGAGAGAGAGAGAGAGAGAGAGAGAGAGAGAGAGAGAGAGAGAGAGAGAGAGAGAGAGGGAGAGAGAGGGGGATAGAGGGAGAGAGAGAGAGAGAGAGAGAGAGAGAGAGAGAGAGAGAGAGAGGGGGAGGGGAGAGAGAGAGAGAGAGAGAGAGAGAGAGAAGAGAGAGAGAGAGAGAGAAAAGAGATGAGAGAGGAGGGGGAGAGAGGGATGGATAGAGGGACGGGGGAGAGAGAGAGAGAGAGAGAGAGAGAGGGGTGGAGGGGGGAGAGGGATGGATGGAGAGGAGAGGGGGAGAGAGAGAGAGAGAGAGAGGGGGGGAGGGGGGGGAGAGGGAGAGATAGAGAGAGAGAGAGAGAGAGAGAGAGAGAGAGAGAAGAGAGAGAGAGAGAGAGAAGAGAGAGAGAGGGGAGAGAGAGAGAGAGACAGAGAGAAAGAGAGAGAGACAGAAAGAGATGGAGAGAGAGACAGGGAGGGAGAGAGAGACACACACACAGAGAGAAAGAGACAGACAGAGAAAGAGAAAGAGAGAGCGAGAAAGAGAGACAGGGAGGGAGGGAAAGAGACAGACAGAGAGAAAAGAGAGAGAGAGAGAGAGAGAGAGAGAGAGAGAGAGAGAGAGAGAGAGAGAGAGAGAGAGAGAGAGAGAGGAGAGAGAGAGAGAGAGAGAGAGAGAGAGAGAGAGAGAGAGAACAAACCAAAAACAGCAATTAAAGCTTTGGTATATTAGGCAAAGGGAGTTTGTTCATTAGGGTTAGGGTTATGTATCCTCTGTGTGTGTGCGTGTGTGTGCGTGTGCGTGCGTGCGTGCGTGCGTGCGTGCGTGTGCGTCTGTCAAGTCAAGTCAAGTCAAAATTTTATTTCCAAATGGAACATTGAATAAGCAAATAATATACTTTTTTTCATGTGTGCTTGTGTGTGTGTGTGTGTGCGTGTGCGCGTGCGCGTGTGTGTGAAGTCTAGTCAAGTCAAAATGATCTTTATTGACGATAAAGGAGTAAGCTACAAGCTTTTTTCATCCTGTGTGCGTGTGCGTGTGTGTGCGAGTGCATGCGTGCGTTTTAGGTCAATTCAAAATAAAATTGCAAGTGGTGCTTACCCGTTGTCGCGACTGAGTTTTCTCCATTCCGGAAACAGACCAGGCTGACAGTAGTCAATGAGGGCACTGAAAAAACACAGAACACACACACACACACACACACACACACACACACACACACACATCCATGCACACACACAGCACACACACACACACACACACACAGCAGACACACGCCCGCGCACACGCGCACACACACCAATTCAATTTTGGTTCTTCACAAGCTCATGAACCAAACATGCAGATATCCAATCATATCAACAATTGCTACCTTTTTTTTTTCTTTATGTTGAGAAATAATTAGGAAAACAAAAGAATATAAAGTAGACCCAAGAAATGTTTTTCAACAAAAGTCATGAAATGGCCTTTGAATAATCGATGGAGATGACGAAAAAGAATTTACCTAAGGGTGACGCCGTCATTCCAGTCTGAGTTATTAAGTTGGAGATGTGGCATTCTGGGATGAAATTCTGCGTCCAATCCAGCATGAGAATGTTAGGTACAATTTACAGGAAACAGCCTTAGGCCGGGTTCACATTAGACGCGTAAGTTCCGCACGGAAAACCCTAAGTAAGTGGAAGAAAGAAGGATAAAAGTTTACGCATAATGGGGAAATTTGGACACGTGCTCAAATCTTTTCCTTTCTTTGTTTCACTTATTTATGGATTGTGCACGGGGTTTCCACATGGAATATCCGCTTATGTGTGTACACGGCCTTAAAGTCCATAAAATATCATTATTATTATTCCGTCATGTAGTGAAAATGCGTGATGCAGAGGTTAGGCACCCGGGGGTCCTGCATCGCCGATTTCAGCCATGGACGTTGATGGGGGGGTAACTTCCCTAGACCGACTGCCTGCCAGGGCTGGACAGCTCAGCCTGCCGAGTACCGTATGTTTCGGACTATAACTATAAGGCGATACTTTTTTTTTCAAAGACTCAGACCCCTGCGCCTTATAATGTGACTGATGAAATAGTAAGAAAATATAGTAACAAAATCTGAAATTTGGGTAAAGTTTGGGGGGTGCGCCTTATACAAAGGTGAGCCTTATAGTCCGAAAAATATGGTAGTTGTCATGGGTTTGAAATCAGAGTTTTCCTTCTCCTAGATGGACTGCCTGCCATTAGCTTAATGAGCTCCATCTACCCGCGTTTGAAATCAGTTTCCCCTCTTCTAGACGGACTGCCTGCCAAGACTGATCAGAGCATCATCTACCCTGAAAATATCAATAATAATCTTGGTACATTTTTATTTACCTGAGAGCGACGCCGTCGTTCCAGGCGGAGGTGAAGTTGGTGATGTGGCACTCGGGGATGACGTTCTGCAGCCATGCCAGCATCAGCTTCTTGGGCGGGAACTTGGTCTTCCCGATCTGGTAACGCAAGATCAGGTGCCAGACCAGACCCAGGATCAGCTTCTGGCTGCCGTTCACAATGTCTTCGCTGCCTGTGGAACCAAATCACTGTGTGTGAACACTATGTGTGCACAATAGATCACTATGTCTTCATTGCCTACAGCGCAAAGTACGCCATCACTATGTGAACACTGTGTGAACACTATGCAGACCTGTTTACCCCCTACACAAGTCTTGGGTAGTCTCATAGTTTTTATGCAAAATGTGTAGTTTTATTAATTAAACCATCAAACAATGTTCACTGAAAATGAGTAGTAATCAAGAATTAGAGAGCATTTTTTTCAATTTTGAAGAGTAGTAGTGGTCCAAATTGAGTAGAATACTACTCGAAAAGAGTAAAGAAAACAGGTCTGACTATGATCTGGTAGAGGAGGATCTGAGGTGCCAGACCAGGCCCAGTATCAGCTTCTGGCTGCCATTCACGATGTCTTCACTGCCTGCAGTGTAGAGTACATCATCACTGTGTGAACACTGTGTGAACACAATGTATATGAACACTAGGATCTGGTAGGGGAGGATGAGGTGCCAGACCACAGCCCCAGTATCAGCTTCTGGCTGCCGTTCACGATGTCTTCACTGCATGCAGTGTAGAGTACATCATCACTGTGTGAACACCATGTGAACACTAGGATCTGGTAGGGGAGGATCTGAGGTGCCAGACCAGCCCCAGGATCAGCTTCTGGCTGCCGTTCACGATGTCTTCACTGCCTGCAGTGTAGAGTACATCATCACTGTGTGAACACCATGTGAACACTATGATCTGGTAGGGGAGGATCAGGTGCCAGAACAGACCCAGGATCAGCTTTTGGCTGCTGTTCACGATGTCTTCACTGCCTGTGGAAGCAAATCACTGTGTGTGAACACTATGTGAACACTATGTGCAGTAGATCACGATGTCTTCACTGCCTGTGGAAGCAAATCACTGTGTGTGAACACTATGTGCAGTGGATCACTGTCTTCACTGCCTGTGGAAGCAAATCACTGTGTGTGAACACTATGTGAACACTAGGTGCAGTAGATCACGATGTCTTCACTGCCTGTGGAAGCAAATCACTGTGTGTGAACACTATGTGAACACTATGTGCAGTAGATCACGATGTCTTCACTGCCTGTGGAAGCAAATCACTGTGTGTGAACACTATGTGAACACTATGTGCAGTAGATCACGATGTCTTCACTGCCTGTGGAAGCAAATCACTGTGTGTGAACACTATGTGCAGTGGATCACTGTCTTCACTGCATGTGGAAGCAAATCACTGTGTGTGAACACTATGTGAACACTAGGTGCAGTAGATCACGATGTCTTCACTGCCTGTGGTGTAACAGATATTTATACAATCAGTGATGTCCTATGACCGGGGCCTCAGGTGATGTCCCGAGGCCCCGCTCATAGGACATATAGTCCCATTAAACCTGGAAAATGTCCTATTGTGTTCTCCCTAAATGTCAGGACAAATACCCTTTTGAATTTCAACTGGCAGTTGAGTTATTATCCTAAGAAAATGCAGCAACCAACTAATTTTAAAGCACTTTTTCGAATATTTAGAGACCAATAAAGATTGTCCTTTACGGATATGAAAGATGAGAAGTTAGAGAGCACGAAAATACCGACAACTCAAAATTAACATAACATGAGATTTTATTTTACTTTGCAGGCCTGTTGTAAGAAAAAACGAACGCGAAATCGCAATAGTTTGTGGCACGCGGTCTATTTTTACCGCTCCAATCATGAGTTACCTCCCCTGGCTTTTCAATAATTTTAATCTGT
>CM065708.1:6313595-6318595 GCA_017654935.2 Phymorhynchus buccinoides | reverse complement strand
TATTATTATTATTATTATTATAAAGCTAAAGGTCTCCGTCCACGTTAACATATTTCGCTAGTTCTCCATGACAACACAATGTTAATGCTACTATCATCGTAACATTTCAATATCACAGTGCTAAGTGTGACAACTATTTCGCAATAGTATGTCGTAGTATTGCTTGCTATCATATCACGTAAATCAACCAATCGTTGACAGAAGCTATGACACACCCCAAGCAGCTGACGACAAGAAAAAATGGATGCTGAGTTGAAAACGTTCCGGTTCAGTTACAAAAAACATGATATCCTTGTGTGTAAGATACCCGTCACCGGCACCCATTGTACTATGACACGAGTGTTTCAAACGAAGCATTTCATCATATCATGCATTTCATGGACATGACCTTTTTTCCTTTTGTTTCCGTTTTCGGTACATCCAAGAATGGCAGTCACAGTGAAACTGACAGTGGGCCTAGCCTAGACCTGGAGTAAAACGGGGTCAGCCCGTTGTAGCACAGCCCCGTTCTTGTCTATGTGTCCCCATCTCTATATTCCCTGTCACTATGTGTCCCCATCATTGTGTCCCCGTCTCTACATATTCTCGTCTCTATATTCCCTGTCACTATGTGTCCCTGTCATTGTGCCCCCGTCTCCATGTGTCCCTGTTTCTACATGTCCCCATCTCTATATTATGTCTGTCTATATGTCACGTCGTGCATGTATGTCCCCGTATCTATATTCCCTATCACTATGTGTCCCCGTCATTGTGCCCCTGTCTCTATGTGTCCCTGTCTCTATGTCCCTGTATCTCCCCTGTCATTATGTCCCTATCTCTATAATGTCCCCGTATCTATGTGTCCCCGTATCTATATTCACTGTGACTATGTGTCCCCATCATTGTGTCCCTGTATCTATTATGTCCCCGTCTCTATGCATCCCAGTCTCCGTGTCCCCATCATTGAGTCCCCGTCTCTATGAGTCCCCATCTCTAAATATGTCCCCATCCCTATGTGTCCCCATCTCTGTGTGTCCCCATCTATACGTGTCCCCTTCACTATGTGTCCCTGTCACTGTGTCCCTGTCTATATATCCCAGTCTCTGTGTCCCCATCTCCATATATCCCTGTCTCTGTATGTCCCCACCTCTATAGGTCCCCGTGCCTATGGGTCCTCGTCTCTATATTTCCCTGCGGAAAAGGGTTACGGTCAGTGTTTGGGTTAGGGATAGGGTAAGGACAAACAGAGAGGTGTAAACATGGAACACATTGTGGTAGGGACACATAGAGACAAAAGTGGGAACACATAGAGACGGGGACACAATGACAAGGACATATACAGACACAAAATGATGGACAAATTGAGACGGGACATATAGAGTCCAACATATAGAGACGGGGACATGTAGAGACACAGACATATAGAGACGGGGACGGATAGAAATGGGGACAATAATATGAAGACGGGGACACAGAGACACAATGTGGTACACATAGAGGCAGGGACACAATGACGGGGACACATACAGCATGGAACATAATGCAGACAGGGACACAGAGACACAATGTGGTACACATAGAGGCAGGGACACACAGCATGGAACATAATGCAGACGGGGACACACAGAGACAAAATGTGGTACACATAGAGGCAGGGACACAATGATGGGGACACATGCAGCATGGAACATAATGCAGACGGGGACACACAGAGACAATAATGGGCAACAACGGGATGTAACCATCTTAAAGCAGGCTGGGAACTCAAATATTTTTGGTAAAAATGATTCGATCTAAGCCAACAATGGGTAAAAAAGTAATTAGGCCTAATATTCTTTCCAGAGACTTTCTAAAACACGGCAATTTGATGCTTCAGTTTTGTTTTCAAGTTTTTTCTTAAACGTCTAAACTTTATAGCGCAATTGCTCATTCATTTTATCTCGTTTTAAGATTATAATAAGAAAAAGTGCTTTGACGTCATCAAACTAACAAAGAAAGAATTAGAAAATCACATTGACCATGATTTTAAATAAAGCCGAATCTGACTGGGACAGAAAAGTTAAAGTTTTACGTCCTCTCGGCCGAAGCCATACGGGATGAAGTGGGACAGCTATGCTATGAGGCAAGTATAACGTGAAACGACCTTGACCTACGAGGGAAATTTCAAGGGAGGAAATCAGCGAAGTAACAGCGTGTACGACCAACATGCTAGAAATATCATTAGCCTAGAACTATCATGACAGCAAATATGTTAACGTGGATGGAGACCTTAATCAATGCATCACACGTCTTTATATCCTGCCTCATATCTGATACAGCTGACATTATGACTCCCACAATTCACTAGCAGAGACTATGCCTTAGCGTGTCAGACCAGTTGACATAAGCTAGAACGCCAAGGCTACATCAAAATGTTGTTATGCTCTGAATGGTTGTGTGGGGATTGTCTTAAGCCATGACAAGCTCCTGGCATAACATCATCAGTCCAAAATCCTCCGAAGTCGTAGTGTGGCTGCCCACGTGGCGGAGTAATCAAAGACGGTCACACATGTAATGTTCTCATCCCTAGCTGGTGCATTTGTACCATAGTGTTCAAGTGCTTTGGCTGTTGGGATGATCCTTGGAGTCTTTAAACTAGCCAGGGGACAACACCAACAACTAGCAGAGACAGACGCACAGACATACATTACACAGACAGACTTGGACAGACAGTCCACACACACACACACACAAACACACACACACACACACACACACACACACACACACACACACACACCACACACACACACACACACCACACACACACACACACACACACACACACACACACACACACACACACACACACACACACACACACACACACGACAGGATGAAAAAAAGTTTTGTTTAGCTTATTCCTTTATCGTCATTAAAGATCATTTTGACTTGACTTGACACACACACACACACACACAGCATTTCCAGAAACCCCCCTTTGCTCCAAGCATGTACCTGATAATGTAAATGAAGGTAAAACAATGACTGCAGCACCTTTTGGAGATACGTTGGGGTCTTCCTTTTCACAGGTACCTTGCATCGTTTTCTTTACCCACCATTTTTACGTTATAAGGCACATGCTTGGGGCAAAGATGGGATAATAAATGCAACAGTAACAAAAAAATTTAAATCTCAATTTTTTGCTGAAAATAATCACTTTAAATTGCAACATTTGTGGCCCCCACAAAGCCACTACACCTTACTTAAACCAGGACCTATGCAGCTCCCTGGACTCCCCGCGGAAACACCCCCCACCCCCCACCCTTACGAATCATTTGGTCCAACCCTGCACACACACACACACACACATACCAGGGCTCCCAGGGACCCCCATTTTATATGTCTATGAAGCACTAAAATTCTAAAGGACCCTCTAAAAGAATGTGCAGGGGGTCCCAGGGATGCACTAAAGAAAATTATTTTTAGCATTCGCTATGCCATTGGGACCCTCTATCCCGCCTCTACGACCCTCTATACTGTAAGTGAAGGAGTCCCTGGGACCCCTCATTTTGTAGGATGATTGGGAGCCCTGCGTGACACACACACACACACACACAGTGTCTCTCTCTCTCTCTCACACAACACACACACACAGTGACACACATAGAGAGAGAGAGTGACACACACACACAGAGTGACACACACACACACTCACACAGTGACACACACAATGACACACACACATAGTGACACACACACACACACACACACACACACACACACACACACACACACACACACACATCACTTCTGACTCTCTTCTCTTCTAACAATCAATAAGTTTCATCGGGAAGCCCGAGGGATTTTACCATAAACTGACCCACTGATGCCTGCTGCCGTTCACTTCTACCACTCTGATCGTCTATCAAAATAATCAAGACCTCTTTCCAATGGATTTGATAGACGTAATCTTGATGATTCCCCTCTGCAGGGAAAGAGAGAGAGAGAGAGTGTGTGTGTGTGTGTGTGTGTGTGTGTGTGTGCGTGTGCGTGCGTGCGTGCATGCGTGCGTGCGTGCGTGCATGTGTGTGTCTTTCGTACAAATAGTTCCCACACATTCTGTAAGTTCTAGGTCACAATACTACCTGTATTGTTAAAAATTCGGGACTTTACAGTTTACTGGTATTGCACTGCCTCCGGACATTGCCTCCAGGATCGTTCCCACCATCTCTATATCTACTTAGTGTCCCATATGTGTCTGTTTCAGACCGTAGGACGTTAAACAGATTTTTCTTCTGTAAGTTCTGTGCTTGCAGCTTCCTCTAATCTGTCACTCTCTTTGACTCTGCCTTTTCCCTTTGCTTACTGTCATCTTCTGTCTTTCTGCCTTACTGGTCCATCCATTCTCCAGCCTTTTCCCCCAGAAATCCTTACAAAGATTTTCTCCAGCCGAAGACGGACACACTGCAAGGCCTAACTATGTCTTAGTTGGGTGCATAACAGCAGCATGACACATCCGCGCTCATGTGACAGGAGACTGAGCGATCGAAGAAAAGGAAGAAGAATCTTCATGGTTAACTCATCAACATAGGCTGAGACTGTCAGCAATGAGTTCACATTTTCTCATGTTAACATGATCCTTGGTTTAAGCTTGGTTTAACTGAGTAAAACAGACAATGTACCGTAAAATGCGGACTATAAGCCGCTACTTTTCCCCTCAACTTTGGCCCATGCGGCTTATAGACTGATGCGACTTCCTGTGGATTTTTTTCCCATTCTACATTTATCAGTATGATTAAATCTGTTTCTGGACACATTCTTCAGCCTATTTTGAGCTTCTTTAGGCTCAAAACTACTTTTGGTAATATAAGGACCTCATCTCAATTCAAAAAGACCTTTAAAGGACTTATAAGGACCTCATCTCAATTCATGAAGACCTTTAAAGGACTTATAAGGACCTCATCTCAATTCAAAAAGACCTTTAAAGGACTTATAAGGACCTCATCTCAATTCAAAAAGACCTTTGCTAGCATGATTGT
>CM065708.1:6298595-6303595 GCA_017654935.2 Phymorhynchus buccinoides | reverse complement strand
CACAAAGGCATCTCTGTGAAATTCGGGTTGCTCCCACCTGGAGAGCGCGTCGCAGCCAGAGGCGAGCCACCCGATTTTTTTAATTTGTTTTGCATGCGATTGTTGTGTGACTGATGAGGAAGGAAGGAGTCACCTGTGGGGGTAAATTTTGACCAAAAGACGACTTTTTCAAGATGAACTTTTATTGTAAGTGCAGGTCACAGGGTCAATTTTTAGCAACTTTTTTTAAGCAACTGATACAGTGGACCCTCCCTTATAAGACCTTCAAAGATCGTCCAAAATGAAGTCTTATAAGGGAGGGGTCTTATAAGGGAGGTAATTTTAATACTTACAAAGAAGGGCAATGTCTCAGAAAAGTAGGTCTTATATGGGAGGGAGTCTTATAATGGGAAGTCTTATAAGGGAGGTTCTACTGTAATCATACCTGACAGTTCCACCCCCCCCAGTGGGGATACCTGGGGGGGGGGGGGGTCTT
The DNA here is from genome assembly GCA_017654935.2 of Phymorhynchus buccinoides. NCBI lineage: Eukaryota > Metazoa > Mollusca > Gastropoda > Neogastropoda > Raphitomidae > Phymorhynchus > Phymorhynchus buccinoides. The sequence continues at coordinate 6,303,120 of CM065708.1, read as the reverse complement.
TTGCATAAGTAGTTCCCCCACCTTCTGGAAGTTCTATGCTTGTAACTTCCTCTAATCTATAACTCTCTTTGACTCTGCCTTTTCCCTTTGCTTGCTGTCATCTAATATCTTTCTGCCTTTCCGGTCCATGCTCCTGCCTTTTTTCTAGAAACATTTTGAAAAAGATTTCCTTCAGCCGAAGTCGGACATGCTTGGCCTAATTATTTCTTACTAAGGTGCATAATGACAGCATGACGCATCTGCGCTCATAATTGACATTAAAAACACACTGGCGCACCATGATTAAGTCCCTTGGGTTTTTTCTGGGTAGCTGTGACCCACATACAAATGTCCCCAACTTCAAATTGAGGCTGCTCTTAAAATGATTCGTTTCGAATTTGGGGGCATTTTTATGGGAGTCAAACTTGGTCAAAACAAGATTTCTTACCAGCTATAAGAGGGAAAGCACATGACACGTGATTTTGTCACGTGATCTGGTGGGTCTTTGAGTGATGAAAGAAGAAGATACCTGACAGTGATGCCCATCACAGAGATTGGTTCATGTCAATATTGTCTGACAATCGTGCCTAAAATACCTGGCAGAAATATTTTAATACAAGTTTGCCTATACAGTGGAAGCTCCCTTATAAGACCTTCACAAATCATCCAAAATCAGGTTTTATAAGGGAGGGGTCTTAAAGGGAGGTAATTCTAATACTTACAAAGAAGGGCAATGTCTCAGAGAAGTAGGTCCTATACAGTGGAAGCTCCCTTATAAGACCTTCAAAAATCATCCAAAATCAGGTCTTATAAGGGAGGGGTCTTTAAGGGAGGTAATTTTAACTTACAAAGAAGGGCAATGTCTCAGAGAAGTAGGTCCTATACAGTGGAAGCTCCCTTATAAGACCTTCAAAAATCATCCAAAATCTGGTCTTATAAGGGAGGGGTCTTAAGAGGGAGGTAATTCTAATACTTACAAAGAAGGGCAATGTCTCAGAGAAGTAGGTCTTATGTGGGATGGAGTCTTATAATGGGAGGTCTTATAAGGGAGGTTCCACTGTATCATAATCTTCTTCTTTTTCTATGTGTCACAATACCTATCAATCATAGTTGTCATTACACGTCAGACGCAATACGGTACCTGTCAATAATCGTTATCAACCATAAAGGTTGTCAATACTTATGTGACACTGATACCTGCCAATGATTATCATACCTGACAATGACACCTGCCAATGATTATCATACCTGCCAGTGATTATCATACCTGACAATGATACCTCCCAATGATTATCATACCTGCCAGTGATTATCATACCTGACAATGACACCTGCCAATGATTATCATACCTGCCAGTGATTATCATACCTGACAATGATACCTGCCAATGATTATCATACCTGACAATGACTATCTGCCAATATTATCATACCTGCCAATGAATATCATACCTGCCAATGATTACCATACCTGCCAATGATTATCATACCTGCCAATATCTGCAAATGACAAGCATACCTGCCAATGATACCTGCCAATGAATATCATACAGGACAATAATTACCATACCTGCCAATCATTATACCTGATACCTGCAAATGACAATCATACCTGACAATGACTACCATACCTGACAATGATACCTGCAAATGACAATCATACCTGGCAATGATACCTGCTAATGACAATCATACCTGACACTGATTACCATACCTGACAATAATACCTGCCAATGATTATCATACCTGCCAATGATTATCATACCTGACAATCATACCTGCCAATGATTATCATACCTGACAATCATACCTGCCAATGATTATCATACCTGACACTGATTACCATACCTGACAATAATACCTGCCAATGATTATCATACCTGCCAATGATTATCATACCTGACAATCATACCTGCCAATGATTATCATACCTGACAATCATACCTGCCAATGATTATCATACCTGACAATGATTATCATACCTGACACTGATTACCATACCTGACAATAATACCTGCCAATGATTATCATACCTGCCAATGATTATCATACCTGACAATCATACCTGCCAATGATTATCATACCTGACAATCATACCTGCCAATGATTATCATACCTGACAATGATTATCATACCTGACACTGATTACCATACCTGACAATAATACCTGCCAATGATTATATACCTGCCAATGATTATCATACCTGACAATCATACCTGCCAATGATTATCATACCTGACAATCATACCTGCCAATGATTATCATACCTGCCAATGATTATCATACCTGACAATCATAACTGCCAATGAATATTATACCTGACAATGATTATCATACCTGACAATGATAACTGCCAATGATTATCATACCTGACAATCATACCTGCCAATGATTATCATACCTGACAATCATACCTGCCAATGAATATTATACCTGCCAATGATTATCATACCTGACAATCATACCTGCAAATGAATATTATACCTGACAATGATTATCATACCTGACAATGATTATCATACCTGACAATGATTACCATACCTGACAATAATACCTGCCAATGATTATCATACCTGCCAATGATTATCATACCTGCCAATGATTATCATACCTGACAATCATACCTGCCAATGATTATCATACCTGACAATCATACCTGCCAATGATTATTATACCTGACAATGATTATCATACCTGACACTGATTACCATACCTGACAATAATACCTGCCAATGATTATCATACCTGCCAATGATTATCATACCTGACAATGATAACTGCCAATGATTATCATACCTGACAATCATACCTGCCAATGATTATCATACCTGACAATCATACCTGCCAATGAATATTATACCTGCCAATGATTATCATACCCGACAATCATACCTGCAAATGAATATCATACCTGACAATGATTATCATACCTGACAATGATAACTGCCAATGATTATACCTGACAATCATACCTGCCAATGATTATCATACCTGACAATCATACCTGCCAATGAATATCATACCTGCCAATGATTATCATACCTGACAATCATACCTGCCAATGATTATCATACCTGACAATCATACCTGCCAATGATTATCATACCTGACAATACCTGCTAATGACAATCATACCTAACACTGATTACCTGCTAATGACAATCATACCTGACACTGATAACTATCGCTGTATCAGTATCACTGGCAGTCTTAACATGTACCTGACAATCACAATGAATACCTGTCAATCAATGATACCTGCCAAGGACAATCATAACTGCATAATATGGTAATTATTTCATCACAATCATTTGAAGAAAAAAACACCAAACAGACAAAGTTGTGCATGTGGTCAATTAAATTCTAGTTTATGTTTCCCAGTGTTCCCCATGCTTCCAAATTTTTAAGGGTCATCATGACCCTTTGCCCCCAAATTTTAAGGGTCATTTGAAAAATTTTGAGGGTCAAAATAAAAGGTTTTTGTCACCTCACTTAAAACTTTGGAAGAACTTCGCGTCGAAGTTTTCGCAATCCAGCGAAGCAGCGCCTTTTTTTTCTTTCTTCCAAGCAATGCCCGGGCTAGGCTTGGCAGCAGTGCATGTGCGAGCAGTATAGGTGGCGAGAAACAAAGGGAAATTACTCTGGTTCATGATAGTTTTTGTCGTCTGCTTCAAGTATGGTATAGTAGTGAAAGAATAGGCCCAGTATATTTTGTTGATCATTTCCCGCAAGCCGAAATGGCTTCGACATTCTGATCGCGGCGAACATGTTTGAGGAAGTAATCGGCTGAGAGAAAAACTGTACGTCACAATGACGCATTGACTGAAAAATGTATACGTCAAACTTGAAACTTTGTACGTAATTTACGTACAGATCTGCGTAATCAGGAACACTGGTTTCCTGCAATAATATAATTGTTACAATATCGTTTTCAGTGTACACACATGATAATATATATAGATTTAAAAGCATTATTTCTAGTTTTGCAAAGTTCTACCAATTGATTTGCATGCATACATTAGTCAAGATAACAAGAAAATGAGAGCAGGTTCAATTTCTAAATTACCAAAAAAAATTCATCAAAATCATTTGATGTGCAAGTTAGAACTTGAAATGATTCAAATTTTAATTGAAAACCTAGTTGTTTTTTAAAGTTAAAATTACACGTATTGTAATCATCCTATCATGCAGTTTAAAGTTATGTTATTTTACATTAATTTAATATGTTAGTCTTATACATAAGTCACTTTTTTAAATAAGTGTGTTACTGTTAGTTGTGCAGGGTGAGATTTATTTTTATGTGGCAACTAATTCTTTATCCATGTAATGCCATCCTTGACAAGACTGAAAGCAAACATTTTATTTCAATGAACTGCAAGATCCCATTCATTTCTTTTTCTCTCTCTTAAGTATCATAAATTTCTTAGTTAATGCCCAGGGAAACAAACAAAAACAAAATATATAAATAAATTAAGTCACAGTTGAAAGGAGGAAAACAGGGCACTGTACTCTGGGAGAACGGTCATAATGGTTTATCATCATCAT
>CM065708.1:6261095-6296095 GCA_017654935.2 Phymorhynchus buccinoides | reverse complement strand
CTGCCCTTTCAGCGAAGGCAGTGGCTGTTCTCGCTCTAGTGGACAAATAGAACTCGGGATAGTTTTCCTCACTTTCCCCGACTCTCTCTTTGTCTTTTTTCTGTTTGTCTCCTCTCTCTCTCTCTCTCTGTCTCTGTAGATCTCTTTTTCTCTGTGTGCTTTCTTTGTGTCTTTCTTTGGCTCTCTCTCTCTCTGTCTCTCAAATTGTCTATTTCTTTTTTTCTTCTTTTTCTCTCACTGTGTCAGTGACTCTATCTCTCCCTTTCTCTCTCTCTCTCTGTCTCTCTCTGTGTCTCACTCTCTTTGTGTCTCTGTCTTTCCATCTCTCGTTTCTTTCTCTATATGTCCCTGTCTCATTGTTTTTAACCAAGAAATGCAGGGGGGGGGCACATCTTGACCTTTACCATCTTTCTCTGTCTCTGTCCCCATATTGGACTCTGTGTATGTCTCACTTTCTCTTTGTTTCTTTCTTTCTCTCTATGTCTCATTATCTCTATCTTTCTCTGTGTCTCCGTCTCTCTCTCTCTGACTTTCTGTGTGAGGGAAAATAGCCCGAGTTCTGTTTTCCCTCATGAGGGAAAAGGTCAAGGAAACTATCATGAATTACATTTTCCACTAGAAGGAGAATAGCCACTGTCTTTAGGGAAAGGTGGAAGCCAGTTTTTGGTGATTAGGCCTACCGATATAAAAACATTTTAAAGGAAATTTGTTTGTTTTATATGTTGATACATTTAGTGTTTGATCGATTACAAAGACGATTTCTTTTTGTAAAGGATCATTTGTGTGTGTGTGTGTGATGGGTCCACAACATTTTGCTCCTCGACAATTGCCTCGCGACAATTACTCCTTGATAATTGCTCCTTGTGATACTTACTCCTGGACTAATTGCCCCTTGAACAATTGCTCATCGCAGCTTCTTGGGATTTTTGCTTCTCGGACAGTTCCTATTTTTATTTTTATTTTTTCTTGTCCATTGCTGTGAGAAGGTATCTTTAAAAACGTATTTTTCAAAGGGGGGGGGGGGGGGGGGGGCATTTCACATTTCTAGTCTTTAACTTTCAGGAAGGGGCGAGAGAGAGAGAGAGAGAGAGAGAGAGAGAGAGAGAGAGAGAGAGAGAGAGAGAGAGAGAGAGAGAGAGAGAGAGAGAGAGAGAGAGAGAGAGAGAGAGAGAGAGAGAGAGAGAGAAAGAGAGAGAGGGGGGAGGAGATGTATGTTTTAATGGTAATTTTGAATGATGTAATAATAGAATAAATGTAAGCATTTCACACTAGTAGTAGTACAGTCTTTAACTTTCAGGAAGGACAGAGAGAGAGAGAGAGAGAGAGAGAGAGAGAGAGAGAGAGAGAGAGAGAGACTTCAGACTTCAAAACTTTACTCTTCCATTCTGTCCTTGCTATGACTACTTTCTATACTTTTACTGCTATCACTACTACTACAACTTCTACTATTAAGTAAAAGTATGATTGCATGTGTGTGTGTGTGCCTGTCATTGTTAATTGTTACTTTCTTCTGGGTGACTGTGAAAATACAATTGATGCATGGAAAAACTACGTATTTTTGTTAGCTTGAGACCAAACAATAAGACTGATATTTCAGTATTAGCTCAACTTCTTCTCTTGTAGCACGAAAATGCACGGTTTTGGACACTACTTGCCCAGCTATATCTCAATCTTTTATGATCCATTCTCCTGCCTTTTTTTCAAGGAACACTTTCAAAAACATTTCCTCCAGCCGAAGTCGGACATGCTGGGCCTACTTGTTTCTTACTTAGGCGCATAACGGCAGCCTGACGCATCTGCGCTCATAATTGACAGGAAACTGTCTGAGCGATCGAAGAAGAAGAATTAATCACCTTTACCGGATCATGCTTTTGACTACACGGACACGATGGCGGGGGTCTTCCACGACCCCCTACTCAGCAAAGAGCAAATTCCGAGGTGTTTATCCCTGTCCGGATGGCGGGGGTCTCCCACGACCCCTACTTGTCAAAGAGGCACCATGTGTTTATCCCTGTCCGGATGGCGGGGGTCTCCCACGACCCCTACTCAATGCACTGCAGTGCTCTTTAAAGTAGGGGTCGTGGGAGACCCCCGTCATCCGGACAGGTATATCAAAATTACGCGTCATATTACGTCATTTATATTTTATACACATTAATGAAATTTAACACACTTAAAGCCATTTATGTTTTTGACAAAGTCATGAAATTTCATGAAGATTGCTTAAATTATTAAATAGTTTTAGAGATATAACATGTTTTGTGTGTCAAGGGGTCGTGGGCGACCCCAGAAGTCCGGTAAAGGTTAATGTGTACAAGAACGTGCTTGCCATATCATGATGCACGTCTCCCTAAAACTGTGTAATTCAGTAGTCAAATTCATTTGACAGCTAGGCCACCACAGGGTGAGGCCAACTTCTAATAAGAATTATCACCATATGTTCCGAAAATAAAGGCTGATCCCAACCCTATCAGCCTCTTTCCGAAAACTATAGGCTGATCCTAACCCTATCAGTCTCTTTCCGAAAATATAGGCTGATCCTAACCCTATCAGTCTCTTTCTGAAAACAAAGGTTGGGGTGGGGAGGGGGGAGGCAGAGAGAGAGAGGGGGGGGTGGGGTACACATATACAGAGAGAGAGAGAAAGAGAGAGAGGGTGAGAGAGAGAGAAAGAGACAGACAGTTAAAGAGAATAGTTACTAGATACAGTAGCCAAATTGATTTGACAGCAGAGGCCAAGTAAGGTCAAAGAGACTACTGTACCTGGGAGACGCTGTGAGGCAAACTTATAATAAGAAAGCATTACCATATGCTTTCTTAATTAATTAAACAAATATTATTATTATTAAAGAACGTCAGGATTTACTCAAAAGGAGGATATTCCTTCTTTTGTGTTATGTGTTTCATTGTTTTGTCAAGCTTTCGTCTTTAATCAGACTTCAGGTACCAACAAGGACAAGGCGTCACACCATGTACACATTTATGTCACCATGCAATGAGCGACTTAGGGCGATTTTTCTCACGCCAGGAGGCGTGACGCTCGTGTTGGGGCTAATCCTCTCTATATTCTTAGTTGGGGATAAAGAAAGAGAAAGAAAGAGTGAGTAGTCCCACCATTTCTCTCTCACTACGCCTAAGTAAGAAAATCGCGTGATAAGCCCCTAGTGGATTGACTGCCACCTGGCGTGAGAAAAATCGCCATAAGTCGACCATTGTGTTCCATACGTGCTCAGTTAGAATATATCGGCCAAGGTTGACAATGAAGGTCGTTTGGTCAAAGGTCAAGATCACTGGAGCTCAACATCCTTGGACACAGCATCTTTACTGTACTGAGCACATTCGAGTTCAACCCACCAGAATAATAATAATAATAATAATAAATAAAGCTTCTATAGCGCTCTTCGATGATAAAAAATCATCCTCAGAGCGCTTTACAATATCACGAGAGGGGGAAAAAACCCAACAACAACAAAACAAAACAAAAAAAACAAAAAAACACCAACTCACGCCGTTCATCCCACGGATGTAGTATTTCACATACACATTATTGACACAAATTCAAAGAAGGGGATTTAAAAAAATAAAAAAATAAAAAAATAAAATAAAAATCAAGGCATGGACAAACAGCCTTCTGCTATCTGGGAATCATACTAGTACAGTGGAACCTCCTTTATACGACCTTCAAAAATCATCCAAAATGAGGTCTTACTGTACAAAGGAAGGGTCTTATAAGGGAGGTAATGTTGATACTTAGGAAGGGCAAAAAAAGGACAAATGTCTCAGAAAAGTTGGTCTTATGTGGGAAGGAGTCTTATAATGGGAGGTCTTTTAAGGGAGGTTCCACTATAAATGACAAACTGTTTTGATTTTATACAGTACAGTGGAACCTCCCTTATAAGACCTTCAAAAATCATCCAAAATGAGGTTTTATAAAATATAAGGGAAGGGTCTTAAAGGGAGGTAATTTTAATGCTTACAAAAAAGGGCAATGTCTCAGAGAAGTAGGTCTTATATGGGAGGGAGTCTTATAATGGGAGGTATATTAAGGGAGGTTCCACTGTAGTACAGTGGAACCTCCCTTATAAGATCTTCAAAAATCATCCAAAATGAGGTTTTATAAAATATAAGGGAAGGGTCTTAAAGGGAGGTAATTTTAATGCTTACAAAAAAGGGCAATGTCTCAGAGAAGTAGGTCTTATATGGGAGGGAGTCTTATAATGGGAGGTATATTAAGGGAGGTTCCACTGTAGTACAGTGGAACCTCCTTTATAAGACCTTCAAAAATAATCCAAAATGACGTCTTAAAAGGGAGGTAATGTTGATGCTTAAAAAGAAGGGCAAATGTCTCAGAAAAGTAGGTCTTGTGTGGGAGGGAGTCTTATAATAGGAGGTCTTATAAGGGAGGTTCCACTATAAATGACAAACAGGCATTGATACACTGTCAATAGAGTCGTGCAGTACAGTTTAGTCTTTTGTGAAAGACTATGACTCTCAAACAAGGGGGCATTTGCACTGGCTCTATTGGCCACTGCAAAGAACACATTTTGCAAGAGTGAAAGCCCTTGGTGGGTGGGAGAAGATGGTTGAGTACTGGGCATAACTCTCGCCAACAACCCTATTTGAGGCCACTTAATGGCTGCCTTTTGCAAGAGAGAATGCCCTTTTGGATACTGATCAACAAGGGTTTAACTCTTGCCGTCAAGGACGTTAATAACCCCAGTTGCAGTGGCCAATAGTGCTGCAACCCCAAAGGAATGGGTTGGCCTTTGGGGACCTTCCCCAACACCATCTGTCCTCAAATCCCTTTGGCCAAGAGAGTGGGGATGTACCCTGGACAAGGCGTTTCCACTATATAGGCACTATAAACAAATTCTAGCCCACGGCCCGCCAGAATAGCATCTGCCCCTTCCGCTATCTGTCGGTCAAGGTTGGATACGAGTGACTGGCATGCATATACATTGTATTGCATTCCATTGCATTGGATGGAAATCTGTTCAACGTCCTCCGGTCTGGAACAGACACATATGGGACACTAGTAGATATAAAGATGGTGGGAACAATCTTGAAGGCAATGCCCGGTAGGAAGTGCAACACCAGGAAAGTCCGGAATTTTTTAATAAAGATGTGTTTAAACTGAGTAAATTGCATTGCATTGTACTAACTGAAAGTGTTTTGTCTGTGAAATTTGGTGGGCACTAAGTGAACCCCAGGTTAAAAAAACAATTTTTTTAAATAATTTATTATTTTAAAAAAGTGAACCCCAGAGACAACATGAATATATGTGAGCACCCATTCATACTATATGCGCATATGTGACCCGACACCACGAAAGGGACATTAAGTGTCAAAATGACCATTTTGAGACAATGGTCCAGTTAAAAACTTCAGACAATTCTCTTTCAAATGATACAAGAACCATTATTGTATATTTTTCCATTCCATCGTTATGAGCATTTAATGTTAGTAGGGTGAGCGTCGGCCATTTTGAGAAAACGCAGTCTAAATTCTAGCCTAGCTGAAGAAAATGCATCAACCTACTCATTTCAAAGCACTTTCTGGCGTATTTAGAGACCATAATAAAGATTATTCTTTATAAATATGAAAGATGAGATGTTAGAGAGCACGAAAATACACATAACTCAAAATTGATAAATGATAGTTTTGACGTTGCAAGCTTGTTGTAAGAAACTAGCCCAGCAACTTAATGTCCCTTTCGTGGTGCTGGGTCACATGCAGGGTTCTTGTGGAGGTTCTATGGCATGTATGCTCACATTTAAGGCCTTCGCACACTAGCATCAGGCGTCAATTGTTTCTCAGAGCAACGCCTTGACGCGTTGACGCCTGCATCACAGCACACATTGTAGCGAGGCAGTGGTGTTCTCACACACGACTCTTGTCGCTTCGCCTCTTGTCGCGCGAACTTCCTTATTTGGAAAGCAAGGAAAGATTGCTCTAGCGTCAAACCTCCTAGAAACAACAGTATTTTTTTTCTTCAATCTGAGTTATGGTCCTTCCGTCCGTTGTGATTGGCTAGTTTCACGATCTCTGCGATCTTGAGCATCAAAATTAGAGCCACTGTTGTGATACATAAGTACCTGTCATTAAATATCTACCTCTCGCATGAGAACTGTACCCATCTAACCCTAACCCTAACCCTAACCACGGAAAGAACCAAAAAATAGAGCAGGAGGGTGTAAATCTACATATTTGCCGATAAATCGATGTACAAGTCCATAAATCCATAATCCGTAAAATTCACAATGGCGGACAAACAAACGATTCTGATTGGCTACGCTAGGACTACTTCTAATGCGCATGCGCAGAGGTAAATATTTCATAGGACTACTTATTTATTATGACACTGCTTCTATTCTCGAGCAACACAAAATCGCGCAGCTACGCATCAAAAATCCTGCCGCGCCGCGAATCTCTCACACGCAAGCGGCGCATCAAACTGCGCCTTGCAGCAAAAAATCGCCGCAATCTCGAGATCTTGACGCTAGTGTGCGAAGCCCTTAACACGCACACAATTTGTTCTTGAAAAACAGACAACTGAGATAAAGTCTTTTTAATACTAGGCATCAAAATAAAAGGGAAACAGAAATCTTTACAAATACAGAAGCTACAAAATCTGTATCTCTAATTACTCACAACTAAATATTCAAGCTATGAAAGTTGAAAGGGTACCAGTCACCAAGAGAGAAAATAATTTAATTCATCTGTTTTAAAAATGAATTACTTACTAAAATGCACACTGATTTTTTTCTTTTTATTTAAATATTATTTTAAGATACCAAAATTGTTTTACAAGAAAAAACCCACAATAACAGACATCAGAATGCTACACAATGATTTATTTCGATAACGATGCATTAAAAAACAAAACAAAATTTAAAAAATACAAAACAAGATAGCAACGCCATATAAACATGGTCCCAGTTACCAGCAACATCCACACACAAAATGTATACTCCCCCTCAGAGACGCACATGCATGCATGCATGTACAGACACACAAAATAAAAATGGGAACATAAATTGCATGGCACTTCTTGTAAATTTAGAATGGAAAAGGAAATAATGGTTAACGCCCTCTTTGGCCTTTCAGCCATGTGGGGCCCAGTAAATTTAGAATGACCTCCCTTGAATTTGATCAAACAGGACCAACTGATGAAATTCAGGGGAGTTAATTTTGGACTCTATGGTCAGTTTATTTTTGTGTTTAATAATTTCCTGTATTGGTATACCATTGTTTAGAAATGATATATTTTGCAACAATATAGTGCTTATCAAGTAACCCCTTTTCAGTATATCGACTTAGGTTTAATTAAATTTACCCATTATCTTTTAAATAATCAGTGGAGTTTTTAATATTCAAAAATTTATCTCTGGGATTACGTTGATATGGCTTGTCGTTCTGTGAATCTGATATGGTGTGCAGCATCTGCACGGTCTAAGGAATCAGTCTGCCAAGTTTCGTTCAGATCGGTTCAGTGGTTAAGGCCCTATGAAGGGGAACATCTTTGGTCACATACAGACACACACATATATATATGCCACGGGAAAAATTGGAATCCAGGACAAATCTGATTTCTCCCGGGAAAATTCCGAATCCCACACTCAGATTCAGAACCAAATTCCTGGGTTAACCCTTTCACCGCCAAAGTCGCATTTTAGCACCACAGTGATTTGACACCTATGTTACTAAAAGGCATCACATTGGGGCTGATTATCCAAAGACACTATTGTCTTACTTTTGGGAAGTAAGGATAAACCTTATTTCATATTTGTCACAGAAGAATCCCCAATACTGCAGATGGATTTTGTTCTCTACCCAGGTAAGTTTAACCCTTTCGCCGTCAAAGTTGCATTTTAGCACCACAGTGATTTAACACCTATGTCACTAAAAGGCATCAAATTGGGGTCTATTATCCAAAGACCCTATTGTCTTAGTTTTGGGAAGTAAGGATAGACCTTATTTTATATCTGTCACAGAAGAATCCCCAATACTGCAGATGGATTTTGTTCTCTACCCAGGTAATTTTAATGGACATTTTTGGCTGAAATATGGCTGGCGGTGAAAGGTTAGGTTAGGGACAGGCTTTCATCAGCCTAGGCCTTGCGGCCTATAAAACGTCCCATCATTGGCATATACATTTTGATTTTGCATTGGGGTCTGACACACACAAAAATACAAATACAAGCAATCAAATCATCTTTAGTAATTACTAATCAAATTCCAGAAAGAGATCTCTAAATTTTGGTAATTCGACCACAAGATTCTTGAAACAATTAGTATTTGGTGCATATTTGATATTAGTGGGGAGGTCATTCCAGTATGAAGCAACTCTTCTAATGTTAGTACGGCAGTGTTTATTAAAATTAAAAAAAATTGCCCTCAGACCTTCTTGTATTATCATATTGTGATACAGTGAATAGTGAGTCAACAGAAGTATTGTCTAATATAAAGTGGGACGAAAATGGTAGAACGGGGAAACTCACCAGGGTTTTGGTTTTGTGATCAAGGTAGAAAAAGGGAAGAAGCAAGCTTTCCGCTCGTAGAGCTTTCATCAGACTGGGGGTTAGTGGGGAGAGAGACCGAGTTTAAAAGCAAGACAACAAAAAATTGAATATTAGAGCTCATAATGACAAAGATCTTGTTTCAAAAATACAGTAGAAATCCTTTTCTGGTAAAATTCAAAAACAGGAAATCCTTGTATTGTATTCAAATAGCATTAGCATGATTCTAACTTAGAAGCTCTTCCAAAAAATCCTATTTCTGGAAGAAATTCTAAGTTAGCAAAACATGAAATCCTTGTATACCAGGAAAAGTTGCACCCATGCCTTCGTCCCACTCATATTCAGAACCAAATTTCTGGGTTAACCCTTTCACCGCCAAAGTCGCATTCGAGCACCACAGTGATTTAACACCTATGTTACTAAAAGGCATCACATTGGGGCTGATTATCCAAAGACCCTATTGTCTTAGTTTTGGGAAGTAAGGATAGACCTTATTTTATATTTGTCACAGTGTACTGCACATGGATTTTGTTCTCTACCCAGGTAAATTTAATGGAAATTTGTGGCTGAAATATGGCTGGCGGTGAAAGGGTTAAACCAAGACTTACAATTAATGTCCAAGTTGATTGTCATTTGCCCACCAAGTGGAAACTGGAATTATCACAATCTCGTTTTTGTATCACCGTCTGTTACAAGCACATTTTTTACTCTAAAACTAAAGTAATGGAAGCTTTAAACCAAACTTGTACCAGAAAAAATGTGTCACCCAAAACTTTTTCTCTTCAATCATCATAATAATAATAATAATAATGAGGAAAATTTATATAGCGCCCATCCTACTATGTAGGCTACAGGGTGCTTTACACATAATTGAAATGGAATAAAAACATGAAACAAAAATCCAATAACATGAGCAGACAAAAACATACCGGTCAGACTTTGTTTGGCCGGTAAAAATGCACATAACAATCAGCAACAACTGCTGTGACTACTACTACTAGTACTACTACTTATAGTAGGCTTAATACAATATATATGCATTGTCACACAATTCGCAAGCATGTAATAACAGCATACGAAGGGTCCCTGCCAGAATGGTCTATCTCAAAAGGAATAAAGAGCACAGATGGGCAGTTCTGGCATTCACCCCTCGATGTATTCACAACAACATACACACATAAACAACACACACAACCAGCACACATAACACACACTCATGAAAATGATTTCAACATCTTAATGTTCTCTAAATCTTCACAATCCTGAAGTGGTGACTAAAATAAATTCCAATACACATGTATCTGTGTATATATACAGGATGAGTGGGCAAATTGTTAGAATTGCATATCGTTGGTGAAATTAAAAAACCTCGTATCTCGATTTTTAGTTAGATACATAGTCAGCTCTCTCATTTTTCCCGCCACCTTCCACCCAAAGCTCGTATCTCTAACGACTTTCTATTCGGGGTAAACGAGGTTGTGAAAATAGAAGAAAAACTCTCAAGTCCCAAATTCATATCTAGTTAAGGACAAAAATCTCGTATCTTCGTTCTTTTCAAGTTAAACAACAAAAATGTCAAGTAATTTCAACGAAATGCAGGACTAAACTCGCAATGTCTTGAACAACATGTTCATCATAGTTAATCAATTGTGGTCAACGCGGTTTTTTTTCATTTTTTTTCTTCATTTTTCTCAAAACTACCAAAATCGAGATACAAGGTTTTGGAATTTCACCGACAATATATTATCTTGTTTTAATCCACCATCAATGTTGGCAGAAATGTTTGATTTGACAAGACTGTGCTTCCGGATTACAAGATGGCCGATCCTGAGGATTCCTTCAGCTTTTCCAATCCTGATTTCAGGAGCACTCCTGAACTAGTTTCACTCATGACAATGCGCACTCCTGAACTAGTTTCACTCATGACAAAGCGCACTCCTGAACTAGTTTCACTCATGACAAAGCGCACTCCTGAACTAGTTTCACTAATGACAATGAGCACTCCTGAACTAGTTTCCCTCATGACAATGACCCTGAACTAGTTTCACTCATGACAACAACACTCCTGAACTAGTTTCACTCATGACAATATGCACTCCTGAACTAGTTTCACTCATGACAAGCGCACTCCTGAACTAGTTTCACTCATGACAATGCGCACTCCTGAACTAGTTTCACTCATGACAATGCGCACTCCTGAACTAGTTTCACTCATGACAATATGCACTCCTGAACTAGTTTCACTCATGACAATGAGCACTCCTGAACTAGTTTCACTCATGACAATGAGCACTCCTGAACTAGTTTCACTCATGACAATGAGCACTCCTGAACTAGTTTCCCTCATGACAATGCGCACTCCTGAACTAGTTTCCCTCATGACAATGAGCACTCCTGAACTAGTTTCACTCATGACAATGAGCACTCCTGAACTAGTTTCACTCATGACAATGCGCACTCCTGAACTAGTTTCACTCATGACAATGCGCACTCCTGAACTAGTTTCACTCATGACAATGAGCACTCCTGAACTAGTTTCCCTCATGACAATGCGCACTCCTGAACTAGTTTCACTCATGACAATGAGCACTCCTGAACTAGTTTCACTCATGACAATGAGCACTCCTGAACTAGTTTCACTCATGACAATGCGCACTCCTGAACTAGTTTCACTCATGACAATGAGCAAAAACTAGTTTCCCTCATGAAACTGGAACTTCAGAAGTGTTTCACTTGTCATGAATGAAGCTAGTCCTGGAGTGTTTCATCATGACAATGCGCACTCCTTCACTAGTTTCACATTGTGACAATGCGCACTCCTGAACTAGCATTGTCATGAGGGAAAAAGGAGTTTCATTGTCATGAGGGAAACTAGTTCAGGAGTGCGCATTGTCATGAGTGAAACTAGGTCAGGAGTGCGCATTGTCATGAGTGAAACTAGTTCAGGAGTGCTCATTGTCGAGTGAAACTAGTTCAGGAGTGCGCGTCGTGAGTGAAACTAGTTGAGGAGTGCACATTGTCATGAGGGAAACTAGCTCAGGAGTGCTCTTTGTCATGAGGGAAACTAGGCCACGAGTGAAACTAGTTCAGGAGTGCGCATTGTCATGATTGAAACTAGTTCAGGAGTGCTCATTGTCATGAGTGAAACTAGTTCAGGAGTGCGCATTGTCATGAGTGAAATTAGTTCAGGAGTGCGCATTGTCGTGAGTGAAACTAGTTGAGGAGTGCACATTGTCATGAGGGAAACTAGCTCAGGAGTGCTCTTTGTCATGAGGGAAACTAGGCCACGAGTGAAACTAGTTCAGGAGTGCGCATTGTCATGAGTGAAACTAGTTCAGGAGTGCTCATTGTCATGAGTGAAACTAGTTCAGGAGTGCGCATTGTCGTGAGTGAGTGACATTGTCATTAGTTCAGGAGTGCGCATTGTCATGAGGGAAACTAGTGCGCCATGAGGGAAAGTTCAGGAGTGCGCATTGTCATGAGGGAAACTGGTTCAGGAGCATTGTCATGAGGGAAACTAGTTCAGGAGTGCTCATTGTCATGAGTGAAACTAGTTCAGGAGTGCTCATTGTCATGAGTGAAATTAGTTCAGGAGTGCGCGTCGTGAGTGAAACTAGTTGAGGAGTGCACATTGTCATGAGGGAAACTAGCTCAGGAGTGCTCTTTGTCATGAGGGAAACTAGGCCACGAGTGAAACTAGTTCAGGAGTGCGCATTGTCATGATTGAAACTAGTTCAGGAGTGCTCATTGTCATGAGTGAAACTAGTTCAGGAGTGCGCATTGTTATGAGAAATGGAGTTCAGCATTGTCATGAGTGAAACTAGTTCAGGAGTGCTCATTGTCATGAGTGAAACTAGTTCAGGAGTGCACATTGTCATGAGTGAAACTAGTTCAGGAGTGCGCATTGTCATGAGCGAAACTAGTTGAGGAGTGCGCATTGTCATGAGGGAAACTAGCTCAGGAGTGCTTTTTGTCATGAGAAAACTAGTTCAGGAGTGCGCACTGAGTGAAACCAGTTCAGGAGTGCGCATTGTCATGAGTGAAACTAGTTCAGGAGTGCTCATTGTCATGAGTGAAACTAGTTCAGGAGTGCTCATTGTCATGAGTGAAACTAGTTCAGGAGTGCTCATTGTCATGAGTGAAACTAGTTCAGGAGTGCGCATTGTCATGAGTGAAACTAGGAGTGCGCATTGTCATGAGGAAACTGGTGCAGCATTGTCATGAGGGAAACTAGTTCAGGAGTGCTCATTGTCATGAGGGAAACTAGTTCAGGAGTGCGCATTGTCATGAGTGAAACTAGTTCAGGAGTGCGCATTGTCATGAGGGAAACTAGTTCAGGAGTGCTCATTGTCATGAGTGAAACTAGTTCAGGAGTGCGCATTGTCATGAGTGAAACTAGTTCAGGAGTGCGCATTGTCATGAGTGAAACTAGTTCAGGAGTGCTCATTGTCATGAGTGAAACTAGTTCAGGAGTGCTCATTGTCATGAGGGAAACTAGTTCAGGAGTGCTCATTGTCATGAGTGAAACTAGTTCAGGAGTGCGCATTGTCATGAGTGAAACTAGTTCAGGAGTGCGCATTGCCGTGAGTGAAACTAGTTCAGGAGTGCGCATTGTCATGAGTGAAACTAGTTCAGGAGTGCGCATTGTCATGAGTGAAACTAGTTCAGGAGTGCTCATTGTCATGAGTGAAACTAGTTCAGGAGTGCTCATTGTCATGAGGGAAACTAGTTCAGGAGTGCTCATTGTCATGAGGGAAACTAGTTCAGGAGTGCGCATTGTCATGAGTGAAACTAGAGTGCACATTGTCATGAGTGAAACTAGTTCAGGAGTGCGCATTGTCATGAGGGAAACTAGAGTACGCCATGAGGGAAAGTTCAGGAGTGCGCATTGTCATGAGGGAAACTAGTTCAGGAGTGCATTGTCATGAGTGAAACTAGTTCAGGAGTGCTCATTGTCATGAGTGAAACTAGTTCAGGAGTGCTCATTGTCATGAGTGAAATTAGTTCAGGAGTGCGCATTGTCGTGAGTGAAACTAGTTGAGGAGTGCACATTGTCATGAGGGAAACTAGCTCAGGAGTGCTCTTTGTCATGAGGGAAACTAGGCCACGAGTGAAACGAGTTCAGGAGTGCGCATTGTCATGAGTGAAATTAGTTCAGGAGTGCGCATTGTCATGAGTGAAACTAGTTCAGGAGTGCACATTGTCATGAGGGAAACTAGCTCAGGAGTGCTTTTTGTCATGAGAAAACTAGTTCAGGAGTGCACTCTAGTTTCACTCACGACAATGCGCACTCCTGAACTAGTTTCCCTCATGACAATGAGCACTCCTGAACTAGTTTCCCTCATGACAATGACCCTGAACTAGTTTCACTCATGACAACAACACTCCTGAAAATGCGCACTCCTGAACTAGTTTCACTCATGACAATGTGCACTCCTGAACTAGTTTCACTCATGACAATGAGCACTGAACTAGTTTCCCTCATGACAATGCTCCTGAACTAGTTTCCCCTCATGACAATGCGCACTCCTGAACTAGTTTCTCTCATCACAATGAGCACTCCTGAGCTAGTTTCCCTCATGACAATGTGCACTCCTCAACTAGTTTCACTCACGACGCGCACTCCTGAACTAATTTCACTCATGACAATGCGCACTCCTGAACTAGTTTCACTCATGACAATGAGCACTCCTGAACTAGTTTCACTCATGACAATGCTCCTGAACCAGTTTCCCCTCATGACAATGCGCACTCCTGAACTAGTTTCACTCATGACAATGAGCACTCCTGAACTAGTTTCACTCATGACAATGCCCCTGAACCAGTTTCCCCTCATGACAATGCGCACTCCTGAACTTTCCCTCATGGCGTACTCTAGTTTCCCTCATGACAATGCGCACTCCTGAACTAGTTTCCCTCATGACAATGTGCACTCTAGTTTCTGAACTAGTTTCACTCATGACAATGAACACTCCTGAACTCACTCATGACAATGCGCACTCCTGAACTAGTTTCACTCATGACAACAACACTCCTGAACTAGTTTCACTCACGACAATGACACTCCTAGTTTCACTCATGACAATGAGCACTCCTGGACTAGTTTCACTCATGACAATGAGCACTCCTGAACTAGTTTCCCTCATGACAGTATCCTGAACTAGTTTCACTCATGACAATGAGCACTCCTGAACTAGTTTCCCTCATGACAATGCTGCAGTTTCCCCTCATGACCTGCACTCCTAGTTTCACTCATGACAATGAGCACTCCTGAACTAGTTTCCCTCATGACAATGAGCACTCCTGAACTAGTTTCACTCATGACAATGAGCACTCCTGAACTAGTTTCACTCATGACAATGAGCACTCCTGAACTAGTTTTCCTCATGACAATGGGCACTCCTGAACTAGTTTCACTCTCATGAGCTAGTTTCACTCGTGACAATGCGCACTCCTGAACTAGTTTCACTCATGACAATGCGCACTCCTGAACTAGTTTTCTCATGACAATGAGCACTCCTGAACTAGTTTCCCTCATGACAATGTGCACTCCTCAACTAGTTTCACTCATGACAATGCGCACTCCTGAACTAGTTTCACTCATGACAATGCGCACTCCTGAACTAGTTTCACTCATGACAATGAGCACTCCTGAACTAGTTTCCCTCATGACAATGAGCACTCCTGAACTAGTTTCCCTCATGACAATGCGCACTCCTGAACTTTCCCTCATGGCGTACTCTAGTTTCCCTCATGACAATGCGCACTCCTGAACTAGTTTCCCTCATGACAATGTGCACTCTAGTTTCTGAACTAGTTTCACTCATGACAACAACACTCCTGAACTCACTCATGACAATGCGCACTCCTGAACTAGTTTCACGCATGACAACAACACTCCTGAACTAGTTTCACTCACGACAATGCACACTCCTGAACTAGTTTCACTCATGACAATGTGCACTCCTGAACTAGTTTCACTCATGACAATGAGCACTGAACTAGTTTCCCTCATGACAATGCTCCTGAACTAGTTTCCCCTCATGCCAATGCGCACTCCTGAACCAGTTTCCCTCATGACAATGAGCACTCCTGAACTAGTTTCACTCATGACAATGAGCACTCCTGAACTAGTTTCCCTCATGACAATGTGCACTCTAGTTTCACTCACGACAATGCGCGATCCTGAACTAGTTTCACTCATGACAATGTGCACTCCTTAACTAGTTTCACTCATGACAATGAGCACTCCTGAACTAGTTTCACTCATGACAATGCTGAACTAGTTTTCACTCATGACAATGCGCACTCCTGAACTAGTTTCACTCATGACAATGAGCACTCCTGAACTACTTTCCCTCATGACAATGAGCACTCCTGAACTAGTTTCACTCATGACAATGAACTAGTTTCGCTCATGACAATGAGCACTCCTGGACTAGTTTCCCTCATGACAATGGGCACTCCTGAACTAGTTTCACTCGACAATGAGCACTCCTGAACTAGTTTCACTCATGACAATGCGCACTCCTGAACTAGTTTTCTCATGACAATGAGCACTCCTGAACTAGTTTCACTCATGACAATATGCACTCCTGAACTAATTTCACTCATGACAATGCGCACTCCTGAACTAGTTTCACTCATGACAATGAGCACTCCTGAACTAGTTTCACTCATGACAATGAGCACTCCTGAACTAGTTTCACTCATGACAATGCGCACTCCTGAACTAGTTTCACTCATGGCCTAGTTTCCCTCATGACAAAGAGCACTCCTGAGCTAGTTTCCCTCATGACAATGTGCACTCCTCAACTAGTTTCACTCACGACGCGCACTCCTGAACTAATTTCACTCATGACAATGCGCACTCCTGAACTAGTTTCACTCATGACAATGCGCACTCCTGAACTAGTTTTCTCATGACAAAAAGCACTCCTGAGCTAGTTTCCCTCATGACAATGTGCACTCCTCAACTAGTTTCACTCACGACGCGCACTCCTGAACTAGTTTCACTCGTGGCCTAGTTTCCCTCATGACAAAGAGCACTCCTGAGCTAGTTTCCCTCATGACAATGTGCACTCCTCAACTAGTTTCACTCACGACAATGCGCACTCCTGAACTAGTTTCACTCATGACAATGAGCACTCCTGAACTAGTTTCACTCATGACAATGCACACTCCTGAACTAGTTTCACTCATGACAATGCGCACTCCTGAACTAGTTTCACTCATGACAATGCGCACTCCTGAGCTAGTTTCCCTCATGACAATGTGCACTCAACTAGTTTCACTCACGGCGCGCACTCCTGAACTAATTTCACTCATGACAATGCGCACTCCTGAACTAGTTTCACTCATGACAATGAGCACTCCTGAACTAGTTTCCCTCATGACAATGTGCACTCTAGTTTCACTCACGACAATGCGCGATCCTGAACTAGTTTCACTCATGACAATGTGCACTCCTGAACTAGTTTCACTCATGACAATGCTGCAATTCTAGTTTTCTCATGACAATGCGCACTCATGAACTAGTTTCACTCATGACAATGAGCACTCCTGAACTAGTTTCACTCATGACAATGTGCACTCCTCAACTAGTTTCACTCACGACGCGCACTCCTGAACTAATTTCACTCATGACAATGCGCACTCCTGAACTAGTTTCACTCATGACAATGAGCACTCCTGAACTAGTTTCCCTCATGACAATGCTCCTGAACCAGTTTCCCCTCATGACAATGCGCACTCCTGAACTTTCCCTCATGGCGCACTCTAGTTTCCCTCATGACAATGCGCACTCCTGAACTGGACAATGACAATGTGCACTGAACTAGTTTCACTCATGACAATGCGCACTCCTGAACTAGTTTCACTCATGACAATGAGCACTCCTGAACTAGTTTCACTCATGACAATGTGCACTCCTGAACTAGTTTCACTCATGACAATGAGCACTCCTGAACTAATTTCACTCATGACAATGCGCACTCCTGAACTAGTTTCACTCATGACAATAAGCACTCCTGAACTAGTTTCACTCATGACAATGCGCACTCCTGAACTAGTTTCACTCGTGGCCTAGTTTCCCTCATGACAAAGAGCACTCCTGAGCTAGTTTCCCTCATGACAATGTGCACTCCTGAACTAGTTTCACTCATGACAATGCGCACTCCTGAACTAGTTTCACTCATGACAATGAGCACTCCTGAACTAGTTTCACTCATGACAATGAGCACTCCTGAACTAGTTTCACTCATGACAATGCGCACTCCTGAACTAGTTTCACTCGTGGCCTAGTTTCCCTCATGACAAAGAGCACTCCTGAGCTAGTTTCCCTCATGACAATGTGCACTCCTGAACTAGTTTCACTCACGACGCGCACTCCTGAACTAATTTCACTCATGACAATGCGCACTCCTGAACTAGTTTCACTCATGACAATGAGCACTCCTGAACTAGTTTCACTCATGACAATGCACTCCTGAACTAGTTTCCCCTCATGACAATGCGCACTCCTGAACTTTCCCTCATGGCGTACTCTAGTTTCCCTCATGACAATGCGCACTCCTGAACTAGTTTCCCTCATGACAATGTGCACTCTAGTTTCTGAACTAGTTTCGCTCATGACAACAACACTCCTGAACTCACTCATGACAATGCGCACTCCTGAACTAGTTTCACGCATGACAACAACACTCCTGAACTAGTTTCACTCACGACAATGCGCACTCCTGAACTAGTTTCACTCATGACAATGTGCACTCCTGAACTAGTTTCACTCATGACAATGAGCACTCCTGAACTAGTTTCCCTCATGACAATGTGCACTCTAGTTTCACTCACGACAATGCGCGATCCTGAACTAGTTTCACTCATGACAATGAGCACTCCTGAACTAGTTTCACTCATGACAATGAGCACTCCTGAACTAGTTTCCCTCATGACAATGCTGAATTCCAGTTTCCGCTCATGACAATGCGCACTCCTAGTTTCACTCATGACAAGGAGCACTCCTGAACTAGTTTCACTCATGACAATGAGCACTCCTGAACTAGTTTCACTCATGACAATGAGCACTCCTGAACTAGTTTCGCTCATGACAATGAGCACTCCTGAACTAGTTTCCCTCATGACAATGACCACTCCTGAACTAGTTTCACTCGGCAATGAGCTAGTTTCACTCGTGACAATGCGCACTCCTGAACTAGTTTCACTCATGACAATGAGCACTCCTGAACTAGTTTCCCTCATGACAATGAGCACTCCTGAACTAGTTTCCCTCATGACAATGTGCACTCCTCAACTAGTTTCACTCACGACAATGCGCACTCCTGAACTAATTTCACTCATGACAATGCGCACTCCTGAACTAGTTTCACTCATGACAATGAGCACTCCTGAACTAGTTTCACTCATGACAATGAGCACTCCTGAACTAGTTTCACTCATGACAATGAGCACTCCTGAACTAGTTTCCCTCATGACAATGTGCACTCCTGAACTAGTTTCACTCACGACAATGCGCACTCCTGAACTAGTTTCACTCATGACAATGTGCACTCCTTAACTAGTTTCACTCATGACAATGCTGAATTCCAGTTTCTCATGACAATGCGCACTCATGGCCTAGTTTCACTCATGACAATGAGCACTCCTGAACTAGTTTCAATCATGACAATGTGCACTCCTCAACTAGTTTCACTCATGACAATGAGCACTCCTGAACTAATTTCACTCATGACAATGCGCACTCCTGAACTAGTTTCACTCATGACAATGAGCACTCCTGAACTAGTTTCCCTCATGACAATGCACTCCTGAACTAGTTTCCCTCATGACAATGCGCACTCCTGAACTTTCCCTCATGGCGCACTCTAGTTTCCCTCATGACAATGCGCACTCCTGAACTAGTTTCCCTCATGACAATGTGCACTCTAGTTTCACTCACGACAATGCGCACTCCTGAACTAGTTTCACTCATGACAATGTGCACTCCTGAACTAGTTTCACTCATGACAATGAGCACTCCTGAACTAGTTTCACTCATGACAATGCGCACTCCTGAACTAGTTTCACTCATGACAATAAGCACTCCTGAACTAGTTTCACTCATGACAATGCGCACTCCTGAACTAGTTTCACTCGTCCTAGTTTCCCTCATGACAAAGAGCACTCCTGAGCTAGTTTCCCTCATGACAATGTGCACTCCTGAACTAGTTTCACTCACGACAATGCGCACTCCTGAACTAGTTTCACTCATGACAATGAGCACTCCTGAACTAGTTTCCCTCATGACAATGCACTCCTGAACTAGTTTCCCTCATGACAATGCGCACTCCTGAACTTTCCCT
Organism: Phymorhynchus buccinoides; assembly: GCA_017654935.2. NCBI lineage: Eukaryota > Metazoa > Mollusca > Gastropoda > Neogastropoda > Raphitomidae > Phymorhynchus > Phymorhynchus buccinoides. The sequence goes on along the minus strand of CM065708.1, from coordinate 6,276,220 downwards.
CAGGCGCACTCTAGTTTCCCTCATGACAATGCGCACTCCTGAACTAGTTTTCCTCATGACAATGTGCACTCCTGAACTAGTTTCACTCACGACAATGCGCACTCCTGAACTAGTTTCACTCATGACAATGAGCACTCCTGAACTAGTTTCACTCATGACAATGAGCACTCCTGAACTAATTTCACTCATGACAATGCGCACTCCTGAACTAGTTTCACTCATGACAATAAGCACTCCTGAACTAGTTTCACTCATGACAATGCGCACTCCTGAACTAGTTTCACTCGTGGCCTAGTTTCCCTCATGACAAAGAGCACTCCTGAGCTAGTTTCCCTCATGACAATGTGCACTCCTCAACTAGTTTCACTCACGACAATGCGCACTCCTGAACTAATTTCACTCATGACAATGCGCACTCCTGAACTAGTTTCACTCATGACAATGAGCACTCCTGAACTAGTTTCACTCATGACAATGCGCACTCCTGAACTAGTTTCACTCGTGGCCTAGTTTCCCTCATGACAAAGAGCACTCCTGAGCTAGTTTCCCTCATGACAATGCGCACTCCTGAACTAGTTTCACTCGTGGCCTAGTTTCCCTCATGACAAAGAGCACTCCTGAGCTAGTTTCCCTCATGACAATGTGCACTCCTAAACTAGTTTCACTCACGACGCGCACTCCTGAACTAATTTCACTCATGACAATGCGCACTCCTGAACTAGTTTCACTCATGACAATGAGCACTCCTGAACTAGTTTCACTCATGACAATGAGCACTCCTGAACTAGTTTCCCTCATGACAATGCGCACTCCTGAACTTTCCCTCATGGCGTACTCTAGTTTCCCTCATGACAATGCGCACTCCTGAACTGGTTTCCCTCATGACAATGTGCACTCTAGTTTCTGAACTAGTTTCACTCATGACAACAACACTCCTGAACTCACTCATGACAATGCGCACTCCTGAACTAGTTTCACGCATGACAACAACACTCCTGAACTAGTTTCACTCACGACAATGCACACTCCTGAACTAGTTTCACTCATGACAATGTGCACTCCTGAACTAGTTTCACTCATGACAATGAGCAGTCCTGAACTAGTTTCCCTCATGACAATGTGCACTCTAGTTTCACTCACGACAATGCGCGATCATGAACTAGTTTCACTCATGACAGTATCCTGAACTAGTTTCACTCATGACAATGAGCACTCCTGAACTAGTTTCCCTCATGACAATGCTGAATTCCAGTTTCCGCTCATGACAATGCGCACTCCTAGTTTCACTCATGACAATGAGCACTCCTGAACTAGTTTCCCTCATGACAATGAGCACTCCTGAACTAGTTTCACTCATGACAATGAGCACTCCTGAACTAGTTTCCCTCATGACAATGTGCACTCTAGTTTCACTCACGACAATGCGCGATCCTGAACTAGTTTCACTCATGACAGTATCCTGAACTAGTTTCACTCATGACAATGAGCACTCCTGAACTGGTTTCCCTCATGACAATGCTGAATTCCAGTTTCCCCTCATGACACTGCGCACTCCTAGTTTCACTCATGACAATGAGCACTCCTGAACTAGTTTCCCTCATGACAATGAGCACTCCTGAACTAGTTTCACTCATGACAATGAGCACTCCTGAACTAGTTTCACTCATGACAATGAGCACTCCTGAACTAGTTTCACTCATGACAATGAGCACTCCTGGACTAGTTTTCCTCATGACAATGAGCACTCCTGAACTAGTTTCACTCGGCAATGAGCTAGTTTCACTCGTGACAATGAGCACTCCTGAACTAGTTTCCCTCATGACAATGCTCCTGAACCAGTTTCCCCTCATGACAATGCGCACTCCTGAACTTTCCCTCATGGCGCACTCTAGTTTCCCTCATGACAATGCGCACTCCTGAACTGGTTTTCCTTATGACAATGTGCACTCTAGTTTCACTCACGACAATGCGCACTCCTGAACTAGTTTCACTCATGACAATGTGCACTCCTGAACTAGTTTCACTCATGACAATGTGCACTCCTGAACTAGTTTCCCTCATGACAATGAGCACTCCTGAACTAATTTCACTCATGACAATGCGCACTCCTGAACTAGTTTCACTCATGACAATAAGCACTCCTGAACTAGTTTCAATCATGACAATGCGCACTCCTGAACTAGTTTCACTCGTGGCCTAGTTTCCCTCATGACAAAGAGCACTCCTGAGCTAGTTTCCCTCATGACAATGTGCACTCCTCAACTAGTTTCACTCATGACAATGCGCACTCCTGAACTAATTTCACTCATGACAATGCGCACTCCTGAACTAGTTTCACTCATGACAATGAGCACTCCTGAACTAGTTTCAATCATGACAATGCGCACTCCTGAACTAGTTTCACTCGTGGCCTAGTTTCCCTCATGACAAAGAGCACTCCTGAGCTAGTTTCCCTCATGACAATGTGCACTCCTAAACTAGTTTCACTCACGACGCGCACTCCTGAACTAATTTCACTCATGACAATGCGCACTCCTGAACTAGTTTCACTCATGACAATGAGCACTCCTGAACTAGTTTCCCTCATGACAATGCCCCTGAACCAGTTTCCCCTCATGACAATGCGCACTCCTGAACTTTCCCTCATGGCGTACTCTAGTTTCCCTCATGACAATGCGCACTCCTGAACTGGTTTCCCTCATGACAATGTGCACTCTAGTTTCTGAACTAGTTTCGCTCATGACAACAACACTCCTGAACTCACTCATGACAATGCGCACTCCTGAACTAGTTTCACTCATGACAATGAGCACTCCTGAACTAGTTTCACTCATGACAATGAGCACTCCTGAACTAGTTTCACTCATGACAATGTGCACTCCTGAACTAGTTTCACTCATGACAATGAGCACTCCTGAACTAATTTCACTCATGACAATGCGCACTCCTGAACTAGTTTCACTCGTGGCCTAGTTTCCCTCATGACAAAGAGCACTCCTGAGCTAGTTTCCCTCATGACAATGTGCACTCCTCAACTAGTTTCTAGAACTAGTTTCACTCATGACAACAACACTCCTGAACTAGTTTCACTCACGACAATGCACACTCCTGAACTAGTTTCACTCATGACAATGTGCACTCCTGAACTAGTTTCACTCATGACAATGAGCAGTCCTGAACTAGTTTCCCTCATGACAATGTGCACTCTAGTTTCACTCACGACAATGCGCGATCCTGAACTAGTTTCACTCATGACAGTATCCTGAACTAGTTTCACTCATGACAATGAGCACTCCTGAACTAGTTTCCCTCATGACAATGCTGAATTCCAGTTTCCCCTCATGACACTGCGCACTCCTAGTTTCACTCATGACAATGAGCACTCCTGGACTAGTTTCCCTCATGACAATGAGCACTCCTGAACTAGTTTCACTCATGACAATGAGCACTCCTGAACTAGTTTCGCTCATGACAATGAGCACTCCTGGACTAGTTTTCCTCATGACAATGGGCACTCCTGAACTAGTTTCACTCGGCAATGAGCTAGTTTCACTCGTGACAATGCGCACTCCTGACCTAGTTTCACTCATGACAATGCGCACTCCTGAACTAGTTTTCTCATGACAAACAGCACTACTGAGCTAGTTTCTCTCATGACAATGTGCACTCCTCAACTAGTTTCACTCATGACAATGCGCACTCCTGAACTAGTTTCACTCATGACAATGAGCACTCCTGAACTAGTTTCACTCATGACAATGAGCACTCCTGAACTAGTTTCAATCATGACAATGCGCACTCCTGAACTAGTTTCACTCATGGCCTAGTTTCCCTCATGACAAAGAGCACTCCTGAGCTAGTTTCCCTCATGACAATGCGCACTCATCAACTAGCACTCATGACAATGCGCACTCCTGAACTAGTTTCACTCACGACAATGCGCACTCCTGAACTAGTTTCACTCATGACAATGAGCACTCCTGAACTAGTTTCACTCATGACAATGCGCACTCCTGAACTAGTTTCCCTCATGACAATGCGCACTCCTGAACTAGTTTCAATCATGACAATGCGCACTCCTGAACTAGTTTCACTCGTGGCCTAGTTTCCCTCATGACAAAGAGCACTCCTGAGCTAGTTTCCCTCATGACAATGTGCACTGCTCAACTAGTTTCACTCACGACGCGCACTCCTGAACTAGTTTCACTCGACAATGAGCACTCCTGAACTAGTTTCACTCATGACAATGCGCACTCCTGAACTAGTTTCACTCACGACAATGCGCACTCCTGAACTAATTTCACTCATGACAATGCGCACTCCTGAACTAGTTTCACTCATGACAATGAGCACTCCTGAACTAGTTTCAATCATGACAATGCGCACTCCTGAACTAGTTTCACTCATGGCCTAGTTTCCCTCATGACAAAGAGCACTCCTGAGCTAGTTTCCCTCATGACAATGTGCACTCCTCAACTAGTTTCACTCACGACGCGCACTCCTGAACTAATTTCACTCATGACAATGCGCACTCCTGAACTAGTTTCACTCATGACAATGAGCACTCCTGAACTAGTTTCCCTCATGACAATGCTCCTGAACCAGTTTCCCCTCATGACAATGCGCACTCCTGAACTTTCCCTCATGGCGCACTCTAGTTTCCCTCATGACAATGCGCACTCCTGAACTGGTTTCCCTCATGACAATGTGCACTCTAGTTTCACTCACGACAATGCGCACTCCTGAACTAGTTTCACTCATGACAATGTGCACTCCTGAACTAGTTTCCCTCATGACAATGCGCACTCCTGAACTAGTTTCCCTCATGACAATGTGCACTCTAGTTTCGCTCATGGCAATGTGCACTCCTGAACTAGTTTCACTCATGACAATGAGCACTCCTGAACTAGTTTCCCTCATGACAATGCGCACTCCTGAACTAGTTTCCCCTCATGACAATGCGCACTCCTAGTGAATGACAATGCGCATTCCTGGACTAGTTTCCCTCATGACAATGAGCACTCCTGAACTAGTTTCCCTCATGACAATGTGCACTCTAGTTTCGCTCATGGCAATGTGCACTCCTGAACTAGTTTCACTCATGACAATGAGCACTCCTGAACTAGTTTCCCTCATGACAATGCGCACTCCTGAACTAGTTTCCCCTCATGACAATGCGCACTCCTAGTGAATGACAATGCGCATTCCTGGACTAGTTTCCCTCATGACAATGCGCACTCCTGAACTAGTTTTCTCATGACAAAAAGCACTCCTGAGCTAGTTTCCCTCATGACAATGTGCACTCCTCAACTAGTTTCACTCACGACAATGCGCACTCCTGAACTAATTTCACTCATGACAATGCGCACTCCTGAACTAGTTTCACTCATGACAATGAGCACTCCTGAACTAGTTTCACTCACGGCAATGCGCACTCCTGAACTAGTTCACTCATGACAATGCGCACTCCTCAACTAGTTTCACTCATGACAATGCGCACTCCTAGTTTCACTCATGACAATGCGCACTCCTGAACTACTTTCATTCATGACAATGTGCACTCCTCAACTAATTTCACTCATGACGATGCGCACTCCTCAACTAGTTTCACTCACAACAATGCGCACTCCTGAACTAGTTTCCCTCATGACAATGCGCACTCATCAACTAGTGTTACTCATGACAATGCGCACTCCTGAACTAGTTTCACTCATGACAATGCGCACTCCTGAACTAGTTTCACTCATGACAATGAGCACTCCTGAACTAGTTTCACTCATGACAATGAGCACTCCTGAACTAGTTTCACTCATGACAATGCGCACTCCTGAACTAGTTTCCCTCATGACAATGCGCACTCCTGAACTAGTTTCAATCACGACAATGTGCACTCCTGAACTAGTTTCCCTCATGACAATGTGCACTCCTGAACTAGTTTCACTCATGACAATGTGCACTCCTGAACTAGTTTCACTCATGACAATGTGCAACATAACCAGGTCTGGTCAGGGACTGTGATCATCAAGAAAATCAGCTTTCAAATTATAGCAATGCTTTCCCCCAAAAATCAATGTGTAGAGTGGCACAGTGGTAGCGCGTTCGCTTCGTGTCAAGTAAACCCGAGTTCGAACCTGGGTACAGGGGATTTTTTCCTCTCACTTTGCACTAGGCCTTGCTGTCTGAACATGGAGTCTTTCGGATGAGACGATAAACCGAGGTCCCGTGTGCCCATGCACTTAGCACACATTAAACCCAGTGGCAACGAAAAAGTTGTCATTTGGTCAAAATTTACCCCCCTCCCTTCCTTCCTCATGTCACACAATAATCGCATGCAAAAAACTAAACAAATAATAAAATTGGGTGGCGCGCCTCTGGCTGTGATGCGCTCTTCAGGTGGGAGCAACCCGAATTTCACAGAGACGCCTCTGTGACTATAATGTACCTAACCTAACCTGGTCCAAACTCCAATTCTAAATTGTGGACTTCTCCAACGGTTGCTCCATGTTCTCACTCTCCGTGCATGGGGTGGAGGACGTCGTCAAATCTCACCATCTCTTTCAGAGGAATGGGAATCGGTAAACTGTCTATCCTCTCCGCACGCCCGGGCCGACAACCAACGCTGCGAGAAACCGCCTGTCGAGCCAACTGTTGCAGATGGAACGGGGTATCGGCGGCCTTCTGAACGCGTTCGTAGCACTCGGTCAGCTGTTGGTTCCCTTTCGCCTCGCTTCCTGTCCTCGAGTCGCTGGCCACCGCCTGCAGACTTTTGTGGGAGTACACTCCGCACGCCAGAGTCAGGTCAATTATGTCTGGGAGGTCTTTCAAGAAAGCCCCTGTCAGCGTGTGGACGTCTGGAATTTTGAGCCTTAAAATGGTGGGATTCCTCAGCGAGCGCTTTTCGGTAGTAGCAGCTCTTAGGAAGGGAGCCAATCCTGCTCCCAGCAACAGGCGCACCATGTCAGTCTTTCTTGCACTGAGGCAATAGGGCGAGTCCACGATCGTACCGAGCAAGGAGTTTTTGCCCTTGTCCAGAAGGTACGGAGTGGGATCGACATGATTCATGAACCCCTCTGCCAAACTTTTATGCCCCAAGCGAAAAGCCCAATGCAAAACGTCCCGCAGAGTGCTCGGATCAGTGCAGCCCTTAGAGAGGGATACGGCGAGGTCTGACCACTCTTCGTTCACAACAGGTTGTCGAACAATGTCTTTCAACAGCCAGTCCAAAACAGTGCGGTTTTCACAAAACCTGGAACACTGTTGAAGGACAGCCAAGTTGTGATTCTGAATCACTATGGCCCAGTCCCACATTCCTCGCCGTTGACATGCGCTGCCCAGATCCCTGTTGGACACCAGTCTCCGAAAATAGGTCCAACCGAGCATTTCATTGGTGACAGGGAGAGTTTTCAGGATGGCGGCCCCCGCTGAAAAGGAACGTTCTCGATTTTCACGATTGGCTTCGGCACACAAAGAATGTCCTTGACCTTCACACTCGGCATCAGTGCATTGGTCATGCTTGCCGAGCATGACCATGACTTCTATCAGTACGTGGCGGCGAATGTCCAGGGAAGGAAGAGTGAGCACGGTTTCAACGAGGTCCCACTGTTTGGTGACCAGCACCACGACAAAGGCTAACTTGGCATGACCGTTGTCCGCACACCACCTCACACACCTGCTTGGATTCACACTGATTGACCTCAGCCCGCCCTTCAGCCAAAATTGGACGCCTTTCACTAAATACACCACCTCTTCACCTCTGTCACAAAGCCATTGGTCCACAACTGGGGCAAGTGCCGCCCAACTACATTCATCCATCATCATCTTGACCACAAACTCTGCACATCTATCCCACAGAAAGGATAGAATGCGATCCCGCTTAGCGATTTCCACGCTTAAAAGATGTTCCAGAGCAATCCAACTTTTCGATTTCAAGGCAGTGCTGATGAGAAGCAAGAGTATGTCCAACTTGACACGCTCTGGAGCGTCTCCTTTTCTGATGTTTTCCTCAAAGATCGTGCGAATAAAATGAGACCAATCAGCTGCCTCACATGGACCTGTAACCTTCAAATCCGCCCTATCCATATCCACAGAATACGCACATTCACAGTATTTCTTACATAAGGCTGCAAAGCAAGGGGCACAATCGAATACTAGGCTTTTCTGAATGGCCTGTTTGAACAGCTTGGGCCAGATGGGAGAATCCAGTCGCTGGGGGAGCTTCTGAACGAAAGCCTGCAGGCTGGGATATCCCAACTGTGGGACACTCTTCCTGCAGCCCCAGTTTATTGGCTGGGCGCACAAAGATGAAGGGGAATGATGAAGGTGATGATCCTGAAACAGAACACCACACACACAAAAATCATAATGAAGACAAGAATAAAGGTGCCAGGCTCTACTGAGCTCCACCGAAGTGACTCAGCAGAAGTGCAGTGTCTCCTCGGTTGGTTGCCTCCTGACGGCCTAACATAGATTCGCTCCCCTTGGACTGCTGGTCTCGGATTCTGCGACTTGAACACACCTGGGTGTAGCTGCGAATTGGGATTCGGAACGAGCGGCGTGGAAGCAACGTCACTGTACGGCCCAGAAGATGGGACAGCAACAACAAAAAAAGAATAAAGGTGCCGCCATAAATGGCAACAATGTCCCCTACTGCTTTTTCCCTAGGCAAAAAAAAAAAAGTTTGTTACCGGTTTCCCGACCAACCCTAAACTTGTTTTTTGGGTGAATAAATAAATAAATTAAAAAACGAAAGTAATTTGAGCAGACGATGCAAGGGAAACAACCAATGCACTCGGCGCAGTCAAGGACCGTTACTCGCGCTGACTTTTGTGACCCTACATCCGCCGACAAAATGGCGGGCGCTAGACACGCGATTGCAGTTTCAATACCAATGTGATCAAATATATTCACACACATAGACTGAACACAAATGTTCAAAAAAAATAAAAAAGCCTACCTACCTACCCTGTTTTTTAAACTGATGAAACCCCAGGGGGGCCCCTATCTATACAGTTCTTCACTGATTGCATTCTTGCCCTCCTTCATCTCCCACCATCCCCAACTCACCCCAACCCCTTTTCTCTACCCCCCCCCCCCCCCCCCCACCCCTTCAGTGCAATAGTTCAGCATTAATTTCACCTTTGAATCAAAGTCAGGGGGTCAGAATTGGCGTACAAAATACCCGTAAAATGCGGACTATAAGCCGCTACTTTTTTTCCTCAACATGCTGCTTATAGACTGATGCGGCTTATCTGTGGATATTTGTTTTCCATTCCACATTTATCAGTATGATTAAATCTGTTTCTGGCCACATTCTTCAGCCTATTTTGAGCTTCTTTAGACTCAAAACTGGTTTTGGTAATCAATAGATTCAAATCTCATCTTTAAAAGTGTCTGAGAACATTAAATACCTATGTTCTGATATGATAATTTCTATATTTGTGTTGGTTTGTGCGCACACAATTTTCTCTGCGGCTTATAAACTGGTGCGGCTTATACGTGAATAAATACCTAATAAATAAATATTTTGTCAATTTAAGGGATGCGGCTTATATACAGGTGCGTCTTTTAGTCCAGTTTTTAGGCAGGTAAGGAGTTTTTACCTTCAATCATGGATTTGGACAGTTCTCGGGAAAGAAAGAATACATGATAAGATCAATATAAATTCTTGAACTTGTTCCGTTTCCGATCCAGTCTATGCCTTGGTGCGTTCGAGTTGTCGGTGGACGGTCGTGGTGGTGCCCTCGGAGGAGGACCTCACTCACGCTGGCTCCGCGACTAAGAGAAAAGTGTCGTCAGTAGGGGGCTTAGTAGGTGGTGTCCTGAACAGGCTCTACTGAACTCCACCAAAGTGACTCAGCGGCAGTGCAGTGTCTCCTCGGTTGGTTGCCTCCTGACGGCCTAACACAGATTCGCTCCTCTTGGACTGCTGGTCTCGGATTCTGTGACCTGAACGTGCGGAAGTGTGGCTGCGAATTGGGATTCGGAATGAGCAGCGTGGGAGCAACGCCACTGTACGGCGCAGAAGATGGGACAGACAAAAATACAGTATATCCATTCTGTAAAATTGGTTGCTGTGGCTGTACTTTTTTTAAATCCTGTATATGACCCAGCACCACAGAAGGGACATTAAGTCGCTGGGATAAATATAAAGAGCTTTTTTATGACTTTGATCAAGCCTGTCCCTATCAGTACTATTACTACTCAACTATTACTACATAGGGATAGTTTCTCAAAACAGGCTTGCAAAGTCCAAAATCTATTTTTTTTTTTTTTTTTTGGAGTTAAATGTGCGTTTTCGAGCTCTCTGATATGTCATCTTTTTATATCTATAAATGATCATCTTTATTATGGTCTCCAAATAATGCAAAAAATCTTTTAAATGAATAGATTCATGCATTTTCTTCGGCTAGGATCAACTAGACTGTGATTTCTCAAAATGTCCGATAGTCACCCCACCAATTTTGAATGCTCATAACTTAGTATTTTTAAATCACTGTTACGGGTTCTTGAGTCAGTAAAATTGAGTACGAAAATAGTTCTTCTTCTTCGCAGTGCGTGGCCACAATCAACACACTGATTATTATGCCACTTCAAATCTAATCCCCTATTTAGTTTTAACCAGAATCATCAGTTTGTTGATGGAGGATGTTTTTAAAAGAAAGAAGAACCACAACTTTGGCATGGTGCACTGACTAAAAAGCTGTGCTGAGTATACACTTAATACTTACGATAAATGCTTCAATGATTGCTCAGAAAGCGACACAGCTATGCCAATCTCTTTATAATCAAAAGAAAGGGCACATCAACTTGATCAAGAGGCCGCGAGGCCTTGCTGCCCTAAGAACCTGACCTGACATGACCAGATTTCAGTTTTCTTGATTTGATTTTGAAGTAGTAGTAGTACTAGTAGCAGTAGGTATTCCAAAGGGGTTTTCAATAATACATGCTACACATTGTCTGTTGCTACAGTTTGATAGATCTTTTGATCCTGATTAATGTGATACCAGAAACAAGTCTGTGTGGTAAAAAAGTTATGACGTTTTATGTGATTTTTGGACTTAGAAAATTTTTCGGCAACATTTTTGTGCCATTTTCACTCGCACACAGCAAAAAAACAGTCACAGAGATCTCAAAGTTCTGGTTTTTAATCTTTATATACTGGTAATCAAACACACAAAATTTGTTGACATCAAATGCTTTACAAAAAAAGTTGTAAATCTCCAAACTCTGTCAAAAATTAAGTTATTTCCACAGATTCTTGGAACAAAATCGCACAATGGGGGTATTTCAAAGGTCTGGTACACAGTTGTTTTCAGTACCATAACTACAAAATCTTGATTACAACTTTATAGTGATAAAGAGATTATGCTCAATTTTTTTCAGAACTCTGTTTGTGACAGTTACATCAAACTGGTCCAATGAAAATGGTACATCATCGAATTTGAGCGCCTGGCCAAAAAGGATCAATTTTGAAGGTTTTTCAAATTGCTATAACTTTTTCATTTTTAATGCTACTGAGTTGCCCTTTATACCAAATTGTCAAGTTTTTAATGTCCTCTACTCTGAAAACAAGTAAAAGTGCTAAATTTACAAAACATTTAAAATTTTAATGCTTTTTCTAACAAAAATATTCAAATTTGTAATTTTTTCACATTTTCAACTTTCTTTTTTTTTCTTCCTGAATGAAAATTATGAATACCAAATTGTACTTCTGTCTTTTGTGGTTTTATTGGTGTGCTTTTTATTCTTGTGTATGATGTGTTATTATTTTAAAATATTTGTTGAAAATACCAACCGTATTGGAGATTTTGGCCGCCACCAGAGCCTTCAGACTAAGGCCGTCGGCACCCCCCGGCACTTCATGGCTTTGGATGAGCGTGCCCCTTTACTCAATATTAACTAAAATAGTTCTATCTAAAAGAAAATTGAATGCTCTTTAAAACCATGTACTGTTTGAAAGGGTGGGGCAATGTTAAGCTGGTTAAAATAAAATTTCTTATCGAAAATGACAACATTTTTGCGTGAAAGTTACACCGATCGAAAGCTTGGGGTTTCCTCTTCCCGTGACAACATGTTCTATTTTTATCCGACCAATGGGCACGCTCAAACAATTGCCAAAAAGGCGTGCAGCGCGTGACGTCAAGTGATCATTCACTAGCTGGCGGACAATACAACAAGGAACAAAAAACAAATATTTTTGCATGATGCACATAGACTTGATTGAGTTATGCCGTAATGCATTATTCAAAGTGACAACGTCAAATTCTTTGGCAAGCAATGCTTTGACAGGTGAGTTTCCCTCAGTCCTGAGAGGTTCCTGGCACGTTCAGGTGGAAACCCGGAACCAGGAATCAGATCTTGGAACCATTTCGCCACCTGCAACATAATAAAACAGAATATATGCGTCAGTTCTTTGATTTAACTTTTATTTTCCGAAATGAATACTTCCATATATTTTCATCTTTAGCAACTAAGCAAGACACCACAAGTGCTTTGCGTTATGATTCTGTTGTGAAGTCCTTACATGAATTTAAACTTGAGGGAAAAAAACAACTTCAATCCACAGTCCAATTTTTTTCCCCACCTGAAATATAATGTTCCCATCTTCTTTTTCAAAGACAAAGTAAAATGAAGCTAATATTTAAATAATCTGAAACGAATCTCCAAAATTTATTTGAAAACTCCTAATTGGCCCACTCCCAGTACGGTGATTATGAATCACATCAGGTGGTAGTTGACCTCCTGTCAGTCGTTGACGACCACGGATGTTGGGCCCTAGGTCAGGCAATGCAATAGAACATTGTATTAATTTAGTCGCACACACAGAACGAGAGAAAGGTTATGTGCGTATGTGCATGCATATTTGCATGTGTGAGCTATTAATAAAATTATTATAATTATATTATGTCTTTGTTGAACTTCGTTTTTAAAATTTTAAGCGCATATTTAGTCTCTCTCTCCCCTTAGTGTGTGTGTGTGTGTGTGCGCGCGCGAGAGAGAGAGCAGGCATGGGAATTGTCAGAGACAAAAAAATCTGAAAAGCCCCCCCCCCCCTCATTTTTACAGCATTAAAATATATTATCATAAAAATTGAAGTATTTAGTAACTAAAAGTTTGCCTTAAAAAAAAAATTCCGCGGACAATTCCCATGCCTGCAGAGAGAGAGAGAGAGAGAGAGAGAGAGAGAGAGAGAGAGAGAGAGAGAGAGAGGGAGGGAGGGAGGGAGGGAGGGAGGGAGGGAGGGAGAGAGAGAGAGAGAGAGAGAGAGAGAGAGAGAGAGAGAGAGAGAGAGAGAGAGAGAGAGAGAGTTTTAGGAAGTCAGTTGCCTGAAACTTGAAACTGCATCAAATTGTCTTAATTCAGGTACATCCACATGCACTGTGTGTTGTGTGTGTGCATATAACCCAGTTGGGTCTTTAATTGTATGTTTATTGTTGGGTTGCTAGGTGCTTGAGGTAAGTTCCTTGTAGTGTGTGTGTGTGTGTGTAAAATAAAGCGTGCAGAAATCAAAATCTCATGTTTGTGAATGAGAAACAGCAGACCTTTATCAATCATTCTCCAGTATCTGTTCATTGTTAATGAAACACAATATTGAGAACAATTGACTGTTTTTTGTAGTTTTGCTTAGCATTAACTAGTTTCGATTTTGTTGGTAGCCGTAGGTCTAGGCCAAGACAACGTTTAGTTAGGCCTAGCATGATATTCCTCTCTATGAGTCTATCTCAGAATCTGGGTTGAACTTGAAGTTGAAGATGCTTCACTTTACTGACTAAAGGTTTTCAATTCAGAAACAAACAGTTGAATCTTTTGCAAAATACATGCAGAAGTCTAGAAGCGCAATAATTTTAACCAAAACAATTACTGATTTGAATAAGTATTGGGCAAAAAACGAGGAAATATAATTCTGATCCTAGGCCTAGGCCGATCGAAAAACAGAATCGAATATTGCCAAGGGAAGTCACTCAGTCTAACTAGTCAGACAGACCATTTTTTCAACATCACGTGATCTCACATTTTGATCGATTTCTTTAAAATCTTCCAATTTTATTCCTAATTACATCTTTAAGCGTTAATAATAGGCTTTTTCCAAAACATCTATAATGGTTATGATCGGTTTACATGATGAGAAAAAATTAGCACGGCTTCGATAGTACTCGACTGCTCGCCGTGTCAAAGAGTTGATTTCTAGCTCAAGAACGATGTCATGTTTTACGGAAATACAAAACTTTACATCATATATGCATAAAAAATGCACGAAAACAATCTTAAACAGCAATACTCACCTAGCATGGAATCAATATCGTAGATAATTTCAAGATGGGCAATATTTTCGCGATGAAACTGAGCCTCTGTTAGCGTTGTCGTGCGTGCGCCATTTTTGTCGGCCAGTTGTAAATGAATGAATGACGTCACGCGCTTCGCGGAGTTTGGGCTCGTGGATGAGCGTGCCCATTGGTCGGATACTATAGAACATGTCGTCACGGTAAGAGAAAACCCCAAGCTTTCGATCGGTGTAACTTTCACGCAAAAATGTTGTCATTTTCGATAAGAAATTTTACTTTGAAAAGTTTGAACTAAATTTTAACCAGCTTAACATTACCCCACCCTTTCAAAAAGTGCATGGTTTTAAAGAGCATTCAATTTCCTTTTAGATAGAACCACTTTAGTTAATATTGAGTAAATGGACAGGCTCATCCAAAGCCATGAAGTGCGGGGGGTGCCGACGGCCTTAGTCAGAAGGCTCTGTCGGCGGCCAAAAACGCCAATACGGTTGGTACTTTCAACAAATGTTTTAAAATAATAACACATCATACACAAGAATAACAAGCACACCAATAGAACCACAAAAGACAGAAGTACAATTTGGTATGAGTTTTTATTAATAATTTTCATTCAGGAAGGAAAAAATGAAAGTTGAAAACAAGCAAAAATCGGCATTCTGGTCAGTTTGTCACAGCTGCAAGGCAGGGCTTTGGAATACCTACTAGCAGTAATAAGGGCTTGATATGGGCCTCGCGGCCCTTATGTAATTGTATGCACTATCATTCTTCCTATATCTTGATTTTTGTGTGTGTGTGTTTTTGCATTGGTGGTTTGCCCATTTTCCTATGCTACAATAAAGAAAG
>CM065708.1:6243595-6256095 GCA_017654935.2 Phymorhynchus buccinoides | reverse complement strand
ATAAGACTGACTATTTGCGGCTATTTGCGGCATTTTGTGACATTGAGCATGAACGACAAATTTCACTTTTTTCTAGGGTTAGGTAAATGGTTCAAGTAACGAAAAAGTGAAATTTGTGGTTGTCGCAAATAGTCACTCTCATAGTAGCGAGCTAGGAATTTTAACGAGCTAGGAATGCTAACCCTACAACAGTACAAGCACTTCACACCGGCTTTAGTCAAGGCAGAACTTTTTCAGAAAGCTAAGTCTTCGTAAGTTTTGCTTCTTGTTGAAACATAAGATTCTAATGAATTTTGCATCAAAAAGAAATGGAGGAGTTTACTAAATGGATGCTCATACTCACCGACATCATTAACATGAAATTCATACAACGGTGGCTTAAAACAAATCATACACAAAGTAGAAACACGAACTTTCTGCAACGCACACGAGGTCGCCTATGTTCGATAGGAAGTTAAATTTCGCGTCTCACTTTTCTGAGACAAAAGTTAACGTTCAAGAAAAATGTCGTTTTACCACAAACGAACGAATAGCAAGACCATCAATAATATGATGGTGGCCGTTGTGGAGTGAAAGAAGAAGAACAAGAAGAAGCGAACATTTATTGGGTCTAAGAAACCGTTCTCTTTTTATAATTTGATCAAATCACAATAGATCTAATGGTTCTGTTGCAGCTGAAATAAAGAGTATCCAAAACTAAAACTAAATGAGAAAAAAGACCTTGGAGTCGTATTTGACAGAAATCTTACTTTTGATACACATATCCATAAAGGGATAAATAAGGCAAATCAGATGTTGGGAATAATTAAAAGAACATTCATTCGTTTAGATAAGGAAACATTTTTGTTATTATACAAATCATTGGTACGTTCACATTTAGAGTATGGTAATATCATCTGGTACCCGTATCTAAAACGTCAGTCAGCTTCTATTGAAAGGGTAGGCCTACAGAGGAGAGCAACCAAGATGGTTAAAAGTTGTAAAGATTTTGATTACCAAGATAGATTAAAAAATTGAAACCTTCATTCATTAAAAGGAAGACGTGTTAGGGGATACCTTATACAAATGTACAAAATGTTTAACAACTTAGATGACATTAGCATTGATTCTCTTTTTACACTATCCATTTATAACAGCACTAGAAATCAAGAGGGAAAATTACATATACAGCGTTGTAATACTAACAGGCGTAAACATTGTTTTAGTAATCGAGTTGCTAATTTACTAACACCTAACCTAAAAAGAGCACCAACACTAAATACCTTCAAAAATCTCCTTGACAAAGATGAAAATTTTAGTCAACTATTTTTTGAACATGATGATTGAATTACAATCATAATTTTAAAAGGCATGCTTATGCAAACAAAACAGTGTCAATGAAGGGACGTTTATAAGCCGCGAGGCTTAGGCTTGAGCCAGTCCCACACTATACTATACTACTAAATGTCAACATCATTTTTTTTTAAAAGTCAGGTCAGGTCAGATGACAGTGGTTGTTCAAAAAAAGAAGAAGAAGAACTAGGCCTCATAGCCGTGCACTTTCTCTGGTCAGATTTGACATTTGGCTAGGCCAACTGTCAACGTGTGCATTTAGTTCTTCTAATCATCATTTATGTATATTTAATTACTTATTATTTGCTTCATTAGTACTTTTTATTTTTTTATTTTTTTTAAGTTATCATATTTTCTAACTTGCGTTGGATTGGCCAAGGCTTGGCTATGCGCACGACCATCGTTTTTCTTTTCTTTTTTCTCCAACATCTCGGCAGAATCTTCAACTTGATGAAGGAGGCCGATCAACGGGAGGAAGAAGAAGAACGTAACCTGACGCAGTAGTAGTAGTAGTAGCAAAGATATTCTAAAAGGGTACGAATGGACTACTTAAGAGCTCGGCGAACCAGGCTGATAGAGTTATCGTTAGTGCGGACAGTACACTATTCACAGTGGAGGCTACCCAAAAACTCTGACTGGAACTTGAACGGAGAATTCAACTGGCCTATCGACGTGTAAAATGTGTCCTGTTTAAAAGGGACATAACCAGTGTTTCTGTCCTCACTACTCATATAGGGAAAAGAGACCGGATGCTTATCTTCCCCTATACAGTCTTTGGTAGTAGTAGTTTTTTGGGGTTTTTGTTGTTGTTGTGTAGTTTGATCTTTTACTTTGAACACAAAAAACATCATGTAGTTTGATATCTCTCTCTCTCTCTCTCTCTCTCTCTCTCTCTCTCTCTCTCTCTCTCTCTCTCTTTACTTTGAAACAAAAAAATCATCATGTAGTTTGATCTCTCTTTTACTTTGAACACACACACACCCAAAAACATGGGTTTTTTGTTTTTGTTTTTTGTAGTTTGATATTTTGCTCTCAACACAAAAAAACATCATGTACTTTGATCTCTCTCTCTCCCTCTTTTACTTTGATTTTAAAAAAACATGTAGTTTGATCTCTCATTTACTTTAAACGCATCATATAGTTTGATCTCGATCTTTTACTTTGAACACACACAAAACCTCATGCACTTTGATCTCAAGGAGATCCTTGGTGGGTTTTTTTTATTGGTTTTTTTTTTTAGTAGTAGTAGTTTAACAAATATAAGTTATAATCCGTTGTTCTTTTAAACACCCCCACCCCCACCCCGGGCCACCTCTGAGCAATTTTCGTGCATATAATTTGGGGTATGCCTTGTAAACCCCCACCCCCCCAACATTAATTGGAGCAAACGTCGTGCATAAAGGTATGTAGGTCTACCTTGTGTGCGTGTGTGCGTGTGCGTGTGCGTGTGCGCGCGCATGTGTGTGTGTGTGTGTGTGTGTGTGTGTGCGCGCGCGCGCACCGGAGGCAGTGCAACAATAGGAAAGTCCCGAATGCTGGATAACAATACAGATATTAAAATAAAAAACCTGATGAATGAATGAAGAATTTGTTTAACGTCCTCCGGCCTGGCACAGGTGAGACATTTATGAATTATGAGTAATAAAGAAAAGGTAGGCCTATATTGAAAAAACGAAGATATTTTGTTGAAATGTTAATAATCAATTTTTAAACATATTATCTGTACGTCTCCTATAACGCACCTAAAAAAATATATTATTTAAAATATAATTACATTGAAATATCAATCAGTAATGGAATCAATACTTTAATCCCTTTGTGTTTGTTATATTTCTCAAACATGCAATATTTATACACTTTATTCATAGTCAATGGGAAAAGATCGCTGATCTGCAGTACATCCAATGGGATTTCGTATTACAAAAAAACAGTTACAGGGTTTGGTTTCTTGACAAAATGCCACTTAACTGTTAAGTGACACTTTCTTATTCCAATTAACTGTTAACTGACTTTTCTTTTGCCGGAAGCGGAAGTTGATTATATCAGTTAACTGCTTAACTGGAATAAGAAAAGACAGTTAATTACTTAACTGGTATATTAAAACCAGTTAACTACTTAACTGGTATTTTATCATTTTTGAGCCCCATAGTATGGGGCATAGTGTAATGTTGTCTTTTCAGGCCATCGGTCAAGGTCGAATATATCTACTTCCGGTGTATAATGGCGACAAGAAGTTGAAAACGCAGAGCTCTAGGCATACAACTGTACGAGTAACTTTGCGAGTAACAGGTAAAGAATTTAGCGAGCAAAATAGTATAGAGTGAAACTAGACGCAACCCAGCGCCGTTCCCCCTCCATCCCCACCCCTTTGTAAGGCGCTCTTCCGCAGATCCCAAATTTCTACAGTGACAAAATAGTAAAGTCTGACTGACTGAGTCAGTGAGTGTGGAGTGTCACTGTGTGGTGACTTACCTTTAGAACTAGGAAGGAAGTAACTTAGTAAGTAATATGATTGCTGTCCTGTGTCCATACTTTATTTTAACCCTTTCGCCGCCAGCCATTTTTCAGCAAAATATTTCCATTAAACTTACCTGGGTAGAGAAAACAAATCATCCGCAATATACTTGAATATAGGGGATTCCTCTAGTCTATGACATAACATTAGCATTAGGCCTATCCTTACCTCCGTAGATTAAATAAGAGAATAGGGTCTTCGGATAACAGGCCCTGATTTGATGCCTTTTAGTGACATGGGTGTTAAAACTATTGTGGTGCATACATGCGACATTGGTGGTGAAAGGGTTAAAGATAATGCAGTTATTTTAGATTCTATGAATTTATTTATCCCAACACACAGTCACACATAGTGACGCACACCCTCACACACACAATGACACACACACTCACATGTACACAAGAGTGACGAGCACACACCTGAGCTGCCCAAACTTTTTCCAAGTTAATCTTCAGTACAATGAAGGTGGAAGATCAAACAAAGAAGAAGAAGAAGCTACTAGTACTAGCCCGGTATAGGTAGCCATTGGCTTGTAAAAGTAGTATACAAATCTGTGGGTGATCAGATTTCAAAAGTCATTAGCCCAATGCGCGTCTGTAGTGTAAATTTCAGTATTGCACAGTCCCATTTTATTTACCACTGAGTCTCCCCACACCATCTCTCCCTTCCAACCCACTATCAAATCCAGGTCAGCTGTCTGTCAACATAACAACAAGCCAGCACTGATACTGAAAAGAAAGGAAAGGCAGCCTCCTCTCTCTCCCCCACCTCTCTTGCCATATCATTTCTCTTTACTTCTCCTTTCTTTCTGTCCCACTCTTTTTCTTTCTCTTTATCTCTCTTCTTTCTCTTCTCTTCCTCTCTCCTTCCCTCTCTCCTGTGTGTGTGTGTGTGTGTTCAGGGATTTTTGTTGTTGTTTTCTTTGGGCTAGTGAAAATGTGTTCGGGTGAGTAACATTTTTAAGTTACTCGGAGTGAAATTTTTAAAGTTTGGCCCGCCCTGCACACACACACACACACACACACACACACACACACACACACACACACACATACACTGATGTGTGCGCACGCATACACACGTGCACACACACACACACACATTGACATACATCATTACATGTGGTGACGTACATGAACACAGATCCACATGTGAGCGCATGCAGTAGACCTAATGCAAACATTCTGACAGACATCACATAAACAGACAAAAGACATTAGACACATGAGCACGCAGCAGTGCATGTATGCATAGCTCACATACACACACACACACACACTCACACAGAGGAACACATACAGATATATATATGTTTAGAGAGAGAGAGGAACATACACACAGAGGAAAACACACACGTGACACACACACACACACACACACAGTTGGGGACCGATCAGCGGAACCTAGCTGGCTGGGCCAAACTTTCTGTATTCTTATTCTTCTGTCCATTTTCTTCTTTATCTCAGTACCTCTGTCTGAGCATTTCCGCAGATCTCCCTAAAGTAATAGTGACAGAATAGTCAGAAGTGACTATGGTCACTCTACGGAAGGAAGGAAGAGAGAGAAAAGAGTAACACACGCACTCGTGCGCGCACGCACGCACATTCACACACACACACACACACACACACAGAGGAACAGAGAAAGAGAGAGAGATGAATACACAAGAGAGAGAGAGATGAACACACATACACACACACACACGCACAGAGGAACACACACACAGAGGAACACACATACAGCCACACACACACACACACATGTATGCGGCACACACAGCCGTTTAGCATGTTTTATTCATTGAAATACCATATGTTCATTGATACTTGTAAACACACACATATAATAATGATAAAAAAAATTATTTAAAGGAGCAAGTTGTACATAACTAAGTACTCCAATATTTTGTGCTGGACACAATACAATACAATCATTGATATAAAAATGACAGTTCACTTTAAAATTTTATATATATATACATACAAGCATTTATAACCTAATGGTCCCAGATTTAAAATCCCCCATGAAAAACACATGCGCCTAGATACATTTTTGTTAAATCCTAAATAATAAATGCAATCAGTTTTGATACAGTTGATCAATGACTCATCAGCCAATCAGGGCTCCCAGGGACCCCCGTTTGGGGGTCTATGAAGTACTAAAATTCTAAAGGACCCTCTCAAGGAATGTGCAGGGGGTCCCAGGGATGCACTAGAAAAATTATTTTTAGCATTCGCAATGCCACTGGGACCCTCTATCTCGCCTAGGATACTGTAAGGGAAGGAGTCCCTGGGACCCCTTGTTTTGCGGGACGATTGGGAGCCCTGGCCAGAATTGTTGTAGTGCTGAGCAGTTCTTTCATTTCTTCTACTAGAGCTCTGTCCGTTGAAGCAATGCTGTCATTCTTCATTCCCTGTTCACTGTCCCCCCCACCCCCCACCCTGTGGGGATGCCGGGGGGGGGCGGTCTTTTGTACAAATAGTTGCCCCACCTTCTGGAAGTTCTGTATTTGGAACTTCCTCTTCTTCTTCTTCTTCGATCGCTCAGACAGTTTCCTGTCAATTATGAGCGCATATGCGTCATGCTGCCGTTATGTGCCTAAGAAAAAGTTAGGCCCAGCAAGTCCAACTTCGGCTGGAGGAAATCTCTTTGAAAGCATTTCTTGAAGAAAGGCAGGAGAATGGACCCGGGTAAGGCAGAAAGATAGTAGATGACAGTAAGCAAAGGGAAAAGGCAAGAGTCAAAGAGAGTGACAGATTAGAGGAAGTTACAAGCACAGAACTTCCAGAAGGTGGAGGAACTATTTATGCAAGACCCCCCAGTATTGGGGGGGGGGGGGGGGACTTCCTCTAATTTGTCACTCTTTTTGAGTTTGACTCTGCCTAATTCTCTTTGCTTGTGTACTGTCATAGATCTGCTATCTTACTGCCTCACTGGTCCTTTCTCCAGCCTTTTCTGTACAATAGCAACTCTTGCAAAGATTTTCGCCAGCCGATGATGGACAATGCTGGGCCTAACTTACTAGTAGTACTGCATTTTTTCAGACTAAAAGGCGCACCTCATAAGAAGGCACCCCCCCAAAAACAAAACAAAATTATATTTTATTTTACACAAAAATCAAATTTTGTTATTATTTTTTCTTACTATATTATCAGTCATATTATAAGGTGCAGGGGTCTCACTCTCAGTCTGGGGGAAAAAGTATCGTCTTAGTTATAGTCTGTAAATTCCGGTAACTATTTCTTAGTTAGGCTCATAATGGCAGCATGATGCATCTGCGCTTATAATATATTGACAGGAAACTGAGCGATTGATGAAGAAGTTCACTGTTTGTTGACTAAAGCGGTGTAGTCGTTCTTCATGCGGCTCACACCAGGAATCTGCACACAAACACACAAACAAACCAGTGCACAAACATTGAATAACTTGTGTTGAAATGTTTGTTAGAGAATCAGTCTTTCAATTTTCACGTGCTAATGACAAATGTGTGTGTGTGTGTGTGTCACTTTGTATGTGTTTCACTCTGTGTGTGTGACTGTGTCTGTATGTGTGTGTGTGTGTTACACAACTTACTGTGTCTGTCACTGTGTGTGCGTGTGCCTGTGTGTGTGTGTGTCACTTTGTATGTGTTTCACTCTGTGTGTGTGACTGTGTCTGTATGTGTGTGTGTGTTACACAACTTACTGTGTCTGTCAGTGTGTGCGTGTGCGTGTGCCTGTGTGTGTGTGTGTGTGTCACTTTGTATGTGTTTCACTCTGTGTGTGTGACTCTGACTGTGTCTGTATGTGTGTGTGTGTTACACAACTTACTGTGTCTGTCACTGTGTGTGTGTGTGCTGCACGCATGCTTGTGATTTCAGGGGAGACACCACAAGTAGCTTCGATCACCAACCACCAGACCCCACCCCAACACCCACCATGGGCAACCTCCTCCGCCCGCTCCTCTCCATCCTCCCCTCCTCTACCCACGTGCCCCCCGAGGAACCCGAGCAGGCCGACTTCGCCAAGCAGGCATTCCGTGCGGCGAAAACTGGGGACGTGGAGGCCCTCCGCCGGCTAACGGAAGAGTCCACATTCCACGGGGGTGTCGGGCTGCAGGACGTGGCAGACCCGCTAACCCGCAAAACCCTTCTGCACGTCGCCATGGAGCGGTCGGCGGGGGAGGCATGTGTGCGTTTCTTGATCGGCATCGGCTGCGATTTGTCTAAAGGAGACCAGTCCTGGGAGACGCCGCTTCACGCGGCCTGCATGGCCGACCGGGCGGACAACTTAGCCGCGGCCGTCGAAGCGGCTGGAGGAGGAGGAGGGAAGGGAATGAACCTGGACGTGAGGGACATTTGGAAGCGCACCTTGCTGTTGAAAGCCGTGGTGTACAACAGCGAAAGCGTCGTTCAGTTTCTGCTTGGTCGGGGCGTCGATCTGGACGCTCAGGACGCGTTCGGCTTGTCGGCCGTCAGCATCGCCGTCGCTCGCGACCGACCAGACCTACTGCAGCAGCTAGCCGCCCGCGGGGCCAGCCTCGACCCGCTGACGGACCGCGGGCAGTCGCCGCTGTGCCACGCGATCGTCGCCCTGAACGCGAGCATGGTGAGGGAGCTGTTGGTTCTGGGGGCGAGCACCTGCCCACCGGGGGCCAACCCTCTCCCCGCCATCGGCGCCATCCGGGAGTTCGTCCGTCGCTCTCAGGGCGGGGAAGTGTGCGCCCGGGCGGAGGAGATCTTACACTTGCTGCTGGCCGCGCACGGTTTCCCGCTTCGCTCGGACGAACCGGATGTGTTCCATCGCGTGTTGGTGACCGGCGGGTTGGAGCGTTACGTCCCTTTGCTGCACAAGATCCTGGTGTGTTCCGACAGTCTGGGCGACAGCATCGACCAGCAGCGGGCGCTGCCCGCGGGGCAGAGAGCGGGTGCGCGCGCGCCGCTGAAGCTGTTCGACCTTGCGCGGAGGTGCGCGCGTGCGGCGCTGATGTGCCGCGGGCGTAACGTGGTGTGGGCGGCGGATCGTCTGCGGGCGTCCATGCCTGGTTTGCCCCCCGCGGTGCATGGTCTGCTGCTGATGAAAGACTGCGACGCCAAAGAGTTTCCGCTGACGGTGCAGCAGTGATATTGAACTGTGTGTTGTGATGGGTGGGGGTGGATTGTGTGTGTGTAGTGGTGGGGGTGGATGTGTGTAGTGGTGGGGGTGGATGTGTGTGTGTGTTGTGGGGGTGGATGTGTGTGTGTGTTGTGAGGGTGGATGTGTGTGTGTGTGTGTTGGGGTGGATGTGTGTGTGTATGTGTTCATTCTTTAGTTTTACGTCTGTTCACCCTTCTATGATATTAGATGGTGTGTGT
Organism: Phymorhynchus buccinoides; assembly: GCA_017654935.2. Taxonomy (NCBI): domain Eukaryota; kingdom Metazoa; phylum Mollusca; class Gastropoda; order Neogastropoda; family Raphitomidae; genus Phymorhynchus; species Phymorhynchus buccinoides. The sequence continues at coordinate 6,246,916 of CM065708.1, read as the reverse complement.
GTGACTCTGTGTGCATGTGTGTGTGACTCTGTGTGTGTGTGTGTGTGTGTGACTCTGTGTGTGTGTGTGTGTGTGTGTCACAGTGTGTGTGTGTGTGTACAATACACATGTGTGTGTGTGTGAGCTTGTGGGTGTATGTTACTATGTGTGTGTGTGTAAACGGTGTACAATACACATATTTGTGTATGTGTGTCTTGTGGTCGGATGTTCAATGTGTGTGTGTGAAGAGGGTTGGGGTGTACATACTTGTGAGTGTGTCTTGTGGGTGGATGCTTAACATTGAGCAATATTACAACAGCCACTCTGGATACTAACTATATATCCCCTCAAACTTTTAGTGGAGAATCCTGAAGCTTTCAGTTTCAAGACTTCAGAATTGTTCGCATCAGTGATTTCTTGTTGTAAATATCAATGCTATTCATGTAAATAAGGAATGATTTGTTAACTAGGTGAGTGTCAAAGACATTATGAAAAAGAAGAAAGTACTTTGAGCTATCACTTCTCATGGAATGTGTTCTGTTTTTGTTTTCCAAACAAAAGGTCTGAATTAAGTGCTATGTTTTTGTGATTAACCCCTTGACTGCCACCAACGTATTACGTACTGACCTGATGACATCACTGATGATGTCATCAGATGAAGAGGAATAACCCTGATATGCTGGCTTTTGCTCTAACATAATCAACAGAGTAATATCCCCAGACGGTTTTCTCAGATTGGCTCTATCGGTTGTCTTTTTCATGTCATGATTTGCCCAATTATTTTTTCTTTAATTTTCTCTGGCAGTCAAGGGGTTAATCATGGTGTGTTCATGCTTTTTACTTCTATGAGCCTGAACACTAGCGGCATTTATATTTTTTGCTTTAATTCCTGATATGGGTAGAAAACTTTTCCACAAGAAAAAGGGCATAGTTTATGGACAAATATAATCACGCTTTGCATTTTTTTTTGGTATTGTATTCCCCGTATTATTTTGTCGAAATTAAAACCCAGAAGAAACGGTTGGACCCAGCGGTCATCTTCGTTTCTTCACATAGTATTTTGATCTAGCTTCTGAGACATGACTTAGATTATGCTTCGTGATGTGATATAGGCCCGGCTTTAAGAGTATCTAATGTTTATTTTAATTAATCAAGTTGCGTATGCAAATTATGAAATTATCAATTACATTAAAAATATTCAGATACATATATCCAGGCCTATGCAATCTTGATCTAAAAAGGGATATGAGAAAAAAGTGTGACTATTAATAATACGGTCACACTTTTTTTCTTGTGTTAACTTAAACAATACTATTATTTAAGTTAACACAACATTCACGTGAATAATTCTGGGCCTGTATTCACATTCAGATAGTATGAGACTTATCATGATAATCTTAGAAGTCCTATAAGTTCTAATCTAAAGTAGTAGGATTTAATAATAGGACCTTAGAAGGACTTCTAAGATATCATGATGATAAGTCTCATCCTATCTCTATGTGAGTACAGGCCCAGGACTTCTAAGATATCATGATGATAAGTCTCATACTATCTCAATGTGAATACAGGCCCAGGACTTCTAAGATATCATGATGATAAGTCTCATACTATCTCTATGTGAGTACAGGCCCAGGACTTCTAAGATATCATGATGATAAGTCTCATCCTATCTATATGTGAGTACAGGCCCAGGACTTCTAAGATATCATGATGATAAGTCTCATCCTATCTCTATGTGAGTACAGGCCCAGGACTTCTAAGATATCATGATGATAAGTCTCATACTATCTCTATGTGAATACAGGCCCAGGACTTCTAAGATATCATGATGATAAGTCTCATACTATCTCAATATGAATACAGGCCCAGGACTTCTAAGATATGTTGATAAGTCTCATCCTGTCTCTATGTGAGTACAGGCCCAGGACTTCTAAGATATCATGTTGATAAGTCTCATACTATCTCTATGTGAATACAGGCCCAGGACTTCTAAGATATCATGATGATAAGTCTCATACTATCTCAATGTGAATACAGGCCCAGGACTTTTAAGATATCATGTTCATAAGTCTCATACTATCTCTATGTGAACTCAGGCCCAGGACTTCTAAGATATGTTGATAAGTCTCATACTATCTATGTGAATACAGGCCCAGGTCTTTAATCTCCTATGAACTCTAACATTTTTTAAAAATCTATTGCCGCTGTGAATACTTCTTCTTATGCGTTCCCAGGCCATATCAGGCATGGGAATTTCCGCGGAAAAAAAAAGATTTCAGAGTTTTTTTGTCTCTGACAATTCCCATGCCTGCATATCTTTTTTTATGGCCATAATGGGTAAGGTACGTGTGTCTCCGTTTTTCAGTTTTCACTGGTCTCCCCCGCTGCGTACAGCCGACACATTCCGATTTCGGAGGAGCTGTGAATGCATTTCTCAATGCAGATGATAAAAGTTTCGATTTTAGATGAAAAAAAACCCCCGTTTTCAAACATAGATCTATCTGGAGTACAAAAATGTTTGTATAGTAGTTTATCACATGCTTTCATGACTTTTCTTGTAATTACCCGGCCAGAGGCCGAGGTATTGCGATCGGTTTGTGTGTCTGTCTGTGTATCGATTATCTTAAAAACTACTGTTTGGATTTTGATTAAAATTGGCAGAGGGGTAGACAGCTGCTTGAAAAGGAAGCTTCCTTTCGTTAATCAACACCGTGCTGACCTTGACCTTGAAGTTTGACCTTGAAAACCGAAATTTCCTTCTTTGGGCTATGTCATTTCCCCCCAGCTTTATTTCGTGAACTAGTAAACAGAATCGCTTCAAATTTTGCGAGGTGGTGTACCATGGTGCAAGGAAGTTTGTATAAAAGTTCAGCTGTATCTCGTGAACTACTGAACAGAATCGCTTCAAATTTTGGGCTATGTATTTTATGCGTTCTGTAAGGGTGGAAAGTGGTGTGTTTATTGGGGGTGGGTGGGGGGGGGGGAGAGGACATCACTCGGTGCAAGGAAGTTTGTATAAAAGTTCAGCTGTATCTCGTGAACTACTGAACAGAATCGCTTCAACTTTTGGGCTATGTATTTTATGCGTTCTGTAAGGGTGGAAAGTGGTGTGTTTATTGGGGGGGGGGGGGGGGGAGACAGGACATAACTCTGGCCGGGTTTGCATTGTCACAATGCGTTGCTGCCGCTCGGCGATGCCTTCGAGTATCCTGCTTTGATGTGTTGATTTTTAACATTCACTGCTTTCAGGAGGCTGTCATTGTCTTTCACTGACAGTTTTTGGCCTTCGCTTAAGAATTGTGCTTCATAAAGGGTTGTTTGATTTTAACTTCATGATCAAGT
>CM065708.1:6236095-6241095 GCA_017654935.2 Phymorhynchus buccinoides | reverse complement strand
GCTGAAAAGAATCTCATTCTTTGATGCCTGAAAGATGTTTGTGCTGGAACATTTTTTGGGGGGAAACATTCGCCCCCCCCCCCCCCCCCCCCCCCCCCCCCCCCCCCCAACAAAACTTCCGACGTCAGGTGAAAATCCGGGTGGAAGGATTTCTCGGACGAAAAAAAGTCCTCCTTTTTTGATCTTCATCCACTTTCATGCCTGAAGATGGTACAGGGAAAAAAAAGAGAAGAAATCTAGCATAAAATAACTTAAGTATGCATAAACTTGTGCTACTTTTGTTTAACCCTTTCGCTGCCAGCCATTTTTCAGCCAAAAAATACCATTGAATTTATCTGGGTAAAGAAAACAAAAATCTGCAGTATTGCGAATTTATCTGTGACATGTATAACATTAGGCCTATCCTTACCTCCCGAAATTAAAAAAATAGGGTATTCGGATAACAGGCCCTGATTTGATGCCTTTTTAGTGACATATGTGTTAAACCATTGTGGTGCAAAAATGTGACATTGGCGGTGAAAGGGTTAAACATAAATGGACAAACTAGCCATTCAAAAGTATTAAAGATGTGAATACAATGGTACATCCCTGTATGGAGGCTTTCAGTGGGACATTCCTACCAGAAAGAATGACGGAAATATTCGTCATGGGACAGTGAAAGGGTTAAGGATCTGTTGTTGTTGTTCCCTGGCTTAACGACTCCAGGGATCATCCCAACAGCCAGAGCACTTGAACAATTCAGTCTAAATACACCAGCTAGGGATGAGAACATTACGTGTGTGACCGTTTTCGATTACCCCGCCATGTGCGCAGCCACACTCCGTCTTCGGGGGATGGTTAAAGATGTGAATTCAATGGTACATCCCTGTATGGAGGCTTTCAGTGGGACATTCCTACAAGAAAGAATGACAGAAATATCCGTCATGGGACAGTGAAGGGGTTAAATATGTGAATTCAATGGTACATCCCTGTATGGGCGCTTTCAGTGGGACAGAAAGAATGACAGAAATATCCGTCATGGGACAGTGAAAGGGTTAAAGATGTGAATTCAATGGTACATCCCTGTATGGAGGCTTTCAGTGGGACAGATAAAAATGACAGAAATATCCGTCATGGGACAGTGAATAGGGTTAAAGATATGAATTCAATGGTACATCCCTGTATGGAGGCTTTCAGTGGGACAGAAAGAATGACAGAAATATCCGTCATGGGACAGTGAAGGGGTTAAAGATGTGAATTCAATGGTACATCCCTGTATGGACGCTTTCAGTGGGACAGAAAGAATGACAGAAATATCCGTCATGGGACAGTGAAGGGGTTAAATTTTTGAATGCTGAGATCACAGACACTTCATTACTAAAAGGTCTCTGAGTTTTTTGATAAATCCCGTTCGCTCCCCCCCTCTCCCCCCACCCCCCCTCCCGACTGACCCACTCAGGACCTTGTTTCCCTTAAACGCACAGCCAGTATATATAAAGCTTTCACGCGAGGCTCGCGACAGAGGTGGTTCAACCGTTCTTTTTTCCCTGTTGCCCGAGCCACTGCGAGGCAGAACTTCGCAGCGACTAGCCTAGCAGTCTATACCCGATCCCTGGGAACGGTAGTTTTGCCTTTAACCCCAATGGGGACTGGCTAGTTCAGCTGTTCTGCATCACAAAAAGTGAAAAACGAAAACATGTGGTGTTGCGTCGATTTTGTACTAACGTTTACAGTTTTACACAGCGATACTGGTCGTGGATTAACCCTTTCACCGCCAGCCATATTTTAGCACACACAAAAAATCCATTAAATTTACCTGGGTAGAGAACAAAATCCATCTGCAGTATTGGGGATTCTTCTGTGACATGTATAAAATAAGGTCTATCCTTACTTCCCAAAACTAAGACAATAGGGTCTTTGGATAATAGACCCCGATTTGATGCCTTTTACTGACTGACATAGGTGTTAAATCACTGTGGTGCTATAATGCGACTTTGGCGGTGAAAGGGTTAATCATGTAAAACAACAAACAAACAAACGTTTCGAGAAAGAAAGAAAAAATTAAACAAAAGTTGATGGGATTGTGATGCTGTTGAATATTTTTGTTTTTAAACTAAAGGTAAATGGTGATTTTTTTTGATTTTTCACACGTGGTGTTGAAATGTTGTTAAACACGTTGAAATTATGAAAACATTCAACAAGTGAGATTAAGATTGGACGTTTTTGAAGTATTAACAGTATTTACATTTTAAAAATAAAATAATTGATGAAATGTCAGTTTTCTTGAATGATTTTCTCGGGCGATTTTGAGTGATTTTGACAAAGATTTTTTTAGAAGTGATTTTGAAATGATTTGAAACAAATGTCTGTTTATATACATTAAAATGTGATGATTTTAATGCATCATTGTAAATATGTAAATAGATAACTTTCAAGTTGTTATATTGGTTGATAGAAATGACAGAAAGTAGATAATAGTAAAACAACTAGTGATAGTGAAAGAATTTTACGCCATTCATTATTGAATTATTTAGAACACAGGATGATTTTGTTATGTGATGCTAGAACAATTATAAGTAAAGAATGGTATTTCTGTTAATTTAAGGAGTGATCATTTGTGGTTTTAAACAAATGATTGTTGAATTTTTTTTTAAACGACGATGGGACAATTTTTCAATACATAACTAATTTGCTTTAGCAGAATAGTTAATGTTTTTATTTTTTATTTTTTTATATACAGTGAAAATTGCTTAAGTCAAAATTGAAGGGACTGAAATTTTATTTTCAGATTTTGAGCTATAAAGATTTTTTTAGCTTAAGGATTATTAAACTGGGGCCAAATAATTATTGTAGTTATGTGTTTTTGAGTTACCTGTGTTTTGTGTCAACAGGATTCCACTGTATATTTGAATGAGCACATTTTGAGGTAGAGTTATTGTTGTTTTTCAGTATGTGATGACATTCATGGTACATTTTGACTGTATAATAATATATATATATTAAGAAAAAGACGTTTTGTTTTCTTTGTATATTTGTAAGACAGAGAACACAATTTTGTGCTGGTGAAAGCAATTCATGTTTAAATGAATGTAGAATTTTTAATCCTGTATGCACAAATGATGGTTGTAGAGTGGCACAGTGGTATCGCGTTCGCTTCGTGTCAAGTAAACCCGAGTTCGAACTTGGGTACAGGGGATTTTTTCCTCTCATTCTGCACTAGGCCTTAACGGTCTGAACATGGAGTCTTTCGGATGAGACGATAAACTGAGGTCCCGCGTGCCCATGCACTTAGCATACGTTAAACCCAGTGGCAACGAAAAAGTTGTCATTTGGTCAACATTTCTCCCCCCATCAGTGACAAAAATCGCATGCAAAAAAAAAAAAATGGGTGGCGCGCCTCTGGCTGCGACGCGCTCTCCATGTGGGAGCAACCCGAATTTCACAGAGACTCCTCTGCGACTATAAAGTACCTAATACCTACCTAAAATGGAAGACATGAGTAAAATATCTTTTACGCAAGATTTTGTACTTTTGTGTAGTGGAGCTGATGAGAAAGAATATTATGATGCATCACATTTACCATTATTTCTTCTTCTTCTTCTTCTTCTTCGTTCCCTCAGACACTTTCCTGTCATATGAGCATAGATGCATCATGCTGCCATTATGCACCTAACTAAGAAATAGTTAAGCCCAGCATGTCCGACTTCGGCTGAAGAAATCTTTGTAAGAATTTATAAAAAAAAAGGCAGGAGAATGGACCAGTAAGGAGAAAGATAGCTAGATGACAGTAAGCAAAGGGAAAAGGCAGAGTCAGAGAATGACAGAAATAGAGGAAGTTACAAGCACAGAACTTCCAGAAGGTGGGGGAACTATTTGTACAAAAGACCCCCCTGTATCCCCACGGGGGCCATTATTAATATTAGCAGATTTTGAGGTAGAGTTATTGTGGTGTTTTTTTTAGTATGTGATGACATTCATGGTATATTTTGACAAACTTACTGAGAGAAAGAGAGAGAGGATCACGAAAAAACAACATCCGTTTAAAGTTTTGAGAAGTCTTGCAAAACGAAGACCAAAAAATTGTAATATAAAGACGATAAGTTAACTCCCATAGTTGTCATTTAAACTTTAAAAAAGAAAATCTGCGGCATATGTGTGTGTATGCTTTGCCTGCAGTGTGTGTGTGTGTGTGTGTGTGTGTGTGTGTGTGTGTGTGTGCATGCATACTATGCCAATGGCATGTGCGTATGTGTGTGTACCCATGACTAGGCATTCAAGACTGCACTTGGGTCATCTCCAAACATGGAACACTCAATTTTTAGTACTAAAGTTTTATTATTTTTGTATTTGACTGTTTAAGGTTTTGGGGTTAGGGTTAGGATTAGGGATAGAGTCAGATTAATTTAAGATTGAATGGCTAAAAGTTACACATTCTAAAGTTTCACTGAAAACCGACATTGTCACGCGAATGACGTCACTTTCCATATTTGGAGATGACCAAGTGCAGCATTGAACGTCTTGTGTACCCAAGGGCCTGTGTGTGTCTACAACTGCGTACACGCACGCATACATATTGGTAAGCTAATAAAGCGTGTTGTGTATAATTATTCCATTCTAAATCACCCTCCCCCCTCATTCTCATTCACCTCAAAAAGCAAGATGGACTCCAACAGACGCCGGCAGTCGGCCCCAGGCAAAACCTCCGCGCTGCTTCCCCGAGCCTGCAGGAGTTCCGCCCCTTGGCGGATGTGACGCAACATGTCGCGCTTGCGCACCACGCTCGACACGGGTCGACTGCTGGCTCCCTGCTGTTGTTGTTGTGGTGGCGGAATTCTGTTGGAGTGAGAATCCTTACCGCTTCCATGTGGGCGAGGGGGGTGCTGAGGGGGGTGCTGATGGTGATGGTGATCATAATCTGTGAAAAGATGGGTTTATTCTGCAGTAGAACCTCCCTTATAAGACCTCCCATTATTATAAGACTCCTTCCCACACAAGACCTACTTCTCTGAGACTTTGCCCTT
>CM065708.1:6226095-6233595 GCA_017654935.2 Phymorhynchus buccinoides | reverse complement strand
AGAGAGAGAGAGAGAGAGAGAACGAACGAACGAATCTTTTTTATTGTTGGAAAAGAATAAGCATATCAAACACGCTTCTTTTCATCTTGCCAACAGTTAACAAATGTCAAGAAAAAATGAAAAAATACAAAATAACAAAGTTATCCATATATGAAGACACAACACATGAATAATTACAAATTATCAGCACACACCCATACATACACACACAGACACACACACAGACAGACACACACACACACACACACACACACACACACACACACACACACACACACACACACACACACACACACACACACACACACACACACACACACACATACATGTATGCAGACTGAAGAATCTTTCTCAAAGATGAAACAGCTGTCTTTGCATAGGCATTGTCTATCTCCCCCATTGGGAGAAAAAGTAAATCAGCACATTATTTTCTTTTATTCTTTTCAGAACACAGAATAAATTGTAAAGTTAAAATTAAAGTTATTCAGTTTCTTTCTTAGTTTCTTTCTTAGGCTCACAAACTTAAATATTGGACACAAAACAAGTTTTTTTCAAGCAAACTATATATATAAGAGGAAAGTTTAATGGTGTGGTTGTTTTTTCTTCTTCAATTCTTGTACGTTTATATTATACTTGGAAGAAGGAAAGCGCATCAGTCTACCTGATCCAGGCACACCTCTCTACATTCCTCCTCACCGGGAGTATGTTGGTGTTTACTACGATTTCTATGACCTCCCTTATTGAATCCTTCACTGGATCCACCAACATGGCATCCCATCTCTTCTACTCTCTTCGAGGGATTGTAACTTTAGAACATTATTATTTTTGTTATTTTACACAAGATTGTTACCATTTCTTTTTAATTAAGTGCTGGTTTGCTTTTATTGTGGACTTTCAATCTGGTGCAAAGAGGACAACCTTTCTCTTGTAGAAAGTCTTCTAGCTCAGTTTGAATGTTCACTGTGGACATACTTTGCAGGCCGATATGCAGACTGAAGAGTCTTTCTCAAAGACGAAACAGCTGTCTTTGCATAGGCATTGTCTATCTCCCTCCCCCATTGGGAGAAAAAGTAAATCAGCACATTATTTTCTTTTATTCTTTTCAGAACACAGAATAAATTGTAAAGTTAAAATTAAAGTTATTCAGTTTCTTTCTTAGTTTCTTTCTTAGGCTCACAAACTTAAATATTGGACACAAAACAAGTTTTTTTCAAGCAAACTATATATATATAAGAGGAAAGTTTAATGGTGTGGTTGTTTTTTCTTCTTCAATTCTTGTACGTTTATATATATATATATATATATATATATATATATATAGCACACACACGCACACACACGCATGCACTCACACACTTAACAAAACAAATGAAAACACAATCACTTAACAATATCAATCCAATGTAAGAGAGAGAGAGAGAGAGAGAGAGAGAGAGAGTTTCTTACCGAGGAGACTTCAGTGAGAGCGCTTGTATCCCTCTGGTGTCCCTGAAACAGTTCGAAAGTTTATGTTTGCATTATCATCCTCATCGTCATCATCATCGTCATCATCATCATTCATCATCATCTTCATTCATCATCATCATGATCAGCATCGTCATCATCATCGTCGTCTTCATCATCATCGTCGTCATCATCATCATCATCATCAGTTTCACCTTCATCATCATCATCATCTTCATCATCATCATCACCATCATCATCTTCATCGTCATGATCATCGTCGTCATCATCATCGTCGTCATCTTCATCGTTGTCGTCATCATCATCTTCATCATCGTCATCATCTTCATCTTCATCATCATCAGAAACAACAACAAACTAACAACAGCAAAACAAGAACAACGTTAATGGTTATATAACATAACACAAGCCACAAAACGCCCACATGTCTACCTAATCTAATTGCAAAGCAAAATCACTAAAAACGAACAATAAAAAAAGGCCGGGCACATAAAGAGGCCGCGAGGCCTGGTTGCCCTGAAGACCTGACCTAATCATGCACAACAGCAAAACTAGAACAACCTTGATGGATATATAACATTACACAAGCCATAAAACGCGCAAATGTCTATCTACCTTGAAAGATTACTCATACGTACCATGATCGAGGGAGACGGCTTGGGAGGGCGGAATTCAATCGAATATACCATGCAGCCTGCAATCTAATATACGGTGCAGCCTACAGTCGAATCTACAATGCAGCCTACAGTCGAATCTACAATGCAGCCTACAGTCGAATATACCATGCAGCCTACAGTCGAATATACGGTGCAGCCTACAGTCGATATACAATGCAGCCTACAATCGAATATACCATGCAGCCTACAATCGAATATACGGTGCAGCCTACAGTCGAATCTACAATGCAGCCTACAGTCGAATATACCATGCAGCCTACAGTCGAATATACCATGCAGCCTACAGTCGAATATACCATGCAGCCTACAGTCGAATATACCATGCAGCCTACAGTCGAATATACCATGCAGCCTACAGTCGAATATACAATGCAGCCTACAGTCGAATATACCATGCAGCCTACAATCGAATATACCATGCAGCCTACAGTCGAATATACCATGCAGCCTACAATCGAATATACCATGCAGCCTACAGTCGAATATACGGTGCAGCCTACAGTCGAATCTACAATGCAGCCTACAGTCGAATATACAATGCAGCCTACAATCGAATATACAATGCAGCCTACAGTCGAATATACCATGCAGCCTACAGTCGAATATACAATGCAGCCTACAGTCGAATATACCATGCAGCCTACAGTCGAATATACCATGCAGCCTACAGTCGAATATACAATGCAGCCTACAGTCGAATATACCATGCAGCCTACAATCGAATATACAATGCAGCCTACAGTCGAATATACAATGCAGCCTACAGTCGAATCTACAATGCAGCCTACAATCGAATATACCATGCAGCCTACAATCGAATATACAATGCAGCCTACAGTCGAATATACCATGCAGCCTACAGTCGAATATACCATGCAGCCTACAGTCGAATATACCATGCAGCCTACAGTCGAATATACCATGCAGCCTACAGTCGAATATACAATGCAGCCTACAGTCGAATATACCATGCAGCCTACAGTCGAATATACCATGCAGCCTACAGTCGAATATACCATGCAGCCTACAGTCGAATATACAATGCAGCCTACAGTCGAATATACAATGCAGCCTACAGTCGAATATACAATGCAGCCTACAGTCGAATATACCATGCAGCCTACAGTCGAATATACAATGCAGCCTACAGTCGAATATACCATGCAGCCTACAGTCGAATATACAATGCAGCCTACAGTCGAAAAATAGCATTGCAGCCTACAGTCGAAAATTACATTGCAGCCTACAGTCGAATATACAATGCAGCCTACAGTCGAATATACAATGCAGCCTACAGTCGAATATACAATGCAGCCTACAGTCGAATCTACAATGCAGCCTACAGTCGAATATACCATGCAGCCTACAGTCGAATATACCATGCAGCCTACAGTCGAATATACCATGCAGCCTACAGTCGAATATACAATGCAGCCTACAGTCGAAAAATAGCATTGCAGCCTACAGTCGAAAAATTACATTGCAGCCTACAATCGAATATACAATGCAGCCTACAATCGAATATACCATGCAGCCTACAGTCGAATATACCATGCAGCCTACAGTCGAATATACAATGCAGCCTACAGTCGAATATACCATGCAGCCTACAGTCGAATATACCATGCAGCCTACAGTCGAATATACCATGCAGCCTACAGTCGAATATACAATGCAGCCTACAGTCGAATATACAATGCAGCCTACAGTCGAATATACAATGCAGCCTACAATCGAATATACAATGCAGCCTACAGTCGAATATACAATGCAGCCTACAGTCGAATATACCATGCAGCCTACAATCGAATGTACAATGCAGCCTACAGTCGAAAAATAGCATTGCAGCCTACAGTCGAAAAATTACATTGCAGCCTACAGTCGAATATACAATGCAGCCTACAATCGAATATACCATGCAGCCTACAGTCGAATGTACAATGCAGCCTACAGTCGAAAAGTAGCATTGCAGCCTACAGTCGAAAAATTACATTGCAGCCTACAGTCGAATATACAATGCAGCCTACAGTCGAAAATACCATGCAGCCTACAGTCGAATATACAATGCAGCCTACAGTCGAATATACCATGCAGCCTACAATCCATGCAGCCTACAATCGAATACCATGCAGCCTACAATCGAATGTACAATGCAGCCTACAGTCGAATATACAATGCAGCCTACAGTCGAATCTACAATGCAGCCTACAGTCGAATATACCATGCAGCCTACAATCGAATATACAATGCAGCCTACAGTCGAATATACCATGCAGCCTACAATCGAATATACAATGCAGCCTACAGTCGAATATACCATGCAGCCTACAATCGAATATACAATGCAGCCTACAGTCAAAAAATAGCATTGCAGCCTACAGTCGAAAAATTACATTGCAGCCTACAATCGAATATACAATGCAGCCTACAATCGAATATACCATGCAGCCTACAGTCGAATATACAATGCATCCTACAGTCGAATCTACAATGCAGCCTACAGTCGAATATACCATGCAGCCTACAATCGAATATACCATGCAGCCTACAGTCGAATATACCATGCAGCCTACAATCGAATGTACAATGCAGCCTACAGTCGAAAAATAGCATTGCAGCCTACAGTCGAAAAATTACATTGCAGCCTAAAGTCGAAAAATAATATTGCAGCCTAAAGTCGAAACATAACATTGCAGCCTTCAAGAATGTAGGTGATGTCCAACAAATCTACATGGGGCCCAAATAATGTTTACTTCACTACTCGTGTGCATGATAGGCTGTTCTTTCCCATTGAAGTGTATGTGGTATATATGTTCTCATCAATAGGCATCACGAAAACAACATTCAGGGAGCATAATGGAACAAAAACTTAAATTAAAATATTAAATTTAGACTCAGAGATAGGGGAAGACGGGGTAAAAAGCGCATGGGCGGGTAAGAAGCCCACCCCAATTATCTCATGAAATAAAGAAAATTTCAGTCAAATTTGCCCATGAGACGAATGCTAGACATTAACGCTCGTCTCATGGGCAAAATGAGACTGAAATTTGCTTCATTTCAAGAGATAATTGGGGTGGGCTTCTTACCCGCCCATGCGCTTTTTACCCCGTCTTCCCCTAAACGTTTCAGCAGTATGATCTTGACCAATAACTAACTATACAGTGGAACCTCCCTTATAAGACTTCCCATTATAAAACTCCCTCCCACATAAGACCTACTTCTCTGAGACAGTGTCCTTCTTTGTAAGTATTAAAATTACCTATATTATAAGATCCCTCCCTTAAAGACCTCATTTTGGATGCTTTTTTAAGGTCTTATGAGGGAGGTTCCACTGTACTAAGTCTTAATGTCTGCGACGTTGATCTTGACTTTCAGCTTCAAGGTCGTAAAATACATAGTAGCTTTGTTTATATAAGTTTGTTATCTCTGATTTGTCCTGTAACTAACGTCCTTGTAAACCTGACGATAGCACATTAAAAATATAGCATTCTGACCTTGACCTGTGATCAACAACTTTGTATCTGACCTTGACAAATAGCCGATGACCTGGAGCTTCTGACCTTCACCCACAACCAACATCCTTGTAGTTCTGACCTTGACACACGACAATCATCCTTTACCTCTCTGACCCTGACTAATAACCAAAATTCATTTAGCTCAGCAAACCGTTTTGTAAAGCCTATCTATCCATCTATCTATCTATCTATCTATCTACCTATCTATCTATCTATCTATCTATCTATCTATCTATCTATCTATCTATCTATCTATCTATCTATCTACATATCTATCTATCTATCTATCTATCTGTCTGTCTGTCTATTTATCTATCTATCTATCTATCTATCTATCTATCTATCTATCTATCTATCTATCTATCTATGTCCTTAAACCTCGAAGAAGCCAATTAAATGACGAAGTATTGGAACTTTTTCCTGTTTGTTTTTATGGGGTTTTTAGCCAGAATGTTTTGCTATCCATCTATCTATCTAAAACTAATCATGGCTTATCACCAACGCTTATTATGAACCTTGTATCTCTGACCTTCATCTTTAATTTAATGAACGACCTCTGACCTTGATCCACCGTTGAAGCTGCTGAAGGCTGCAGACCTGGCACGCTCTCCCGCCCAGTGGCTCATCCCCTGCACTCTTCCCGCGACGAGCTCGCAAGGCAGAGTGCATCTCCTTATTCCCTTCGCTCGCCGCCGCTGTGGCTGCCCCGGAGTGTGCGGCCACACCACTGCGACACCGCTCTCTTCCAACCTTCCTCTCTTGGTGTCGGAGGTCGGATTTATGTTTTGAAGAAGAGGAGGAGGAGGAGGGGGCAGATGGGACAGGAGGAGGACGACGAGATACGAACTCTCCGTGAGTCACCAGAGTCGGTTTGAGATCGTGCGTGGAGGAGGAGTCCTTAACTTTCCCATCGTCGTCACTAACAACGTCGTCACCGTCAGTTTGTGGGGTGGAGTTTAATTTTGTAGTAGGTTTGAGGCTGGAGTGACCATAAGATAGATAACTGCGTGTGGCTGTGTTGTTATTGTTGTTGTTTCTTGGCATTGTCTGACTCTGCTTTATTGTTCCTGGACTATTATAATGGCGTGTTCTTGTTGTTGTTGAATTTGAGCCAGGTTTATTCAAAGCGGACCAGCGGGAAAGCGGAGAATTTGCCTGTATATCTTTGCTGTCACATTTCACCCCTTCTCCGTGAGTTTCACGATGACTCGCATTACTTCCAATCTCTTTCTGGTTATTAGCCTCCTCTACATGCCTAACAGGCAAACTACCACCCCCATCAACAAAACTCTGACGCGGTTGTTCCCCTTTCCTTAAGCAAGGGGCAGAAGCATCAGCATTACTACTACTACCATCAGTCTTGGGAGGTCGTAGAGCCCGGATGTGCAGAGAAGCCAACGAGACGCCATTAGTCGGTTCCGGGGTCACCACAGGGTCACCGTTGGGGTCAAGGGTCGAAGGGTGAAGGACGGCTGAGCGGACGCTGGACCTTCTCCTCTGCTGGTGATGCTGGAACTGTAGCTGTTTGTGCTGCGGGTGGGTGGCGTTGTAGGCGGAGACTGCGGAATGGCGACCGCTGCAGCCGCAGAATGAGGTCTGCGTGAAGTTGTCCATCGCCGGCTGAGTGCAGAGGGGAGGATGATTCAGGTGACAGAAAATAAGCTGTTGGGAAGAATCAATACGTGAACATGAGAACCATATGTCACTGCATCGACACATGGACATACAGACACACAGACATAAAAATTATAGACACGCGGACATATAGACAGGAAATAAGCTGTTAAGAATCAAATTTTGAACATCAGAACAACGTCACATCGACACGTGGACATACAGACACG
>CM065708.1:6218595-6223595 GCA_017654935.2 Phymorhynchus buccinoides | reverse complement strand
TGAAATCACAACCAACCGATTCAACTAGTATTTCTATAATGCATGTTAAATTCATTCTCTAATTCTGCATAATTATAATAAATCAGTGTATGTTCGGCTAAAACATATTGTAGTGAAACCATTATTGACAACAAATACATGCAGCTAACCCAATGAGAATAACATGCACCAATATAATCAAACACATTTGAATAACACGTATTTTACGTTTTCCACAGTAATTTGGCAATAGATGGTCAAATCGTGAATTACCACTAAGTATATCAGAGAGGAAGAAGTTTTATTCAGGCAAAAACGAAAATATCACACAAGCACGCACATACACACACACACGCACACAAGTACGCATATACGCACGCACGCACCCACGTACGAACGCACGTACGCATGTACTCACGCACGCACGTACGCACACACACACACACACACGCACAAACACAATAACATCTATATACGCACATTTTTGGGTGCACCTATATATGCAACTTAGTAAGTATAGTAGTTTTCCGTGCTTTCATAAACACACCAGTAAAAAATACATCTAAAAAAGGGTTTTTTTCGCAAGTATTAAAATAATTCTTCTCATTTACAGGAGAACTAAAGGCGCCCCCAACTCTTCTGAAAAGTCTCATAATAAAGGTTACACTAAAAGGTAAGAACACGTAAAAACAACAACAACCCCACCACTTGCATGATTTCAATCATTTGGCAATTGTCCAAACAAAACCAATGAAAACCTAAAACTGTCTGATGGTACCATTTAAAATTCATTCTCAATGCAGTTCAAACCCAAGGGAGTCAAAGTTTTAAGTTTATCAATCCAGAACTGCTCTCGTTTTAACCTCGATTGAAGATTGACGTTATGTACTCTTTCAATGACAACACACTTTAAATCACGTAGAGAATGGCCTGTGGAATTAAAGTGCTGAGCAACCAGCGTCCCTGTGTTTTTCTTAATGTTAGAACGATGTAAATAGAATCTCATTTTTAATGAGTTTTTAGTTTCCCCGACATATTGTGAGTTTTGGCACTGACCACAAAACAAAAGATAGATAATGTTGGAGCTTTCACAGTCAAATATCTCTCTAATTGTGAACTTTTCGTTAGTTCTTGCACTGACAAAATGCTTAGTTTCGAGAAAATGTTCCGAACACACTACGCACTTTTTTGTGCATCTGTGGCAGCCTGCATCTAGGCTGTCTGCAGTCAAAGGGGGAAGGGAAGAAGGCATTAAAATAGTTTTCAGAGACTTGCAATTTCTTTCACCGAGAAGTGGTTCTTGTGGCATAGCTTTTAACATTTTTGTACTGCTGTGGAGAACAGGCAATTTTTCCTTAAACCATTTCTTCAGAGGGGGGTTTCGCGGGTTGTGTGTGACTACTACTGGCACACGATCAGCATTGGCCTTAGGTTTGTAACTGAGGGTAGCTGCTCTGGGGACTTTCTCTGCTTTGGATTTGGCGGCCAAGAGCAGCGGGAGGGGATAGCTGCGGCTTAGAAAATGATCGATCATGTGTTTACTGTTCGCGTTGAACTCCTCCAGAGTGGAGCAGAGACGGCGTAAGCGTAAAAATTGACTGTACGGTATATTTTTTATACAGTGACGGGGGTGGCAAGACCGGAAATGTAAGTAGGCAAAACTGTCTGTTTCCTTAGTGAAAAGGTTTGTCAGAATGAACCCGTTTTCAAGTCTTAACTGAATGTCCAAGTACGAAATACATTCTGGCGAACTTTTGACAGTAAACTTTATGGATGGGTGGAAAGCATTGATAAAACTCGTGAAGCGGTCAAGATCTGATATACAATGTATATATATATATATATACTGGTTTGCTTTTATTGTGGACTTTCAATCTGGTGCAAAGAGGACAACCTTTCTCTTGTAGAAAGTCTTCTAGCTCAGTTTGAATGTTCACTGTGGACATACTTTGCAGGCCGATATGCAGACTGAAGAATCTTTCTCAAAGATGAAACAGCTGTCTTTGCATAGGCATTGTCTATCTCCCCCATTGGGAGAAAAAGTAAATCAGCACATTATTTTCTTTTATTCTTTTCAGAACACAGAATAAATTGTAAAGTTAAAATTAAAGTTATTCAGTTTCTTTCT
Organism: Phymorhynchus buccinoides; assembly: GCA_017654935.2. Lineage (NCBI taxonomy): Eukaryota > Metazoa > Mollusca > Gastropoda > Neogastropoda > Raphitomidae > Phymorhynchus > Phymorhynchus buccinoides. The sequence goes on along the minus strand of CM065708.1, from coordinate 6,221,488 downwards.
TAGGCTCACAAACTTAAATATTGGACACAAAACAAGTTTTTTTCAAGCAAACTATATATATATATATATAAGAGGAAAGTTTAATGGTGTGGTTGTTTTTTCTTCTTCAATTCTTGTACGTTTATATATATATATATATATATATATATGGGAAACACCGAACAATACAATAATTAATATATACACATTTTAACAAGAGATAATGTAAACAGTGAGCATGACGGCACTCTTGATACAAGCACATTTCGAGAGAGAGAGAGAGAGAGAGAGAGAGAGAGACGCCCAAATAAGAATATCGCGCGCTAAGCCCCTACCGGTTTGACTGCCCCCCCCCCCCCCCTGGCGGTCAAATCATCGTCCTAAGTTGACCATTGGTTTCCTATTTCGTTAGTTTACGCTCCCGGTTTTCGCAATAAGAAGACTAGTCCTTTGCCACCAAAGGCGAGAACTATGTATATGTGTGTGTCGCTGTCTGTCTGTTTTCTTGTCTGTCTTGTCTCGTGTGGACAATAATGATGGCCAACTAGAGCGTGATTTACACACTAGATCAACCAGACGCGCGACAGCATTTTCGGGTCTTGCAGGAACAAGCACACCTTAACCTAAAGTCCGATCAAACGGTCCTACATCTGCACTTTACAGTACCTCTGCGCCAGCGAGAATCTCAACTGTACCTCGCGCACTATTGACAGCTAGAGAAAAGCATGCAGGTGTACGGCAGCATTTTCGGCTCCAGTGACCTTGACCTTTGACCAATGACCTTCATTTTCGGACTTGGCCTAGATATCCTAAATACCTATCTGCATGTAATCCAACAAAATGGAAAGGACACCGAAGAGGCCGCGAGGCCTAGTTGTCCTCGAATACCTGACCTGACCTGACCTGTGAAAACTACTGGCTTTATGTTTTTGTGCTGGTCGTTTGATGTTATTCTTTAAGACGCCACTGTGGTTGATTGTAGCAGCAAGTTCCAGACGATTGACTCCAAACGACGCTTAACTTAATTAATATAGAACCTTGCAGGACCAGAAGGCATATCGCAGACGGTGTCGAGGATCTAAAGTCAGTACCCTTTCTGTGAATTGTGGCCCATGGTCTTTTTTTTAGGTTTTTTTTTTTAGTCCCCTTTCTTCTTTCAGAGAGAGAGAGAGAGAGAGAGAGAGAGAGAGAGAGAGAGAGAGAGAGAGAACTCGGAACTCGGAACATTTTTAATGCACATTGGCCTTGGGCCACAATACATTGTTAAGGGAGGGGGGGTGAAGGGTTAGTATTTACATGAAATTTAAATTTTTTATATATTTATTTTTACTACATTCAATAATCCCATGTGAGAAGCTAACACAATCATACATTTTTAAACGTCCAAAATAACCATCTTTCAATATCATCCCCAATATGGGTCTCCGAGAGAGAGAGAGAGAGAGAGAGAGAGAGAGAGAGAGAGAGAGAGAGAGAGAGAGAGAGAGAAAGTGAGAGAGAGAGTGAGAGAGAAAGAAAAGAGAGAGAGAGAGAGAGTGAGAGTGTGTGTGTGTGTGTGTGGGGGGGGAGGGGGGGGGGGGGGGGAGAGAGAGGGGGGGTATTGCGATCAATCATGTCCAGGGGCGGACCCAAATGATTTGTAGGGGGGGGGGGGGTGGGGGTGGCTGTGGGCTTCCGCGGGGAGTCCAGGGAGCTGCATAGGTCCTGGGTTAAGGTGTAGGGGAAGACGGGGTAAAAAGCGCATGGGCGGGTAAGAAGCCCACCCCAATTATCTCATGAAATAAAGAAAATGTCAGTCAAATTTGCCCATGAGACGAATGCTAGACATTAACGCTCGTCTCATGGGCAAAATGAGACTGAAATTTGCTTAATTTCATGAGATAATTGGGGTGGGCTTCTTACCCGCCCATGCGCTTTTTACCCCGTCTTCCCCTACTGTGTACTGGCCTTGTGGGGGCCCTGGGGGCCAAGCCCCCGGAAAAGTTCGCAATTTAGTGAATATTAAAGCAACAATTGAGCCATTTCCTTACTTTTCACATAATCGCTAATATCTCGCGACGTTTTGCATGTATTTTAATGCATTTTTCCCCACAACATTTCTTGATGAATGGTCTATAACACAGTTGTCATGAATTTGTCTGTGCGCGCGTGTGCGCATGATCGCGCGCGCTCAAATCACGGGTCCGAACCCCAAGGCTACATATAAAAAAACCTATTCAGTTACGTGCTGTTTTGGTGCGTTTTTATGTAGTTACGTGCTGTTTTGATGCGTTTTTATGTATGTGTACAGCCGACACATTCCGATTTCGGAGTAGCTCGGCGATGCTGCGAGGGGACTTTGCAGCCGCTCGGCGTTGCACTTGTTGTTTGTTTGTTTGGTCCGTGTGTCCATCCACATGTTTTTACATGGCAAGAGAACTTTGAACTTTGGTGGGGGGGTTTCTGGGTAGCTGTGACCCACATGTAAATCCCCCAACTTCAGCTCTTTAAAATGTTTCGTTTTGAATTTAGGGGGGGGGGGGGGCGTTTGTATGGGAGTCAAACCTGGTCGAAACAAGATTTCTTGCCAGCTATAAAAGGAAAAACGCGTGAAACCCGTGATTTTGAATTCTGATCGCTTCTCGGCCTTTTGGCTGGGACAGTGATTCAGGAACATAAATTTTTGTTTATGCCCTGGTTGGTTAGTTCAGCCCATCGTGCATGGCGAAAGCCGATACGCGACGTTAAACTGAACTTCCATCCAACCCGTGATTTTGACACTGACTTGATCTGGTGGGTCTTTAAAACCTGACTTTCGTTCATTAGAATATCACCACATCACCATTCTGCAAGGGGAGTCTGTCATTTGTTAGGGTGACACCGGATTAGTATGACATGCGCGTGTGGTACTCTACTCACTGGAAACGTGAAGTTC
>CM065708.1:6198595-6208595 GCA_017654935.2 Phymorhynchus buccinoides | reverse complement strand
GTAAATTAAAGATCCACCAGATCACGTTGACGTGGTTTCTCTGCTGATAAGAAATCTTGTTTTGACCAGGTTTGATTCCCATACAAATGTCCCCAAATTGAAAACGAAACATCATTTTAAAGAGCAGCCTCAATTTCAAGTTGGGGGCATTTGTATGTGGGTCACAGCTACCCCGAAAAAAAACCAAGGGACTTAATCGTGGTGGGTCAGTGTGTATCTTTAACAGAAGATTTTTAGTTGTAAAATAAGCAATGGTAAAAGAAAAAAAAACCCACAACAAAACTCCCACACGTCTGAGGTGCTTTCTTCATTAACATTAAAGACCCCCCCACGTCACGTGTCACATTCCCTCTTATGCTAGGGAGATTTCTTAAGATTTCTTACCAGCTATAAGAAGGAAAACACGTGGAAACCGTGATTTTGATACGTGACGTGCTGGGTCTTTAACATCTGCCTCACAGCATTTCTAGACAACAATTTTTTTTCTACCGACATTCTTCAAGATTGAAAACAACTTTTGATAATAATAATAATAATAATAATAATAATAATATAAGTTTCGCGTGGTAGGTGCAGTACATTACGTAACATTATGATGCTAATTCTGTTCAATGTGAATGGGTATAATTATGTTGAAAGCGTGAACATTTTAAGCTTACAACTATGTCAATAGGAATTGTTCGGAAATAATCAAGGGGAGTAATTCCATGGTGTGTGTGAGTGATCTTGCCTAATTCAATCGGTCAAACAGGGGAAGTTACTCTAACATCAGGTAGATCCCCAGCTCTCGCCTCGTGTGTTTTAGCAGACATACTACAGCACTTAGAACACCGTGCGTCATTTTAAAATTGATGTCATTTATAGTTGTACGTCACATTTTGCAAGTTCTATCAGTTTGTGGCCACTGGCCACCCCTCATTTTTCTAACAAAAAAATGTGTGCAAGTCGCTGACTCGCATCCTGCGGTTTCAAGCTTCGACGCCATTGTTGCATTGTTGCTATGGTATTTGACCGAGTAATGGAGGTAAGCAACTCTAATTTTGACGAAGTGCTCTCCCCTAGTTTTTTTTCTCTCCGAAAATCGTCTATTCCATCAACTGTCGATGGCTCCGACTTTTCACGAAAGAAGAAATGGGTTATTATTACTCAGTATTATTATTGTCACTGCTAAGAATCACACGGAGGACAGAAAACAGAAACATTGAAGGCAATAAGAACAGATGATTATGGCGAGCAGATTCTCTGCAGTGTGGTGAAAAGGTAAGACAGGGAGAGAGACAGGAAGAGAGAGACAGGCAGACGAACGGACAGACTGAGAGTCGAATGCCCCCCCCCCCCCACCTGCGTGCGCATCTCGACCCTTCCAACGGAAGTGTCGCCATCTTAGTCCTTATTTGTGTGTAAACAGCATCGATCTGGCATTTTTCAAACAAAGTTACTGACTAAGAAATAGTGTTTTACGCCCTCTTTGGCCTTTCGGCCATGTGGGGCATAGATTAGTTACTGACTAAGATGGCGGTCTCCCATTATATAGTGCGCTCCTTGTGGCCGGATATGACGACACGTGGGTACCAGCCATAGGCAGGCAAACAGGCAAACACACTTTACTAATTGACTGTGTGTGTGTGTGTGTGTGTGTGTGTGTGTGTGTGTGTGTGTGTGTGTGTGTGTGTGTGTGTGTGTGTGTGCAAACATATGTGTTGTGTGTGTGTGTGTGTGTGTGTGTGTGTGTGTGTGTGTGTGTGTGTGTGTGTGTGTGTGTGTGTGTGTGTTCGTTCTTTAATTTAACGTCTATCCACCTTACAGTGATCTTAGAGAGAGAGAGAGAGAGAGAGAGAGAGAGAGAGAGAGAGAGAGAGAGAGAGAGAGAGAGAGAGAGAGAGAGAGAGAGAGAGAGAGAGATGAGAGAGAGTGTGCGTGTGTGTGTGTGTGTGTATGTGTAGTGTGTCTGCATCTGTGTGCATGTGCATATGTGTACGCGTGCGTGCAATCACGTGTCTGTGTATGTAATGTGTCTGCGTTTCAGCCCCAGTAAGAACAGCTAAAGGGAGCTAACACCATGCCAAGGAAGCGTTCAACAGCACATCGAACCCTCACCACCCACCCTCTCCATCTCTTCTCCCCTCTCCTCCTCCTTCTCTTCTTCTCACTCACCCACCCTCAACCTACCCACGCCTCCCCTCCCCCCTCCCTCCCCAACGACGACACGGACGTCAGAGCAAATTCTGTAGACACATCGACTGGGAATTCAGAAAATGAACTGACGAAAACTCATCAGCAGAAACATTCTCCAAACATCACTTACATCGAATCTGTCATGGGCAGCGTCATACTCTCTGAAGAAAGCGTCTCAACTTGCTTTCGAAACAACGGTACTTTGTCTTTTGTGGCTCAAGATGTCGTGGTTTCTTTGGCGAACATTCGCGTGCAGAGATTTAACAAAATCAGCGTCAGAGATGACGGCGGTACTTCAGGTAACCCTTCAATAATATTCCCTGATAAAGATGGCACTGGGGAAAAGTCTACGACCAAGAAAATGTACGAAGAATCAACGCATCACGACAAGCACGCTTTTGTGTCCGAACGGCCGGATCTGACAGCTACCACGCTTGAAAAAGGTAGTTCCTTTGCCCAACAGAACTCAGGCAGACATGTAAGCGAAATTCCAGACATTTTGTCTATGGAAACTAACACAGAACCTAACGCTTATTCCAAAGACAGCAGTAACACAAACAAAACCAGAAACCCGAACTCTGTGACAGTAGGTTCCACGTGCAAGCTGATTCTCGTGGTTCCAGACCTGATTTTCTCCCAGGTACACTTTCAGGGCACCGAACATTCTTTCTGTGTGGGTGGCTACGGGAACCTTCTGGGTCCCGAAGTCCGTGATGACGTGTACAGATACTGCGATGACGCCGTCTATTACGTCAGCGCCGGAGCGGGCGGAGAGGTGACCCTGGTTTTGGAAGTGGCGGGTTCTGAGGAAAAGAAAAAAGAGGAGTGGTTACGTGTTGAGGTGATGGGGAGTGTTTTGATGTCACTACAATCCCCGTACATAGGTAAGTTGAAAAAAATATCGTAATTATCATAATTACAATCATAATCGTCGTTGTCGTCACAATCATCATAAACCTAATTAATGCTGCTCCTCCTCCTCCTCCTCCTCCTCCTCCATCATCATCATCATCATCATCATCATCATTAGTACCTTAATCATGCATTATCATCGTCATCCCTTGTGATGGGTAAATAAAACAAGCGCGAAATCGCAATAGTTTGTGGCACGCGGTCTATTTTTACCACTCCAATCATGAGTCACCTCCCCTGGCTTTTCAATAATTTTAATCTGTAAACCAGAATGTTATCTCTGCACCATTTCGTAACTTTTTATATCTTTTGGAAAACATTTAAAACTATGTATCCTACTTATACTCATCAAAAGAAGCACCGCATACTCGTCGTGTCTGTTATAGTGTCTGTATTACGTATGTTTATTATTTTGTACGCTTTTAAAATACATCATTTTAAAGAGCGGCCTCAAGTGTAGCCTCGATTTGAATTGCGACAATTTTGTCAAAATGTGCGAAATTTTGGACCGACGGACCGACCGACCGACCTATAGACAGACAGACAGACCGACAAAGTGAGTTATAGGTTTGTGGCTTGAGCCACAAACAAAATTAAAAAACCCCGAATATTGTCAAATACGACTCAATATATCTCATACTTTACCTCTTTTAATTCTGTTGTTTTTTTCATGCCAAAGAAATTTGGAGCTAGATGGATGGTGAAATTTTTTTCTCTGGATGGTGAAAAGTTTTTTAATTGTTTAAATCAATCATCTCAGACGAGTGTGGAAAATCCAGTTTCATACGGGCTACATCTAATTCTGTGACATAAAATGTAAATCTGTATGATGTGAATGGTCAGCGATTTCTGCGTTATGTTATTGCAACGCGCCATTTGCACGGTAGCGTAATGTTAACAGGGTGTTTATCTGCCATTTTGGAAAATAAAACAAGTTTTTAACCCTTTCACCGCCAGCCATACTTCAGCCAAAAATTTCCATTAAATTTACCTGGGTAGAGAACAAAATCCATCTGCAGTATTGGGGATTCTTCTGTGACATATATAACATAAGGTCTATCCTTACTTCCCAAAACTAAGACAATAGGGTCTTTGGATAATAGACCCCAATTTGATGCCTTTTAGTGACATAGGTGTTAAATCATTGTAGTGCTAAAATGCGATTTTGGCGGTGAAAGGGTTAACAAGATTTGTTTTTGCATGTAGGTACTGTCGAACCAATATCAACGGTTTCCAAATCAGCCAACCCCACCACAACTACAACTACAACTACTACTACTGCTACTCTTTGGGCCATGCTAAGAAACCCTCCCCGTCACAAACTGATGTGGAGTTTACAGCAACGCACCCACACATTCAACCATCTTTTCCACTGTACCACCACCACCACCACTCTACCTTTCGCTGTTTATTACGGAAACGTGTCCTCCGACACAAGTCAAAACGTTACCAGTCCTGAACAAGACCCTAGGTCAACATTTGCGGATGGAAACTGGTCAGCTTCTGACAATAATGGTTCATCCTTTGACGAACACGGAACGTCCAGTTCTTTCCGGAAGTTAAACTGCGGAAGTGACGTTGCTTTCCCCACAATCCTAAATGAGGATGTTGTACTCCTTCAAGAGAACGCTGATAATGAAGAAAATAGGTCTGGTGCGGCTTATGCAAGAAACAACGCAGCACATTTTGTGTTTTCGTTGCTCGAAGAGAGAAACGTTCCTATGAAATCTTCGCGAGATGGTACATGGGACTGTTCTATACCAGACTGGGTTAAAATTCAAATGCACTTCCCATGCGATCTTGAATCACAATGTCGAAAGGGTGAGGACGAAACTGCTTGTTTTTATTCTTCCAAACATTGCGGACCGGGAATGATAAGTTTGGGGACTAGTTGTTACTTCACCGTCAACCCAGTTACGGAAATGGCGTGGTTCAAGGCCAACGAGGTATGCGCGGCGCGTGACGGATATCTGGTCAGCCTTAACTCCCCTGAGGAGTTCGATGACGTCAGAAGTCTTCTGCTGCTTCGGCCGTGGGTGGGCTTGGCTTTTGTTGGTCTGCAGGCCGCCAGTGTGAATCTGCCTTCCATGTAAGTAAACCCTGTAGTTTCTTTTCCCTTTTCGTTCTTTCTTTCTTTCTTTCTTTCTTCTTTCCTTTACTCTTTCTTTCTTTCACTTCTTTCATGTAGTTACCTTTCCCCCTTTTCTGTATTGTTTGTTTGCTTGTTTATTTCACTCTTTCATTCTTTCTTTCACTCTTGTTTTCAGTAAACCATGTAGTTACTTTCCCCCCTTTCTTTCTTTCACTCTTTCATTCATTCATTCTTTCTTTCTTCCCTTTGGCTTGTCTGCAGGCTGCCATTATAAATCCACATTCTATGTAGTCTTGTATTACAGAAGACACAAAAAACCAGCAAGTAAGCTTCTTCATATTTAACCCTTTTACCGCCAATGTCGCATTTTTTAGCACCACAATGGTTTAACACCCATGTCACTAAAAGGCATCAAACCAGGGCCTGTTATCCAAAGACACTATTTTGTTAATTTTGGGAGGTAAGAATAGGCCTAATGTTATACATGTCACAGAGGAATTCCCAATATTAAATATATTTATTTTGTCTCTACCCATTTAAGTTTAGGGGAAGACGGGGTAAAAAGCGCATGGGCGGGTAAGAAGCCCACCCCAATTATCTCATGAAATGAAGCACATTTCAGTCTCATTTTGCCCATGAGACGAGCGTTAATGTCTAGCATTCGTCTCATGGGCAAATTTGACTGAAATTTTCTTTATTTCATGAAATAATTGGGGTGGGCTTCTTACCCGCCCATGCGCTTTTTACCCCGTCTTCCCCTAAGGGTATTCTTTGGCTGAAAAATGGCTGGCGGCGAAAGGGTTAAAGGGTAATTTCGGCTGAAATTTAGCATTTTTCAATCACTGCACCTGACTAGTTTCTATTTAGCATAAGTAGACACATGCCTTCAACTTTCTCTCTTTTCCTTCCTTTCCTTTCATTCGTCTTTGTATTTTTTCTTTCCTTTTTTCTTGACCGAAAAAAGGGTAAAGGTAAAGATGTGCCACCCCCCATGCATTTCTCGGTTAATTGTTTTTTTCCGTTTTTGCCTTTCTTACCATACATACAGCTGTATTTTAGGAACATTTTTAGCTAATTACCTTTTTGGAATACTAACCCTAACCCTAACCCTAGCCCTAAACCTAACCCTACCCCCCACTATGTACTGCAGTACACCGCGATTTGTCACAGTTGTGGTTCGTTGCGTTTTCCCGTCTTATACGGTGGGGGGTAGGGTTAGGGTTAGGGCTAGGGTTAGGGTTAGGGCTAGTATTCCAAAAAAGTTATTAGCTAAAAATGTTCCTAAAATACAGCTTTATGTATGCTAAGAAAGGCAATAACGGAAAAATACAATTAACCGAGATAGGTAGGGGGGGTGGCACATCTTTCGTTTGTTCCATCTCTTTTCTTTTTCTTTCTTTCTTTCTTTCTTGTAATTATTAGGGGGTGGCATATAACAATGCATGTATTGATAATAAAGACTCAAGGAGTCCCAAGGAAGGACATTCAGATGCATTGATTTAACACCCATATCACTAAAACCCATTAATCAGTGTTCGTTATGCAATGACTTGTTCTTCTTAATGCTAGGAGATGAGGGTAGGCCCAATGCTACACATGCCAAAAAAAGAATCTCCACGAAACTGTTATATATCCAGGTAAGATTGATGTAAAATTTAAGCTGAAAACATGGCTGGCGTTGAAAGGGTTAAATGTATTTTATAGCTACAAGGGTGCTAAATCAGTGTGGTGCCGAACGGTTACACTGGCATTGAAAGGGTTAAGAAAAATTAATTAACGCATCGTCGGTGAAATTTAAAAAACCTCGTATCTCGATTTTTTAAATTTTTTAGTTAGTCAGCTTTCTAATTTTCCCCGCCACCTTCCACCAAAAGCTTGTATCTCTAACGACTTTCTATCTGGGGTAAATGAGGTTGTGAAAATAGAAGAAAAACTCGTAAGTCCCAAATTTAGATCTAGTTAAGGACAAAAACCTCTTATCTTCGTTCTTTTCAAGTCTCCAAAAAAATTTAAAAGTAATTTTCACAAAATGCAGGACTAAACTCGCAATGTCTTGAACAACAAATTCATCATAGTTAATCAATTGTGGTCAACGCGGTTAATTTTTAAAACAGTTTAATTTCATTTTTCTCAAAACTACCAACATTGAGATACGAGGTTTTTGAATTTCACTGACCGTATTTTACAAGGGCGATATTGTTTTCCTAGACTGAGACTCCTGCACCTTATAATATGACTGATAATACATGTATAGTAAGAAGCTAAAATTTGGGGGGTGCGCCTTATAATCAGGTGCGCCTTGCAATCCGTAAAATACAGCGTAACATGTGCTTCCTTTTCCACAATACAATCAACCCAACAGGTACAAGCACTCGTGGATATGGACGGACGGAACAGTCGCCAATTACGTCGACAACTTCACACCGGAAAAGGAAATGACGTGCGGGGCGTTCCGCTTCCGGTATCATGGTGGTGGCGGCGGTAGCAACAATGGCAGAAACAGCAATAGACTTTTCTCCAGCTCTTCATCTACGTCATCGTCGTCCGAGCGAAATGACCAGTTGTGGCAACTGACCAGTGTTCGTTGCAGCACTGCCCACACAGTGCAGGTTTTGTGTGAGGTGGACAGCAGTAGTAGTAGTAGTAGTGTCCGTTTGCAGTGGACAGGGGGGTCTTCTGAGAAGAAGAACAATAAGGAGAAGGAGGTTCCAGCTTGGCCTTCCGTGTCCCCTGCGGATTGGAGACGAAGTCAAGGTGGTGTAAGCATAAATAGATAATAATGGATGAATGGATGGATGAGTGGATGGGTGGATTGTAGAATGAGGAATGCGTGAACGATTGGGTGGAATAATGGTCAATTTAGGACACTGATTTGACCGCCAGGGGGCAGTCAAACCAGTAGGGGCTTCGCGGGTGACATTCTTAGTTGGGCGTAGTGAGAGAGAGAGGGAGGGACTATTCTTAGTTGGGCGTAGTGAGAGAGAGAGAGAGAGAGAGAGAGAGAGAGGGGGGGGAGGGACTCATCTCCCTCTCTCTCTCTCTCTCTCTCTCTCTCTCTCTCTCTCTCTCTCTCTCTCTCTCTCTCACTACGCCCAACTAAGAATATCACCCGCTAAGCCCCTACTGGTTTGATTGCCCCCTGGCGGTAACATGCGCGTCCTACGTTGCTCATTGATTGATGGATAGATGGATGGATGGATGGATGGACGTATGAATGAATGAATGAATGGAGACTCTCCTACATTCAGCCATCCAGTTGCAATAATATCTGTGATGATTCAGTATTCAAATAACCATTAGCTATTTTTTTAAATGTAATAATTTCTGATTAAAACAACGATTTTTTTTTTTATCGCAGCGATCACATTGTCTAGCCGTCCACACGTGTTTTAATACGCTTACCTATTTTATTTCGGGAGATACGTTAGAGAACTTAGCAATTGTGGAAATCCGTTTTTTTTTTAAATTGTCAAAGTAGATGTACTGACATTTGTTTTGGGTTATTTTATTTTTTTGTCTTTTTTCACATGCGACTTTAAAATATTTTTAGCCAAATTTCGTAATATTGTTCATGTGGGGAATTTTTTCTCACCAGTTTTATATTTTTAAAATTCAAGGGCTTACTTCGAATGTCGAAGATTAACATTAAGACTAAGATTAAGATTATAGCCACGTCGACAACTAAGGCCATGTCAGGGCTGTCACCACGTTAAATCTTACCACGTATTTAAAAAAAAGGATAAAAATAAAATCCAAGTTTTCGAGTGTCAAAAGCCAGAAGGAATAATGAAAGGCAATGAGGTTTTCACCCGAGAATAATGATAGTACCATCTGGTATATAAACTTCGAGTTTTGAAAAATTATAACCAATTGTATTCATTCATTCATTCATTCATTGAGTCGTTAGTATTTTCGTTCAATCATTCATTAATTAATTAGTTCGTTCGTTTATACCATTCATTCATCAATTAATTATTATTCATTGAATCATTCTTTCATTCATTCATTCGTTCACTGTTCCATTTATTCAATCAACAATTTAACAGAGACGCCTCTGTGGCTATAAAGCAGGGCTCCCAGGGAACCCCATTTGGGGGTCTATGAAGTTTTAGCATTCTAAAGGACCCTCTAAAAGAATATGCAGGGGGTCCCAGGGATGCACTACAAAAATCATTTTTAGCATAAATCACAATGCCACTGGGACCCTCTATCCCGCCTCTTGGATCCTCTATTCTGTAAGTGAAGGGGTCCCTGGGACCCCTTATTTTGCCAGACGATTGGGAGCCCCGATAAAGTACCTAATACCCTAATACCTAACACAAATCAATCAATCAATAATTGATAAAACTTTTCCTCAAATACGTCAGGCGCAATGCTGAAGCGGCTCGTCGAGTGCCCCGCCGGTCACATGACCCACGCCTTTCTAGCCTGTGACGTCAGCAGCGCGTGCTTCGCCGAGGACCACGCCACCTGCCCGGCGCCCATGACGCCACTTCCGCCCATGTTCCACTGCGCGTGCGCGGACGAGAGGGTCCCATACAGCTTGGTGTGCGACCATGGTCGGGATTGCCAGGACAACAGCGATGAAGATTTTTGTGTGTTCCCGCCTTGTAAAGGAGCTGGATGGTTTCGATGCAACTCGCAGGAAGTAAGGATGATGATGATGATGAGAGAGAGAGAGAGAGAGAGAGAGAGAGAGAGAGAGAGAGAGAGAGAGAGAGAGAGAGAGAGAGAGAGAGAGAGAGAGAGAGAGGTGTTAATAATGATAAGTAAACCGGAACCCCCTTTGCATATGCATTAGAATCGTCAACATGATGATGG
>CM065708.1:6188595-6193595 GCA_017654935.2 Phymorhynchus buccinoides | reverse complement strand
TCAGCTTAATGTTTAGGTTGACATACCATGTCAAGTTCTATAATTTGATTAACGTCGTTGTGCAATAGTCAGCTTAATGTTTAGGTTGACATACCATGTCAAGTTCTATAATTAGATTAACGTCGTTGTGCAATAGTCAGCTTAATGTTTAGGTTGACATACCATGTCAAGTTCTATAATTAGATTAACGTCGTTGTGCAATAGTCAGCTTAATGTTTAGGTTAACATACCATGTCAAGTTCTATAATTTGATTAACGTCGTTGTGCAATAGTCAGCTTAATGTTTAGGTTAACATACCATGTCAAGTTCTATAATTTGATTAACGTCGTTGTGCAATAGTCAGCTTAATGTTTAGGTTGACATACCATGTCAAGTTCTATAATTAGATTAACGTCGTTGTGCAATAGTCAGCTTAATGTTTAGGTTAACATACCATGTCAAGTTCTATAATTAGATTAACGTCGTTGTGCAATAGTCAGCTTAATGTTTAGGTTAACATACCATGTCAAGTTCTATAATTAGATTAACGTCGTTGTGCAATAGTCAGCTTAATGTTTAGGTTAACATACCATGTCAAGTTCTATAATTAGATTAACTTTTGTGGATAAAATGATGCAAGTCTCAAGCCATCAGATCATTAATGTGTAATGGTTCTCAATCACTTAATTCTCATCAACAATGCTTCAGTGGTTTAATAATACATAGTATTTATATAGCGCCTTTGTTTGTTTCAGTGTTTAGCATAGTCGTTAATTGTTAATGATTGGATTAGACTTCTGTTGTTAATAATCAGAATAGTGTTTGAATGGTTGAATTATTGATGCTTTAGGGGTTTAGGGTTGATTTCTTCTGTTTTGCTGTCGTTGTTGTTGTTGTTGTTGTCATTGTTGTCGTTGTTGTTGTCGTTGTAGTTGTTGTTGTCATCGTTGTTGTCAATGTTGTTGTTGTTATTGTTGTCGTCATCGTTGTTGTCATTGTTGTTGTTGTCATTGTTGTCATCATTGTTGTCGTCGTTGTTGATGTCATTGCTGTTGTCGTCATCGTTGTCGTCGTTGTGGTTGTTGTCATTGTTGTTGTTGTCGTTGTTGTTGTTTTCGTCATTGTTGTTGTTGTTGTGTTGTTGTTGTTGTTGTTGTCGTTGTTGTTGTCATTGTTGTTGTTGTCATTGTTGTTGTCATCGTCGTTGTCGTCGTCGTTGTTGTTGTTGTTGTCATTGTTGTTGTAGTCGTCGTTGTTGTTGTCGTCGTCGTTGTTGTTGTTGTTGTCGTTGTTGTCATTGTTGTTGTCGTCGTTGTTGTTGTTGTCGTCGTCGTTATTGTTGTCGTCGTCGTTGTTGTTGTTGTTGTCGTTGTCATTGGTGTTGTCATTGTTGTTGTGGTTGTTGTCGCCATCGTCATCGTTGTTGTTGTCATCGTTGTCGTTGTTGTTGTCATCGTTGTCGTTGTTGTTGTCGTTGTTGTGGTCATTGTCGTTGTTGTTGTTGTGGTCGTTGTTGTTGTCATGATTGTTGTTGTTGGCTTGGTGTTTATTTGGTCAGTTATTTTTCTGTGCGTTTGATGAAATGGAAACTCTTGTACCTTGTATTTCTAATGCTGAAAAGTAGTGTTACAACAGAAATGGAAAGTCGTGTACCTTGTAGTTCTAATGCTGAAAAGTAGTGTTACAACAGAAATGGAAACTCTTGTACCTTCTAATGCTAAAAAGTAGTGTTACAACAGAAATGGAAACTCTTGTACCTTGTAGTTCTAATGCTGAAAAGTAGTGTTACAACAGAAATGGAAAGTCGTGTACCTTGTATTTCTAATGCTGAAAAGTAGTGTTACAACAGAAATGGAAACTCTTGTACCTTCTAATGCTAAAAAGTAGTGTTACAACAGAAATGGAAACTCTTGTACCTTGTAGTTCTAATGCTGAAAAGTAGTGTTACAACAGAAATGGAAAGTCGTGTACCTTGTATTTCTAATGCTGAAAAGTAGTGTTACAACAGAAATGGAAACTCTTGTACCTTCTAATGCTGAAAAGTAGTGTTACAACAGAAATGGAAACTCTTGTACCTTGTAGTTCTAATGCTGAAAAGTAGTGTTACAACAGAAATGGAAACAAAGCTGAAGCTACAGGTATTCTATCAACTGACAGAGATGACTGGCAATAACGTTTTGGATGCCTAACTAAGGCTGTGTCAGACCAATTGACATAAGCTAGAACACCAAGGCTACATCAAAATGTTGTTATGTTCTGCATAGTTATGCAGGGATTGTCTTTAGCCGTGGCAAGCTCCTAGCATAACATCATCAGTCTCCAAAATCCTCCGAAGTCGGAGTGTGGCTGCTCACGTGGCGGGGTAATCAAAAACGGTCACACACGTAATGTTCTCATCCCTAGTTGGGGCATTTGTACCATAGTGTTCAATTGCTTCAGCTGTTGGGATGATCCCTGGAGTCTTTAAGCCAGACAACAACAACATAATGTTTTGGCATTATTAAAATATTACAAGCTTAATTTTAATTGTTTTAGGTCCAAGATTGTCCGGGTGGAGAAGATGAACTGGGATGCACCGGCACCGATCACCACCCATGCCGCGGACTCCTCCGCTGCAGAGACTCCAACATCTGCCTCCACCCGCGCCACCTGTGCGACGGCGTTTTCCAATGTCCTCAACAAGACGACGAAAAATTCTGCTCGGCAAATTGTCCCCAAGGTTGTTCCTGCTACGGATGGGCTTTCGATTGCCCGGGGGTCAGTTTAGACGTGGGTCTGTATCCTGAAGTGCGGTACTTGAACGCGGAAGGATCTGGGATGAGCTTTGTGAATTTTACGGTCAGCAGTGGGTGGTATCTGGTGTACCTCAGTTTTGCCCGGGGAGGGTTGTTGAACGGGGAGGAAAAGAGGCTGAGGCATCACCCCGTGGATTTGCCTAATCTGCTGGAGTTGGATCTGAGTGACAACTTTCTCAAGGTTCGTTGAGGCTGAAGCATCACCTTACTCTCACATAGTGTGTGTGTGTGTCAAGTCAAGTCAAGCTTACTCTGACATAGTGTGTGTGTGTGTGTGTGTGTGTGTGTGTGTGCGTGTGCGTGTGCGTGTGCGTGTACATCTGTCTGTCTAAGCTTCAGTCTATGTTGAAATGCCATGTCCTTGTGTTTGTCAGTTTCTTTGTATCTGCATATGTGTTTGTGTGAATGTGTTTGAATTTATGCATTTAAAAGTGTATTCTCTTTGTTTTCTTCGAGTAATTAGTAAAAAGAAGCGCATGCAATGTTGTTGTTGTTGTTGTTTGCCTTTTTTTGTTTTGCGTTAAAAAGAGGTGATAATTTTTGTTTTCGGCGTCTGTGTCTCCTCTACCTGATTGTCTTATTATTTCTATTTTTTTCTGTTTTGCGTAGATCTCAGACTGTTTTGTCAGTTAGGATGACTGTCTTTCTCCTCTATGTGTTTGACTTTCTCTTTCATTCCTATCATCATCATCATCATCATCATCAATAATAATAACATCAATACCTTATTCTTTCTGTCTCTGTAGACCATTCCCCAAGGTTTCTTCGCAGGTATGGAAAACCTTCGCATTCTCTCCCTCGCCGGAAATCCCTTGACTCTACCACTAGATGTCGCCTCTTCTTCTTCTTCTTCTTCTTCTTCTTCCTTACTACTTTCTGACAACCATGAACTTGCAAACCTTCGAGTCCTTGACCTTTCACGAGTTTACATCCCAGAACTCCATGATGACACATTGATGTCATTCGGTAGCCTTAATCTGGAAGTATTGAATTTGTCAGACAGTGCTGTGACGCGGGCTACTGCTCAATCTTTTAGCAAGTTCTCTAAACTTCGCATGCTGGATCTCAGAGGATGTAAACTTGATCATTTCCCGACATCTACCTTGTTGAAAAACTTGTACAAACTCAGCACAGTTTTCGCCGAAAATTACAAACTCTGCTGTCGAGGCGTGCTACCTTTCGGATTCGACGTTTCTCGTTGCTCATCACCGGAAAACGAGCTCTCTTCTTGCGATTCCTTGTTGAAGTCCAACTATTACCGGCTTTTTGTGTACTTATTCGCGACTTTGTCGCTGTTGGGGAATGTGATGTGTATGTCATACAGGATGTGCGTGAACAGACGAGATAGCACGCAGACAGCGAGTGTGTTTGTGACGAATTTGTCTGTGGCGAACTTTTTCATGGGGTTGTATCTGGTGATGATTGCCGCTGCCGATTGGAGTTACCGGGGATCCTATGTGTGGGTGGATGACGACTGGAGACGAGGCTCAGTGTGTCAGGTAGGCTTATTTTATTTTCAAAGGGGATGGTGGGTGTAGATGAGGGGGGTGGGGTAAGGGAAAAGGGTGGCTGGGGTGGAAGTAGTGTGTGTTTGTGTGCTCAAGTTGTATATGCGTAAGTGCACGTCTGTGTTGTGCATGATCTTGTATGTATGCGTACTTGAGCATGGGGAGGGGGGTGGCTGTGAAGTATGGGTTGTGGTAAATCTGTTTATCTGTCTGTTTGTCTGTGTACATGTATGTATGATTTAATGCATATAAGTATGTAAAGGGCAAAGCATAAGTTCGTGTATGTGTGTTTGTGTGAGTGTGTGTATATAATGTGGAGGGAGTAAGCTGAAGAATTGCATGCAGTGTGCATGTATTGATGTGTGCTTCTTAGATTGGGTTTTTAAATTTGGTGTGTATGTGGTTAACTTAAGAATTCCATGCAGTGTACATGTATTGACATGTGCTTCTCAGATTGGGCTTTGAAATGTGTGTGTGCGTGTGTGTGTGTGTGTGTGTGTGTGTGTGTGTGTGTGTGTGTGTGTGTGTGTGTGTGTGTGTGTGTGTGTGTGTGTGTGTGTGTGTGTGTAGAGAGACACAGACAGAGAGTGCATGTTAGAGAGAGAGAGAGACAAACATACAACATTTTTCACATCTCATTTTCACAGATCGCAGGTTTCCTCTTCGTCCTCTCCAACGAAGTCTCCGTCTTCCTCATCTGCCTCATGACCGCCGACC
>CM065708.1:6183595-6186095 GCA_017654935.2 Phymorhynchus buccinoides | reverse complement strand
CATATGGAACTCCCTTCCGTGTGACATTAAACTATGCTCCTCTATCTCAGCCTTCAAAACGAGTCTTCGAAAGACACTTACATTCGACCCTCCTTAAGCTCATTTACCCCCCAGGGTCATATCTCCTGATATGCTAGATGCTTATGCCGATGTTAGTATGTATTAATTTCATTTTTTTAATGTCATTCTATTAGTTAGCTATTCGCCTACAATGTGCCTAATTATGTTAGAAATATTGTCCTCAATTTAATGCAAATTGTTACCTGTTACATACCATAGATGATGAATGTATATATATTGCCCTGTTATATAATGTGTGTTTCCTTTATATACATGCGCGCAAGTGTGTAAGTATGGTTGCATGCTTGTATGCACGCGCGAGTATTAAAAATTATGCAACTGTTATAATCCCATATTTCAGCCTATCTATGTTTCATAATATCAACTGCTTTGCTACCTTTGTATTCAGCTCTGTATGCGTAATAGTATGCCTTGCCATGTTTGTCTTTTGTGTTAAGCATATATGTATCAAGGACAGATTGGAAGAATAGGCGTTGCCTAAAATCTATATCCTTGAAAAATAAAAAGTTTTCAAGTTCAAGTTTCTCTCTCTCTCTCTCTCTCTCTCTCTTCTCTCTCTCTCTCTCTCTCTCTCTCTCTCTCAATCTCTCTCTCTCTCTCTCTCTCTCTCTCTCTCTCTCTCTCTCTCTCTCTCTCTCTCTCTCTCTCTCTCTCTCTCTCTCTCTCTCTCTCTCTCTCTCTCTCTCTCTCTCTCTCTCTCTCTCTCTCTCTCTCTCAATCTCTCTCTCTGTGACTCGGAGTCTCTTTGTCTCTTTGTGTGAGAGGGCATGGTGCACAAAAACTCTTCAAGCTTATCAATTTTATCCTCAATAAAGCATTTGTATTTGTATTCGTATTCGTATTCTCTCTCACCACTCAGACACGCCATCATAGCCGACAAATCCAAGAAATCCATGGACATCATCGTAGCTCGTCGGCTGGTCGCCATTACTATGACGGACTTCCTGTCCTGGTTCCCCATTGGCCTTCTGGGATTGCTCAACGCCACCGGAACTTCCGTCACGGGCGAGATCCAGGTAATTTGCTATGTTTCGTTTTGTAATCTATCAGAAATTATCCTGAAGTTAAGTTGGGGCTAAAATCATCATATAGTAAAAAGCCAACTGTCCGTCCGTGTGTGTGTGTGTGTGTGTGTGTGTGTGTGTGTGTGTGAAACACAAAACGGGCCTTATAATTATAGTAAAAAGTGAGATCTGTAAGCCTATGGTAGTGGACAGTAGTAAATATCTAAATTGAGAGTCAATGTGTACCATATTGCAAGGACTATAAGGCGCACCTGATTATAAAGTGCACCCTCCCAATTTTACACAAAATTCAGATTTTGTTACAATATTTTTAAGGAATTATCCTGAAGTTAATTTAGGGCTAAAAGTCTAGCGAACAGTGAGATCTGTAAGCCTATGGTAATGGACAGTAGTAAATATCTAAATTAAGAATCATCGTGTACTGTATCTTAAGGATTATAAGGCGCACCTGATTATAAGGCGCACCTTCCAAATTATACACAAAATTCAGATTTTGTTACAATATTTTTCAGGAATTATCCTGAAGTTAAGTTGGGGCAAAAAGTAATAGTATAGTGAAAAGTGAGATCTGTAAGCCTATGGTGATGGACAGTAGTAAATATCTAAATTAAGAATCATCGTTTACTGTATCTTAAGGACTATAAGGCGCACCTGATTATAAGGCGCACCCTCCCAATTTTACACAAAATTCAGATTTTGTTACAATATTTTTCAGAAATTATCCTGAAGTTAAGTTGGGACTAAAGGTATTGCGAAAAGTCAGATCTGTAAGCCTATGGTGATGGACAGTAGTAAAAATGTAAATTGAGAATCAATGTGTACCGTATTTTAAGGACTATAAGGCGCACCTGATTATAAGGCGCCCCCCCCAAATTTCACACAAAATTCAGATTTTGATGCAATATTTTTCAGAAATTAAGTTGGGGCTAAAAGTACAGTGAAAAGTGAGATCTGTAGGCCTATGGTAGTGGACGGTAGTAAATATCTAAATTAAGAATCATCGTGTACCGTATCTTAACCCCTTGACTGCCAGAGAAAGTTAACGACAAAATCATTGGGCAAATCATGCCATGAAAAAGACAACTGATAGAGCCAATCTGGCAAAATGGTCTGGGGATATTACTCTCTTGACTGCGTTAGAGCAAAACCCAGCATATCAGAGTTATTTCTCTTCATCTGATGACGTCATCAGTGATGTCATCAGGTCAGTATGTAATACGTTGGTGGCAGTCAAGGGGTTAATGACTATAAGGCGCACCTGATTATAAGGCGCACCCCCGAAATGTTACACACAAGTCAGATTTGGTTACAATATTTTCTTACTATTTTACTAGTCATACTATACTGGTCTCCAAAATTTAAGGGCCGGAAAAACGATCTTCTCTCTTCTGTCT
>CM065708.1:6166095-6178595 GCA_017654935.2 Phymorhynchus buccinoides | reverse complement strand
AGATGGCTTGATGAACTAAATAAGCATGTATGTTTGCTTATTCAATTTCCATTTTAAAAAAGCGCATGAGCGGGTAAGAATCCCACCCCATTTATCTCATGAAATGAAGCAAATTTCAGTCTCATTTTGCCCATGAGACGAGCGTTAATGTCTAGCATTCGTCTCATGGGCAAATTTGACTGAAATTTTCTTTATTTCATGAGATAATTGGGGTGGGCTTCTTACCCGCCCATGCGCTTTTTACCCCGTCTTCCCCTACCGTAAAACCACCTTCTTCCCCCACCCCCCACACTACCCCGCAATGGAACAGCCTCCCTCAGCAAGTTGCTACCACCACCCAGTCATTTGGAGACATTCAAAGCAGCCCTCCACAAACACCTCCATCAAATTTCCATGCCCCAGTCACTTCTCCGTCCTCCCCCCCCCCTGCCTCAACTTCACAATAAACGAGAGAACTATAGCGGCCATGGATTAAAGTAGTGGTAAATGAAGGACAGGAGCTGTGCTGGTCGGGGTTCGCCCCCGGGGAGCGCTTCGCTAGCCGGATTAATTGGTCTTGCCCGGATACTAGCTCCCTGGATTCCCGCGGACCCCCCCCCCCCCCCCCCCCCCCCCCCCCCCCTTTCACCTTACGAATCCTTTGGTTCGCCCCTACATCAGCATAAAAACACACCAAAAACTCTTTCAACAGATGTCATGATATTTGTCTGTTGTTTTGGTTGTAAAAAATCTTTTATTTTTGTAAACACACACACACACACACACATACACACACACACACACACACACACACACACACACACACACACACACACACACACACACCACCACCACCACCACACCACCACCACCAACAACAACAACAACATACGGTATTTATACGGCTCTGAATCTTGATATAAATCAAATCAAAGCGCACACACACGTTAGCATTCATAACGCATTCAAACTGGTGTGGAGAAAAATGCAATACAAAGCGAGCACACACGTTTGACATAAATGGTATACAACACACACACACACACACACACACACACACACACACACACACACACGCACGCACGCACACGCACACACACACACACACACACATATAGAAACTTTTACAATTTTTACCAGACTACTGTAGTACATTTTTGCACTTGTATGTTGTTGTGCAAAAACAAAGGTGATTCAATAAACGGTCGGATGTTTCACTTTGGGTTTGAGTCATGTTTTATGCACAAAAAAAAGTTTAATTTGTCCCAATTCTGCGAGCATGCGTGCGTATGCGCGTGTGTGTGTGCGCGCGCGTGTGTCAGTGTGCGTGTGTGAGTGAGTGTGTGGGTGACTGACTGACTCTCTCTCTAGTGTGGAGAGAGAGAGAGAGAGAGAGAGAGAGAGAGAGAGAGAGAGAGAAGAGAGAGAGAGAGAGAGAGAGAGAGAGAGAGAGAGAGGGAGGTCTGAAGTCTGAAATGATTTAATTTGTTAGGTCACAGGCCCATACAAATAGAGTTCACATAAACGTAGCATTTAACCCTTTCACCGCCAAAGTCGCATTTTAGCACCACAGTGATTTAACACCTATGTCACTAAAAGGCATCAAATTGGGGTCTATTATCTATAGACCCTATTGTCTTAGTTTGGGGAAGCAAGGATAGACAGTATTGTATATTATGCCACAGAAGAATCCCCAATACTGCCGATGGATTTTGTTCTCTACCCAGGTAAATTTAATGGACATTTTTGGCTGAAATATAGCTGGCGGTGAAAGGGTTAAGATCACATAGCATCATTATCAAAGCACATTGTTATCGTTCTTGGAGTGTATCTTTTCTTACTAAATAAGCGGCCCTTTCGACTCCCTTTCGACTAATCATCACAATCAGAATATTTCACTTTACTTTTCCATGTCCTTCTTATCTCTATTTTCCCAGTCGTCTTCTTCTTCTTCTTCTTCTTCTTCTTCTTCTTCTTCTTCTTCTTCTTCTTCTTCTTCTTCTTCTTCTTCTTCTTTCCCTTCTTCTTCTTCTTCTTCTTCTTCTTCTTCTTCTTCTTCTTCTTCTTCTTCTTCTTCTTCTTCTTCTTCTTCTTCTTCTTCTTCTTCTTCTTCTTCTTCTTCTTCTTCTTCTTCTTCTTCTTCTTCTTCTTCTTCTTCTTCTTCTTCTTCTTCTTCTTCGCTGAAGTTCTTCGTGGCCACAATCATCACTTTGATAATTTTGCCACGGAACCGGGGAGGCTCAACCACGTGACTCTTGCCGGAAGAAGTAGGCCAGAGAAGAAATTATTGAGAGAGAGAGAGAGAGAGAGAGAGAGAGAGAGAGAGAGAGAGAGAGAGAGAGAGAGAGAGAGAGAGAGAGGGCGGTGGGGGGGGGGGGCTGGTTGTCATATGGTTAGTCCGTTGACCCCAGAGAATGGGACCAACGGAGATGGAGGTGGCAGCAGGCGGGTGTCCAAGCAGATGCTCCCAGACCCTGGCTGTGAAACACTCTGGGGTCATTCTCTCTCTCTGTGTGTGAAGTTAATCTCTCTCTCTCTCTCTCTCTCTCTCTCTCTCTCTCTCTCTCTCTCTCTCTCTCTCTCTCTCTCTCTCTCTCTCTCTCTCTCTCTCTCTCTCTCTCTCTCTCTCTCTCTCTCTCTCTCTCTCTCTCTCTCATTGAAATAATTTCAAAATGTTAGACCATAAAACGAAAACAAAAGTAGAAAACTGCAGTTCACCATTGCTGTCAAGGGACACCACTCTCATCTTACATACGTAAAGCAGTCGTGCAAAAAGAACGAAAACCGATTGCCGTACAATAAAAAAACAGGATCATGTAATCCTTTCTGTCAATGCTGTTACCTCACTGCTGATACAACTGTGTAAGAAATCGCTATATGTATGTTTGGTTTTCATTACAGATGTTAATATTATTTTCAATCTTTTTAATCAGAAACTGCAAATTTTACGACATGTACACGTAGTGATTCAACATGGGCTCTCTCTCGTTTCGTTTCGCAGCGTTTAAGTCTTTGCAGTAGGACTGTTTTGCTGCAAAGAAAACATAAGAATAGTTCAACATTTGACCCACAACTGAGCTGATTTTTACGTGCTTCGTGCTTCTTATTTATAGCAACTTTGATTTTGGGGGGTTCAATTGTTCAAGACTGATTGTGTCACCTGATGGTATTGTTAACTACTAACTCAAAAAAAGCTAACATTTTAAAACGTCGTAACTTTCTCAATTTTCGACCGATTTTGATAATTTGGGTATCATTTTAAAGGTCTTGTCGGGCTCTTTCCAATGACATAAATTTCATTAGGATTTGAATAAATATTTGTTTAAAATGTTATAACCACCCTACTAACTGTACTGTCTAGTATTAGTAGACTAGTGACTTGATCATTGATGATGATTAGATTTCAACTGCCAAGATAAATCCTAACAATAGCAGGCTGAGCTCTGGATGGTTATTTGGACAATGTAATCACACGAAACCGCTGCATTGTATTTTAAAATTCTGTGCTTGTAAGAGCAGACAGTATGAGACTATGACCTAGTCTAAAAAAAAAGAAAAAAGAGAGAAGTACTTTTTATTCATATAGATTGAATGTTGACTCCTTCATGGATGCATATTCATGATCAGCTGCAGGAGACGGTAAACAAATGAATGAATAATGGAAGGTTCAGGAAGAGGAATGTTTCTGCTTGTTGTTGCTGTTGTTGTCGTCGTCATAGAGTTGTGCAGCATTGCGGAATGTCGTACGCTGCACGGCGTGATCAGCTCGTTGGTGGCTCGCCGCGAGCAGGGCCAATACCTGTCGTCCTTCGCTTTTCATGGTGAGTTTTTGTGTGATATATTTACACACACACACACACACACACAGAGACGCACACACAACCACACATACAGTGATACACACACACACACACACACACACACACACACACACACACACACACACACACACACACACACACACACACACACACACACACACACACACACACACACACACACACACACACACACACACACAGGAGTACACACACATACACACACACACACAGTGATACACACACAGTGTGACACACACACACACAGGGCAGGATGATGAAAAAAAGCTTTGTTAGCTTATTCTTTAACCCTCAATAAAGATGATTTTGACTTGACTTGACTTGACACACACGCATGCAGTGACACACACACCTTTAATCCCTTGGCTGATGGAGAAAAATTGAGAGAGAGAGGAGAGAGAGCCTATTTCCTATTTCTTTTTATAATGTTTTTTTTCTATTCACAAAATTGGAAACAAACCTGTTGTATTACTGTAGACTCAATCTGACATAATGGTCTAGGGATCTATATCATTCCTTACTGTTCAATGTTAGAGAAACCCCCAGCTTATCTTTAGCTGAAGCTGATCCATACCAGACAGATATTGAAAAACTGAGTACGCTTTCAATGACAGATCGATAGAACTGTGTCAAGAATACTTATCCTAAATTTTTGGAGCTGTCGTAGAAAATATAGTCTCTGCTGTGCTTTTTTTACAGGATGATTTGATGTTGACTTCCCACGTTAATGTATTTAAAATGTGCACACCTAGGAATTTAAATGATTGTACTTGCTCAACTCCCTGACCTTTAGCCCCCCCCCCCCCCCCCCCCCCCAAATATGTTGGTTTCCTGTTTCCCGACCTACCCTTCTTTTTGGCCGCCAACCATAAACATTTTTTTGATGAATGGGAAAAAAAGAAAGAAAAAGAAAGAAAACGAAAGTAAGCGAGCAAACAGAAACATAATAAGTGCAAAAGTATATACTGTTTTGTTTTATTAAAATATATAAATATATTCACACACATGGACCGAACACAAGTTTAAAATTTTGTTGTTGTTGACTCTTTTGAGTTAAGCTATTTTCACTGTATCAGTGTACTTACGTACTATTGCAGGTGAGGCCGTGGTGAACGTGACGCTAAACGCGACGTCACAGACGCGCGGGCGACTGCTGCTGTACCACATGGAGGACTGGAGGGACGCCTCCGAGGATCGCGACTGCGTGCGACGCTTGGGCAAAGCCAGAGTGGTTTGTGAGTCAGCATCCTTCCCCATGGGGATACCAGGGTGGGGTGGGGGGGTGGGGGTGTCTTTGTGAAAATAGTCCCCCCAGTCCCCACCTTCTGGAAGTTCTGTGCTTGTAACTTTGTGACTGTGTGCGACGCTTGGGCAAAGCCAGAGTGGTTTGTGAGTCAGCATCCTTCCCCGTGGGGATACCGGGGGTGGGGGTGGAGGGGAGGGGTGTCTTCGTAACGATAGTTCCCCCAGTCCCCACCTTCTGGAAGTTCTGTGCTTGTAACTTCGCGACTGCGTGCGACGCTTGGGCAAAGCCAGGGTGGTTTGTGAGTCAGCATCCATCCCCGTGGGGATACCAGGGTGGGGGGGGTGGGGGGGTGGGGGGTGTCTTTGTGAAAATAGTTCCCCCAGTCCCCACCTTCTGGAAGTTCTGTGCTTGTAACTTTGTGACTGTGTGCGACGCTTGGGCAAAGCCAGGGTGGTTTGTGAGTCAGCATCCATCCCCGTGGGGATACCAGGGTGGGGTGGGGGTGTGGGGGTGTCTTTGTGAAAATAGTCCCCCCAGTCCCCACCTTCTGGAAGTTCTGTGCTTGTAACTTTGTGACTGTGTGCGACGCTTGGGCAAAGCCAGAGTGGTTTGTGAGTCAGCATCCCCGTGGGGATACCGGGGGGGTAGGTGGGGGGGGGGGAGAGGTGTCTTCATAACGATAGTTTCCCCAGTCCCCACCTTCTGGAAGTTCTGACTCTGCCTTTTCCCTTTGCTTTCTATCATCTACTATCTTTCTGACTTATTGGCCCATTCTTCTGCCTTTAAAATTAATTAATGCGTCAAAATCACGGCTTTCACATGCTTTCCCTCTTATGGCTGGTAAGAAATCTTCATTTAGACCAGGTTTGACTCCCATACAGCTGCCCCCAAATTGAAAATGAAACATCATTTTAAAAGAGCAGCCTCAATTCGAAGTTGGGGACATTTGTATGTGGGCCACAGCTACTCAGAAAACAAAAAAACAACCAAGGGACTTAATCGTGGTGGGTCAGTGTGTCTTTAAGAACCCTTTCAGTTTCACCGCCAATGTCGTATTTATGTACCACAATGGTTTAACACCCATGTCACTAAAAGGCATCAAATCAGGGCCTGTTATCCAAAGACCCTGTTTTCTTAATTTTGATAGGTAAGGATAAGCCTAATGTTATACATGTCACAGAGTAATTCCCAATATTGCTGACATTTTTTCCCCTTTACCCAGTTAAGTTTAATGGTATTTTTTGGCTGAAAAATGGCTGGCGGCGAAAGGGTTAAGATTTTATCTTCCTTTTCTTCCTTTTTTCATTCCAGTTTTGCTGAACAGCAACGACAGCCAGATGTCGGTGCCCCACTCCACCTACCCACGCATCTGGCACATTATTTATGCGGACGAGTTCACTTGCCTGGAGGGGGAGCAGAGCGTGCTCACGGGTCTGCTGGCGATGACGCCCGACTTTGTGCGGTATCGACTGGTCCTGCTGAATCCCGATGCTTTGGGCAACCCCCTGGAACATTCTGGGGACGAGGAGACTGGTCAGTGAGATGACTAGTAGACCTTGGTTTTTTTTTAGGTTAGGTTAGGTTAGACACATTATAGTCACAGAGGCATCTCTGAAAAATTCGGGTTGCTCCCACCTTGAGAGCGCATTTTTTTGTGTTTTTGTTTGCATGCGATTTTTGTGTGACTGACGAGGAAAGAAGGGATAAATTTTGACCAAATGACAACTTTTTTGTTGGCACATTATTTAACGTGTGCTAAGTGCATGGGCACACGGGACCTCAGTTTACGGGTCTCATCCGAAAGACGCAAGGCCTAGTGCAAAGTGAGATGAAAAAATCCCCCTGTACCCAGGTTCGAACTCGGGTTTACTTTACCACTGTGCCACGCTACACTCTACACACTTATAAGAGGAATATCACTAAAAACAAAAAACTCTTTGCTTGTTTCAACGTCTTTATTTATGAACAGCAATGAAGAAATAGGTCCTCAGTGGGTCTGAAAACATGACAGACAGAGAATGATGATGAGATGGAGAAAATGGTACAATGGCACAATGCATGTGACATGAAGCGAAGATGAAATAACAATGAGACAATTTATGGATACATTGACAGGGTTCATAGGGGCCTTGCCAGTCCTTATAAGTCTTGACAAATTGAAATCTCCAAGTAAGGCCTTACAAGTGCTTGACATTCACTTCAAGGTCCTTACAAGTCCTGACAGCTGCAAAAAACTGCCCTGAGCAGCAAGATAATACTCAAAATAGATTGTAGAAGCAGCGATTTTACTCTTGAGAAACATCGCTCAGCACCTACTCCACCTTACCCCCCTCCCCCACCTTCCCGTTTCAACTAAACCGCTTAGCAGACGAACGATGCACCGCGAGTTGTCAAGAGAAATTGGACTGAAATCTCGTTCTTTATCCTGGTGTCGTTTTGCGAGAAAACATGTATATCTGTGTCAGCCACAACTTTTTTTTTGGGTTTATCTGCTTAGACATTGTTCACAATGCTGGGAAAGTGTTCCTTTCAAGATCGTTGGCTAAAGTAAAAGATGGAGATTATCCTTAGGCCTACAGGTCCTTACAAGGTCCTTACTTGGGGATAGCTGAAAGCCCTGGGAACCCTGATTGAGTGATATCACTCTAACTTATATATCGTTAGTGAAATTCAAAAACCTCGTATCTCGATTTTGAACAGCAATGAAGGGGGGGGTCAGGGGGGGGGAAAACATGGGGGGAGGGGGATGATGAGATGGAGAAAATGGTACAATGGCACAAGCATACATGAAGCGAAGATGAAATAACAAGACAATTTATGGATACTGGGGGGGGGGGAGTTAGATACATAGTCAGCTCTCTAATTTTCCCCGCCACCTTCCACCAAAAGCTCGTATCTCTAACGACTTTCTATCTGGGGTAAATGAGGTTGTGTAAATAGAAGAAAAACTCGTAAATCCCAAATTAAGATCTAGTTAACCCTTTCACCGCCAGCCATATTTCAGCCAAAAGTTTCCATCAAATTTACCTGGGTAGAGAACAAAATCCATCTGCAGTATTGGGGATTCTTCTGTGACATATATGAAATAAGGTCTATCCTTACTTCCCAAAACTAAGACAATAGGCTATTTGGATAATATACCCCGATTTGATGCCTTTTAGTGATATAGGTGTTAAACCATTGTGGTGCTAAAATGCGACTTTGGCGGTGAAAGGGTTAAGGATTCGTTCTTTTTAAGTCTAAACAATTTTTTTAATTTCCCAGGAGCACCCATGCCTGACTTTCATGCAGTAATTTTTTGTCAGGCTTGCTGAAATTCTACCAGTTGCTGACGGTGGCGTATTTCGTAGTGGCCTGCGCCTTCGCCCCTCGCCTGCACCAGACGCTGAGCAAAGGAGGCCCCATGCAGCTGGTGATTCAGCTCCTCACCGTGTCGGTGGCCCTGCAGGCCGTTGCTGCGCTGTTCATGGTCATACACCTTAGCAGGTGAAATTAAAAAAAAAAGTATTTTTTATTATTTACTTTGTCCTTCCCATTTTTGGGCCATCCAATGTAATAATAATAATAGTATTAGTAAGCATTTATCGTGCTTAATGTTAAAACAAAGCCCTAAGCACCCCCTCCCCCTTCCGATGGTAATCATCCCTATTTTGGGGATCTACCTGATGGTAGAGTAACTTCCCCTGTTTGACCGATTGAATTAGGCAAGATCAGTCCCATACACCATAAGATTACTCTCCTTAATCATTTCCGAGCAGTTCCTATTACCTTACTGATGCTGTTAGCAAATCTGACAAATAATGAAAACAGTCTTTTTTAAAAATAATTTTGAATGTTCTCATTGATTTTTAGATATTCTTTTTCTTCTTCTGCGTTCCCATGCCATATGGCCATAATGGGTAAGGTACATATGTGTCCGGTTTTCAGTTTTCACTGGTCTCCCCGCTAGCGTACAGCCGACACATTCCGATTTCGGAGGAGTTCAAAGGAGGAAAAATATTTGGATTTTTTTTTTTTAAAGCAGGAGAATGGGGCCAATAAGTCAGAAAGATAGTAGATGATAGAAAGCAAAGGGAAAAGGCAAAGTCATAGAGAGTGGCAGATTAGAGGAAGTTACAAGCACAGAACTTCCAGAAGGTGGGGGAACTATTTTACGAAAGACCCTCCCCCGGTATCTGCCACAGGGAGATTTTTAGATATAAAAGTTGTTGGTTTGTCTCATGTTCAATGTTTAATTTTTGTTCTCCATTTTTTTTCTTGACATTAATAACTGAATTACCTTTTTTGTTTTGGTTTCAGGTATTCCAAGGACGGCACGGGGTCCCCAGCTTTGGAACTGATAGCAGAGTGTGAGTGCAAGACATAGGCAGACCTGCCTACTGCTACGATTTGGCCGTAGCAGCTACGAAAAATAAAGCTTTGCTACGGAGCTACGGCAACCTTAACGTTGCTACGGAAAAAAACAAATTGCCGCCGCATTTTATTTTTGCTTATGCCGTTCCCGGTTTTGTCAGTTTCTAAGAGCAGACGCCGTGTCACGCGCGATAACCTAGTCACTTCCGTTTTTATCAAAGTGACTGCGCATGCGTTCTTATTACTTTCTCTGAAAAAAATGGTGGACTCCAGCAGCAGTAGCGATTCGGGAGATGTTTCAAATGAAAAAACCCGAACCCAAACCAGAAAACGAAAATCATCTGGCACACCATCTTGTTCTATGAAAAAACATCGGCCTGCCGCACAAGTTTCTAAAATAGCTTACACGGAGGAGTGGCCTTGCATCGTCGGAAGTTGACTCGGTGCAAACCATGCTCGCTGCAGTGCAACCTCTGCCATGCAGACTTCTCTGTGGATCATGGCGGTAGAGACGATTGCCGTCAACACGTTCAATAGGCGAAACATAAGCAGTGCGTTTCGGCTCAGAAAAAGAACAAATCGATTGCCGTTGTTTGTGGATGCTACGGAA
The DNA here is from genome assembly GCA_017654935.2 of Phymorhynchus buccinoides. Lineage (NCBI taxonomy): Eukaryota > Metazoa > Mollusca > Gastropoda > Neogastropoda > Raphitomidae > Phymorhynchus > Phymorhynchus buccinoides. The sequence continues at coordinate 6,168,568 of CM065708.1, read as the reverse complement.
AAATTTGCCATGCTACTGAAAATTGATGGCTGGGCTACTGATTGGGAAAATTCCAAGTAGGCAGGTCTGCATAGGGACGGAGATCAAAATTGGTCAACATCGATGTGTTGAACTTACTATTATGAACAAACTTTGTTGTCCCACCTCCGCACTACGCGGTGGAGCATAGCGTCCTCACTTTTTTAGTCACAATACTGGTGCATGATTCGGGGCAGTGGGTGGATGCCTCGTGCCTCCATGCGGGGTGCTGGACGACCCCACCCCCTCCACTGGTCTCTCCCCCATGGGGATACGGGGGGGGGGGGGGGGGGGGGTCTTTCATAAAAATAGTTCCCTCACCTTCTGGAAGTTCTGTGCTTATAACTTTTTCAAATCTCCTTCTCTCTTTGTCTCTGCCTTTTCCCCTTTGCTTTCTATCACCTACTATCTTTCTGACTTATTGGCCCATTCTCCTGCCTTTTTTCCCCCAAAAAAACAATCTTCCAACTAATTTTCCTCCTTTGAGCTCCTCCAAAACCGCGGGGGGGGGGGGGGGGGGGGGGGGGGGGGGGGGGGGGGGGACCAGAGAGAAAACTCATATTATGGACCTTACCCATTATGGCCATATGACCCAGGAACGCAGAAGAAGATGATCTTTCTGAGTGATTTAACCCTTTCATCGCCACTTTCGCCTCTTGGCACCACAATGATTGAACACCCATGTTACTGAAAGGCATCAAATGAGGGTCTGCTATCCAGTGACCTGAAATATGTTTTTAATTTTGGGAGGTAAGGACAGGCTCTATTTTATGCATGTCACAGAGGAATCCCCAATATTGCAGACAGAATCTTTTCTCTACCACTGCCCTTTCAAGTCTTGAACTGTGCTCACTGACTTCAAATATAAAAAAGCCTTCCAGTCAACTTTTCCTGCATTCCCAGTCGAAGTGTTTATGACACGAAACGTCGGTTGCCCCCCCTCTCAGGTACTTTTCCCTTCACCTTGTTTTTTTACCTCTACCTAGGTAAGTTTAACCCTTTCAGCGCCAAAGTCACATTTTAGCACCACAGTGATTTAACACCTATGTCACTAAAAGGCATCAAATTGGGGTCTATTACCCAAAGACCCTGTTGTCTTAGTTTTGGGAAGTAAGGATAGACCTTATTTTATATATGTCACAGCAGACCTGTTTACCCCCTACACAAGTCCTGAGTAGTCTGGATAGCTGAAATGAGTAGTTTTGGTGCAAAATGTGTAGTTTTAGTCATTAAACCATCAAATAATGTTCACTGAGAGTGAGTAATAATCAAGAATTAAAGAGCATTGTTTTCAATTTTGAAGAGTAGTAGAGGTCCAAATTGAGTAGAATGCTACTGGAAAAGAGTAGAGTAAACAGGTCTGTCACAGAAGAAGTCCCCAATACAGTGGAACCTCCCTTATAAGACCTCCCATTATAAGACTCCGTCCCACATAAGACCTACTTCTCTGAGACATTGCCCTTCTTTGTAAGTATTAAAATTACCTCCCTTATAAGACCTAATTTTGGATGATATTTTTTAAGGTCTTATAAGGGAGGTTCCCCTGTACTGCAGATGGATTTTGTTCTCTACCCAGGTACATTTAATGGAAATGTTTGACTGAAAAATGGCTGGCGGTGAAAGGGTCCGTTTTATTGCAGAAATCTTGTAAAAAATGTATTTACAATTATTTTATTATTCGTATTTTGTATGTAGAATGTCTACGTCTTGTAAACTTTAAATGCTTGTAAATGAGGTAGAAGGGTATTTTTGTTTTTGCAAAATTTGTCTATTATAATTAGTCATGTAATTGCTATGTTGATGGCAGTATGATTTTATTTCAAGTTGCAGTATTGTATTCAAACTTGATTGGGAATGTGAATGTGGTCTCTATGTTTCTTCTTAGAATGTTCATATTGTAACTATTTTACTCTTGTATAATTAATTGTGTGTGTGTGTGTGTGTGTGTGTGTGTGCGTGTGCGCGTGTGCGCGCGCGCGCGCGCGTGTGTGTTGTGTGTGTGGTGTGTGTGTTTGTGTGTGTGTGTGTGTTGTGTGTGTGTGTGTGTGTGTGTGTGTGTGTGTGGGAGGAAGTAAGAGAACCTAGTAAGCATCGTGCTTATTTTACTTTCTAATGATCAATTATTTGTTTGCCTTTAATGTTTTTGTTATCAATATAAAGGGCACTGAGCTCATGTGAGAAAGAGCGCTATATAAATTCCCATTATTATTATTATAATGAGAAAATAATATAGACCTTCATGAAGATGAAATGAGTAAAAAAAAAAAAAAAAAGAAGATTTTTGTTCATTTTCCCTACAGTGTGCAACGTGCTGTCCCAGTTCACGATGCTGATGATGCTGCTGAGCCTCTCTCTGGGCTGGACGCTGGCCTCGGCCCACTCCGTCTGCCGCTACTCCCACTTCCGCTCCCTGGCTCAGCGACCCGCCGCCCATCTTGTGGGCGTTCTGGGAGTG